>NW_010577119.1:59141-83862 GCF_000705375.1 Tinamus guttatus | reverse complement strand
GACTGAAGATCACACTAATATTTTAGAGAAAGAACAGAAAGACTAAGTATTAAAACATAGAAGGAAAATCCTACAGTCAACCTGCATTTCTTCATGACCTTATCTTGATTTGGGGTTAGATAAATACTAAGGATACATCCATGCAACTGCCATTCCCTTTATATTCATGAGAGAAGCAGATAAAGCTTCCAAAGGTTAAATTTTAACTTTGTGAAAGATGCTTAGTTAATGATTTAAAAAAAAAAAAAAAAAGCCATGCTAAGCAAGCAGAAATTCATTTTTCCCCCCCTCTCTGTAGATTTTGATCATGGCATTTCACTGTTAGCCAAGAGATTTTTACAACTCATACATCTCATTTACAACTGAGACCTCCAAGTCTACTCATAAAAATGCCTTGGAGAACTTTCAATTTACAGTATATATTTGCAAGTTTGATCAACACTATAAAATGAACACTTTATTGAATCCGATTTATTCCTAATTGCCAAAACCTGCTTTCTCGGAAACTCAGATGAAGTTTTGCTGCAAAGGAAAGACCCTGACATTAGTCAGCTCTGCATTGTTAGAAAAGCAGCCCATGCATCTTTGCATTATCGCATTTGTAGCTCTCAAACACTTTCCAACTGCAGATGTGTAGATTAGATTTAAAATGCTCCATAACATGGTCTACACAGACCTCTGCACAAGCCTTTCTGGCTCCACATCAGTGAGAGCATGATTTCACAGTCATTTTTTTTTGTTGAGAGAATATGGCAGTTGCTTTAGGGAAGGTGAGATGTTTAAATGGATCAAAACTGGATAGGTCTTGATAAAAATCCACTACAGTATTATACTGCCTTTGAATGTGAGCGGTGTGAGCAATTGTTCGGAATGTGGATACTTCCCTGCTCATCCTCATCCTTTCCAATACGGGCAAGCTACGAGACAAGCATGAGCAGCTCCTGGGACTGCAGGTTGTGTCCTCTGTGTACAGCATATACGAGACTCTGCCACCTCATTCAGCGCCAGTTAGGTGTTTCTCCAACACCTCACACCAGTCCAGGTGATCTTAGGGACGCAAATCTATCTTCTGATACTGCAAGAGCTTGTGCAGTGCTCAGAAGAGCATCCAGATAAGCAGAGAAAGGGTCTGATGAGCTGGAAGCCAGACAGCAAGGACAGGCAGCCCAACTGCACACCCCAGTGCAGGTATGTTCAGCTCAGTACATAAGATTAGGACCCACGGCAGTTGTTTGTCTCAAGCCACCAGTTCACCAAGGCCTTTAACCCGAGCGCTGTGGCTCATTCAGCTCCAGGCAGCCTGACGAGCCCTCCCTGCAACCTGGAATCTGGGCAGGGACTAAATAAGGAGGCGCAGCACAGGATGGGGGTTGCTCAGTAACGAAGAAAAGATGGGTCATCCAAATAGGCTAAGTGAATATCAATATCAATTTTATTATACATGTAATCAAAATTAAAAAAAATAAACAAAAAACAAAAAACCTCAGACAAGAGGGAGCAAGGGACAGATTTATCTGGCATCTCTTAACTACCCAGGGTACAGAAATACAACTAAGTAAAGAATTAGCACACATCAGTACCCTGTGCTCCCCTACCCTGCCCCAGTGAAAGAGGTCACACAAGCGAGATCAGTAATGCTTCAAATCAAGCTTCCTCAGTAATCGCACACTTGACCTGACACAGTTGAAGCACGTTCAGTTTCAAGACAGAGTATGCATCTTAAACAGCTGTTTTAAACAACACAGCATCTCTTTAGTGGTTTGTAAGCATTACTCATTCAACACCAAGAGTATACTTAAGTGACTAATGACTTTTGGCAGTTGTAATTATCTTGTTATATCCAAACTGACACTATCTTTAAGTACATCAAGTATAGAAAATATATTCATTAGGTTTACCAATATGTAGTAGAGAATATATTATCTAGTGGCAAACCTTAATGTAAGATAAGTGGCTGTCAAGAGCAGAGCAAGTATTCACAGGGAAGGGGCCATGGCGCTTCACGCTGAGCAGGGAGCATGTCGACTAGTCAGAACTAAAAGCTCTGAAGTTCAGGAGCGTTAGCTGCTCAAGAGCAACACCTCAGTATCCCTGGGGTAAGAGGAGCGTCGAATCACCTGGTTCGAGACACGTGCTGTTAGCACCACGTCTGCATCAATCTCCCAGCTGAACACACGACCCTAGATCCTCGCCACCACCCAGCGCCTTGAACGGATCTAGCCACATAGCCATGTTCTGCAAGGATGAGAAAGTCTCCCTTCTCTTCCAAAGGAGCTTTGAAAGCAAATCTGGAGCATTATCAGCACTTGCTTACCCCTTCAAACAAATTTCCTTCCCAATTTACAGGGGTGAAGGCTTTCACAGCAGTAATCTAACTTCTTATTTTACTTTTTTTCCCCAAACACAGGCTGATTTTTCTCTTAATACCTTAGAAATAAGCATTCACAAAAAAAGCCTGAGCTATAGAGCACGTAGCAAGATGAATCAAATCTATGTGACAAATGCTAAATCCCAAGTTGAGGGCAACACAAATTTTGTTATTCCCACAAAAGAGGGATTTATTTTTTTTCCACTGGTCCAATAAGCTTAGCAAATTAGCAGACTGTCAGCAATACTTCAGGAAAAGACCCACATAAATTTAGACAAAGCCAGACCTAAGATAAGAGTAACTCATGTATTCTGCATTCTAATGCCCTTGTTGGACACTACCAGCCTTTTGGCTCAAGGCTCAGGTGGACCATGATGTATTAACTATACTCTGATCTTCATATATTAGCTACAGCATGGTGCAGAGAATATTACAATCAAGTTAGAGAACTAGGAGTTGAGATCCTAACAATCATAGCACCACTTCTTTGCTGCTGTAATAGAGGCAGTGAAATCCCTTAGTCCTCTGCCAAGAAGAGCCCATTACCTGGGCCAAGTGACCTGCTCGATTTTTCTGTCCTCACAGTAAGCACCTGCTTTCAGAAAAGGTCTAGAAACTCTCCCAAATTAAGCTCTGTGCCATACTGTCTTGGCTTTCAGAGAGTTTCAAAGCAAGTTCTCCTTAGCATTCAAATGTTAGATTCTTACAGCTGACAGGCCAATATATTGGCAATATCTCAGTAGCTAATCCCTGTAAGAGCCAGCTGCACAATCATAGAGGCCTCCTGGCTCTTCTTCATGCTTCTCAGCTTTGAGATGGGAATGGATCAGTACAGACATCCCAGCATTAACAGACCCAGGTGTGGGGCAGGGTGGGGGAAGCAGCTCTTCTGTACCTCAGCAATTATTGCTTTGGAAAGCCTCAGTATTTGTCAGTTTTAAGCAACACCAAGGCAGTATTTAGAATTATGCTGCACTTTAACAGAGACAGCTTGCTTACCATTAAAGAATCATCAGCCTTTCCACAGGAAAAAGTCTCTAAACTTTATCTGGCCATTTTTTCTTAGCCATTGCACTTAACAAGGCAGATTTGTTCAGCTTCCCATTCTAACAGCATTATAGAGCTGTCAAAGCATATGGTTCATACCTCTAACCTGTTTCTAAACTAGCGTAGCTGAGCTATACATTTTAATAAGACCTACAAAAGTTTGTTACCTATGCTAACTATTTAAGAGCTTAGAATTGTCTGAAGATTTGCCAGCTACCTAAACAGGTGTCCCACAAAAGTGATTTCACTAATAACTGAACTTGAAGACAAACACTACAAGAAAGCCAATAAAGGAAATCTTGCACAATCAAAGGTTCTCTTACTATCTCATCAGAAAGAAACTACCTGCCATTTTAGAAGTATTTCCTCCTTCCATAGGAATAACCAGTATACCTTTTGGAGACAGTTTAGACAGTGACTGCTCAAAAGTATTTCTACAGAATTGCTTTTTGGAAGAGAGAATAAGTTACTTTACTATTTGCACGAATTGAATTGACTAAACGTGTTTTACGCTGATAACACTTTAGCTACAAGGTATTTATACAAGATGCATCAGCAGAGAGAGCATGTTGTTAACACTACACGTAAACCGGTAACAACGGGTCCTTTTTGAGGGTGTTGTGTTGCAGGGAAGCCATTTTTCATTAGTCCAAGAGGCTGTGGAGCTGCATTTCCACACCAAGGAGAGTCCTGGTGAGCCCAACAGAAAAAGCGTCCTCTACAAAGATGACTGTCCATCCTGGAAGAGTGGCAGGAGAAGAACCAAGCAACCAGTGTCTGCAGTAGTATCTTAAGAAGGATTTCATTCATTTGATGCATATTGCTGTACATAAGGTGCATAAACCTCTCTGTTGGGAGATCAGCGTGAAGAGAAGCCAGTTGCAAGGCTGCAACCAACTACTGGTGTCATGTCCCAAATCTGAAAGAAAATATTGTGGAGAATTATACAGAAATACCACTTAACTTTCAGAATATTGTTATATCAGAAGTAAGAAATGATCTCCCTGGACACAAGGTCCACAAGGACACAATCCAATGTAAATTAACTGCACAGAAAAAGACGTAAAGAACAGCACTAGTCTTGCAAACCAGCAGGCAAACTTGAGGCTCAGGAGTGTCCTGGGGCTGCGCCCTGCAGGTCTGTTTGAGGAAAAAATACATCATTCTAATCTACATTTCACTCCCATAACAAGAGCTTTTAGTGGCAAGGCTGCAGGCAGCCAGGCAGCTCAGATTAAAAGGAGCCTGCACATCCCATCACCCATGGTTATTTAAGGCCACTAGCAGATACCGCTCCTGCTGATGGCTACTTTGTCTGTTCAGAGGACATCAAAAGTAGCCAGCTTTGACAGCTGCACTAAGCCATGTAGTAGAGTTACAGGTCATGACCGTGTTCAGCTGCAAGAACAACAGCATGCAAAAAACATTCTCGCTGCTCACAACAGTTAGCTTGGTAGCCACAGCTGTCAGAAAGGAAAAGGTATTACAAACATATCTATTAGCTTCCTACTAAATATCTCCAGAAAACATAGGAAAGAGGTGCATGAATACCTTCACAACCCGGTCGCTCCCACAGGTCACCATCAGCCCTCTGGAGATGTCCATGGACATGTGTGAAATGTTGTGTTTTCCTTCATGAAAGGTTGCCAAGGAAGTACGGCTGTAAGCAAACAGTTCACATGAAAGCCAGCTTGCAGGTGGAGCTGTATGACATCATTTTAACAATACAAAATGATGTTAAAGTTGTTTGAGTACTAATAAACTCAAGAACAGTTCCAAGAACAGCACTGGCATCTAAAAGTGTACAGAAATAACGTAGCAAGTCATGCTAAGTCATCACTTGTGCAGTTATATAGGCAAGGCATTGCCTGACTTCCCCGACTTGGCTCTTAATAGATCTAGAGCAGAAGCGGAACACTGCTTGAATAAAAAACTGTACTCTCAGTTAAAAAGTCAAGCTGGGCTACATTTTTCCTTTCCTGAAAGGGATAAACAAGGGCACAGCACCTTCACTACTCCCCTTTTTTCATTTTTTTAAGTAAAAAATGGTCATTTGATGACTTCAGTTCCTTAGTGCTCAAAGAGGATCTTCCATAGGTAGAGTAGTTAATGAGACAGTAAGCAGCGTTTAACTACTTGCTTGCAAATAGGATTGCCTGTGAAGAGCACACCTAAAGCAGCAGTTTTCAGTATGCATACATAAACTAATGCATACAAAGCCTGGCAGCTGTGATGCTTTGCCAGCTACCCACCTTGCAATTTTAAGGGTTATCAATAGCCTGTATGTAAAAATAAATAACAAATAACCAAAAATAAAATAAAACCCTGATTTTAATTTCTTTCAAGCTCCAGAACTGGGGTTATGGGGAAGACGACAAGCGGACTGGATTCCAAACAGTAACAGCACATCTGATCTAAACGTTCTTGCATAATCAGTTTAGCGATCTCTGCACTACAGTCTACTGGGCACCCAGGGCAAATATGGCTTGTTAATACAGTCAGCTTGGCCTGTTTGTGTTGGCTCTACATCTGTGCACAATGCTCCACAAATTCTTCTGTACGCCATCGCCATTGCTTTATAACACAGAGACCCTTCTTAATACTCACTCCTCATCCTTGATGGACTCAAAGCAGGAGTCGCAGACACGGACCTGGAACTCGAAGCCCATGATAGGGTAGCTTGACCGCTTGGTACTGCACTTGCCACACACTGCTTGTCCACATTTTCTGCAGTGATGCTGCACAGAGAGCAAGGGGAAGGAAAATCACCACCCTATGCCATTCATCTTACTGAATGTTCAGTAAACAGCAGCAGCCTGCTTAGAAGTATTCAAGGATTCCTTCCTTGCCCACCCTCCCCTCCTTGCATGAGTTTCTCTGGGGAGCAGGAAAAAGAACTGTTGGGCAAGCAGCTAAGGAAATCAAAAAAGTCAGAAATGGATGACAAGCATTTGTGCCTGCCCAGTCCCTCCAAGCGGGGAGCTGTTTGGAAAGCTTCCATAACTGCAGCACAGTAAGCACAGGGCCATCAATGCTTCAGTGAACTGGGTTCTCTCTGCAGCAATTAGGCTGGCAGTTTGGTTGTTTAATTATGGGACATTGTCTGCCACTTAATACAACACAAAAATTAGCTGTCCACAGCTTCAGTGCACAGAAATATTCAGAGAAATCTCTGTGCTCTGAGCACAGCCTGCTTCACCACATGAAGCAAGTTCCACAGCATTTGGATGTTCTTAGCAATGCCTAGAAGCTGTGACCTCTCAAAAAGCCTTACTTCAAAACAGCAGAAATATTAACACTTTGAAGGATGAACAGCTTGCTTTACATTTTCTTTTTGCCTATGTCCTGAAGAACTGCTAATTCAGACAATCTCACCTGTCTCAATCCTAAAGTCTTCGTGTCCCACATTTGCTTTATATTCCAGAAGAAAGGTTGTTCACACTTCTGACAGGAGTCACTTTCTAGCCACTGAGGTGCCTAGGAAAGAACAGCAGGTAATCAGACTTGGTTTTCCTTGTAAACTGACCAAGGAAATTTAAGTTGCCACAGTGAAGCTTCCCCCAGAGAGATGCTCTACCTCAGCTCCAGGCTGCAGCAGAAGCCAGACTGCCCAGTACATGGGAAGTTTGGTACAAAGAAATCAGAAAGGGAATGAGGCGGCACTCGCCAGCTCATAACTACAGACATTTGTTACCAAGACCTACACACTTCCCACACCTTTTTTCTAAAACCCCAGAGCAATATGTGATGCTACTGCCTTAATAAAAAAGCTAATTCAAATGCCTGAGTTATTAAACTTGCCAGAGGTGTTTGAAGACTGCCACTCTGATTACCTAAATGATTTCTAAGGGCTAGTAATCCAAGTTAAAGAAGTTATGAGGCAGTCAGCCTCTAAGCTCTTGTTTTCATTAAAAGATCATTTCCAGAAGTAAATCTCTGTTTCCCCAACATTGCAGAGGCAGTTTGAAATAAAAAAAACACTCATTTGTATTTTCCATGCAACCTACGTCTTCATTTAGTATCTGCTCTCCCACCCACTTATATCCTCCTGTTGGTAAAGGGTGCATGCTAAATGAAAATAAGTTAGAGATTTTACAAATTTCAACATCCAAAGACACTAACGGAGCACCCTTTAGGGGATAGAACAAGGGACAATAAACCTTTAGTACACAGATTTGTGTTAAAATTTTATACATGACTTCAAGCATCTGATGGAGGAGTCTCTCTGAAATTTGACAGGAAAAAATACTGAAACATCAAGGGATTCCCCCTACCCATGCACTTATCTTTGTCAGTAACAACAAAACAATGGTATGGTCAGTCGTATCACCAGCTCACACTGAACTCATTAATAGCCAGATGTCCCATTTTCACTCTTTGAACCCTGACTGCATCTTCTTTCCCTCATGCTAGTGGGAAAAAACATTGTAACAGGCAGTAACCAGGGCAGTTCAGGGAGCAGGGAGGAAGGAGCAGGTCAGCAGCCCCTCCAGCTGATGTTCTGTTTTGCCTAGTTACTTAGAACAGCATTTTGCCCTTAATAGCATTTTTAAAAAGTCACCAACACCACTTTGTGGCTATGCTGACTCCCTCTAATGGGGAAGAGGGGGATATTTTCTCATTCTCTACCTTCCTTTTAATGCCTGAAAATTAGATGGAAAACCTACCAACAGATGGTTAGAACAGCCCAATATCAGTTCAACTTTCTGTGGAGTTAACACTTCTTATTCACATGGGACTTGACAGACTAGACTTTTTTTGAACAGGTCTATGGATACTCCCATAATCTTAGTAGCTAAAACTTCAGAGATGTTCAGCACTCCAGACACATCTAGTCAAGCCTAGTCCACAGGCAAAGAAATTATGTTTTTTCAATAGGTGCTGAGACTTCAGGCTTTAATTCTATTAAAACTGCTTATTATTTTAGAAGATCCCTTAATTACTGTGTGCAGATCCAAAAGATAAAAATGGTCAAATCTGGTTATCCCAGTTGTATTATGAACCACTTGCTTGCAACAAAGACTCACAGGGCTAAGAATATCATAGAATATTGAGTTCTTTGTGTCAAAAACATTTGAGCTTCACATAATATTCAGTGCATTTGTTGAAGGTGGTAGACCAATGCAAGACATAAAACAGTCCTTAACCACAACTATTATATTTAAGGAAAAAGTGAGGAAGAGAGCTGCAAAACAGACAAAGCATGACACAAAGCTGTGTCAGCTCAAAGAAGGAAAAAAACCTTTGGCCAAAGACACGATCTTACCTCTTCTCTGCTGATATCCATGTTCCAAACAGCAATTCCCCCATCAGCTGAACAAGATACCAGCTGCCGTGTCAGCTGGATATAGCAGATAGCCTGCACCTTGTCGCTGCAAACAGAGCAGATAAATTTTGTTTAATGCTTAAGGGTAAAGTCTAGGTTTCCAATAAATCCTGTTTCCTCCTTGTGAATCTACCGTGGAATGTAAACCTGACTCACAAATAGCTCAGTTACTAAATGTTACCACATCTAAGTGGAGCAATGAAGACCAGGGAACAAATGCTGGCATCGCTCTAGCACAAGGATCTTGACTAGAGCACTATTCTTATGGACTTGAGCAGGACGCCAGAGATGCAGCTCAAGTTAACATTTGCTGGCAGTAAACTACTGACAGTAATTTGAGCATCAACTGTCTCAGAGCATGGCTGTGAATACATGTGTTAAAAGGAGAACCAGTTATCAAAACAGAGACAACTGGAAGTGTAAAGATTCAGCTAGGAAGCAGATGGGGATTCCACTTTTGCTAACAAATTACAATAACCATGTCTGTTGCTGACAAGTAAAGCAGGTATTCACCATTAAGAAAGATTATGTTAAAAGAGCCATGGCAAACAAAGTCTATCCTTAGAAGCTGTAGAAAGGATCTCAACACTATTAAACCGTTTTGCAATCTCCAAGTTCAATTAGAAAAGCCATTCCACTTCTGAGATAACTTACTTTCTCATTCGGTATGAAGTTTGAGGCTAAGTGTGATGTTTGAAGAGAAACTAAGTGTCTAAGTCTTCACCAGGCCACAAGATGCAGCAGTAACAGCAGTATAAAGTCCTCCAGTCACTGACTTCAGTTACATTATTGTAACCAGTACTAACATTGATTCTTTAGCCAAAAAACTAAATTCTCAAGATTTAACAAGAGTTCTAGTGCTAAGGTTATCAGTCTTGATCAAAGGTGGATGGAGGCATCTAGGGAATTAGACAAGAGGAGAATGCACTATACAAATACATCTTTAAATACATGAGATCTGTACTAACACTTCATTTCCAAGTAGAATATAATTTGAGTTGTGAACTGCTTGTCAGATTGAATTAAGGCCCTAGATTTAAAGATGACAACTAGGTATTGCTGTGTGTCTGTACAAATGAAAGTGTTGACTAAATGCAGAGAGGTAGTTACACAGCCCTCTAGAGAACAGTGCAGATATGACATCCTTTTCTGAAGTCTAGATACCAGCCCATGTAATAGAGCCAATTAGGTTATCATCTCACACATAGAAGGAGACAGAAGAAAGGGAAATATTGAAGCTTATTTAAATACATACACAAACACACTTATACATTAAGTTTTTAGCTCCACCCTCAAAAGTGTCAGTGAAGGATTTACGGTACAAAGGGCTTAACTTCTAAATAATTAAATCAAAGCAGATGACTCAGGTTTTTTACCCACCTCTTTCTGAACACTGTTTTTTCTCATAGTCTTATACTCACATTTTGTAAGTATGCAGCATGACTTTTCTAAAAGCAAGGCTTCTCTAATATTACCTCTTTCCCCCTTAAGAAGGGGGAGTCTTCAGAGCTCTGCAAGAAGTACTATCCTAGCCCTTAAACTATTCAAAGATTCAAATATCCTGTCATGCTCCTTATCCTTCCTTGGACTTCATCTGTTCATTAGAAAGCACGTAGGAAAAACAAGATATTATACATACTGATGGCCCTGGAGCAGCAATGTTCGCCCCTTCCTTCCACCAATATCCCACATGATAATGCTGTGGTCAGAGGCACCCGAGAAGAGCAGTCGCTGAACAGGATCCCACCACAGGGAAGTAATACTTCCTAGGAAAAAAAACATTGTGCAGTTAGATTTAAGAGAGTCACTCTACGAGAGTTTTAAAGCTCCCTTCCTTTCATTGTTTGGTTGTCAAGTGCCTTGATAATCTGAAAGTGAGATAAACTCTAATTACAGCCCAAATCAGTCTTTCCCAGGTCTTCGGAGCAAGAAGTTTGTCTTGCCTGCTTTAGAGTTATGCTGTTTCAGATAGACCCATTTGGGAATAGGTGTTTCCACTGAGAGAACAATGACCCCTCCTTCCCTTCCAGGCTATAAGAAGCAGTATTAATATTATCTCTTAACATTATAGACATCAGCCTGCTAAACACCGAGAATGCTGGAAGCAGCTGCTTGAAGGACAAGCTCCGAAATCATTTAAACTACAAAAGTCACAGTAAAGAAAAAGAGTGGAAATACAACATTTCAAGTCTGGAACACGGCCACACTTGAAGAATTAGCTACTACTTAAATACTGCATTGCCAAGCCTTGAGGATATTATGCAAATATTGTGAAGGGGAAAAAGGGACCTGTTTTTCCTTGGAAAGAATGACACAATTACTATTATGCCAAATGAAGAAAAGAAATGGTTTTGCCCCCCTACATCAACCAGCTCTCATAAAAGCTCCCATGAGGAACATGTTGCCCGCTACACAAATAGCTCTGTTGAAGTCAGGGCATGGGAGCCCACCTGTTATTATTCCATAAACAGAGTATCTACCAGACAGTACCACATCCAGACACACTAATTTCAGACTAACATTCGTCTCTGTCAAGACTGCTGTGAACTCCCATACAAGTGAACGCATCTATAGAGTCAAGAGTTATTGTGCACTCAGCTGACACAACCTTAACTTCTGCTTGAAGAAAGGAAAAGGCATTTACCATCTGAAGATCTCAACTTGCCTTTCCCATTTAGAGGCAGCTTTGTCATTTTACAGCCAGCTGTAAAGCAGGAGTCTGCCCCTCTAGGTCTGCTCTGTAATTTCTGGGCATTACAAAGAAACCTTTTCCAGAGGGCCAGACTTATGACCCACTAATTCAGCCTAGCGGAACAGCAGACTGGTCAGCTGATTTGAAGGTAACCACATGGGAAAAGGCATTACATCTGACATTTCTTTCAGTATATTTAAAAGTTACACATTCTTTTGTAAACCACATTCTTGCCTTACTCAATGCATGCAGCTGCTCTGTATCAGGTTACAGACTATCTGGTTCTACATCTGATTCAAGGGCTTCAGCATAACACACAGAACGAGATGCATTTGGCTTTGGCTTGACAGCTTTCATTCCAAAAGGCTCTTTACTTCTTGCATATAGACCAGTTTCAGCTAAAACAAAGAAAACTGAGTTTCCTAATAACTGACCAAAGTAGAAGACTTCTCTTTACTGGGAGGAATTGAGTGTTTTTTTAAATCTAGGCTGGGGCTTGCTCCAGCTGCTTTAGCTAATATTCTTGTGATACAAGGCCACACGGAAAAAAAAGAAGTAACATTCTCGTCCTTTTTCCATGCTAAGGAGTCTAAACTCTTTAAAAGGTGGCCATCTAGTGGATAATTCACATTTGATCAAACAAACATTTTCACTCTTGTATCTTATCTACAAAAATGGGGCTTGTAAGTGTGCAGAGGACTAAAGGAAGGGAACTTTGGGCAAGAGCACTTCTCCTCTCTAAGGGATGGTCAATACATACAAGTGTAAACAGTTTCTGCCAGCTACAGCCCTGCACCAGTTGTTCATCCACTACCTACCCACAGCAGGGGTTATTTAATTGGAACATACCACCCCAATTCACAGAACGCTACCAGAATGGAGGTTCTGTGGAATTAAGAAGTTACTTTACCTTCATGCCCTTTGAGTGTTGTGATAACTGAGCACGTGTTCTGCTCAAGCTTGAGAAGTGTGATCTGTCCAGAATAGTCACCAACAAATGCATGCTGGGTTTCATAATCATATCTGAATAGAAGTCAAGGAAAAGACTCATTTTCTCTTATGAGTGTTTCAAAGCCTGAAACAGGTAACACGGCTGCTACCTACACAACAAAAATCAGAAACAAAATTGAGTTTGCCAGATAAGTATTTACATTACTACTTCTGAAGTGTTTGGACACTACAGTAGTCAAATCCTTTTCATTCCTCTTACTTTTCCCTGTATGTGCAAACAGGACAATATGGAAAAGAAGTGAGAAACTGGAAGATAGAGTCTCTTATGGCATCTCCTGCGGCCTTCCAGTACTTTAGCTTTAGGCAAGCAAGTACGTTTAGATGTAGCACACATTTACAGAACACGAT
The DNA here is from genome assembly GCF_000705375.1 of Tinamus guttatus. The sequence continues at coordinate 71,070 of NW_010577119.1, read as the reverse complement.
CCTGTATAAGATATGACAAACTGCCTCAGGCTACTTGTTACACTACAGAGCTATCATTAGGAGCACTGGACTGGACACGAGCTGCCATTTGGTCTCACCTAGTACCTGCTCCTAAAATGCTAGGAGACTGAGCTTATAGAAATACACCAGCTGATGCCCCGGGACAGGACAGAACCACCCAGATTCAGAGATGTGGTTCCTCCGCAGCTAGCTCACCTGACAGCAAAGCCATACTCCCACTGTTCTAGCTACTGAACAGGCAGGACCATCTCACTCTTGTTGCTCTTCCCCATGCTTTCGAGCTTGCTGGTCCTTACTATCCAGGATTGACAATATTTCAGAAGGAGTTCTGCCATGTAACATGGATATTAAAAAAAAAAAAAAAAAAAAACACTACTTCCTAACATGGGATCTACTAGCACAGTGGGATGGTTGGAAAAGAGCATTATAGAAAAGTTCTGTGATGTTCTGTTCTTGTTGCTACTTGAGCGTCTTGAAAAAATAAAGGAAAGCAAGAAGGATGAAACAAGGTCATTTTAAGCTTTTAGAAGGCTTCTAGTATTCAGAATATAAGAGCTACAGAGGAAAAACACACACACCTGGCAGCACATAATCTAGGAGTTAACTCACCAGTCTTCACATACAGTTACAGGTATTAGAGATTTTTACAACATGCTACAGACCAACATCTCAAAATCAGGAACTAATACATACTAAGACTTCTGTAACTCTCAAACTCACAACATCCTTTCACTGCCTCACAAGAGTGAATAGAAGCAAAAATATTAAATATCTGATGAGACTAAGGGTTTGTGGATTTGTAGAATAGTTAACTTAATCTGCCCCAACCTTCCATGTTAAGAAAACAAAACACCACCACCACACACACAGACATGAACTCAGGGGATTGAAGCACTGGGCAGCAATCATTCCCAAAGGATACTGTAGACATGAAGCCCAAGAAGTGAAGTAATGTCTTCCCAGCATACTCCCACTTCTTGTGCACATCCAGCTGACACACTTGTCATGACCCGTACTGATGACCCACTCTGATGTCAGGCAGAAAATAATAGCAGACACTCGATTCTGATGAGCTGTGGGAAGAAGAGATTCTTGATAGTTTTTCCTAAAACCAAATCATCCTTATAAACAATAATTCAGACGGAGTGAAAGTGATACCAAAAAAAATGCACCACAGTTTTCACCATCATGATACACTTGCTCCCAGGCTGCATTAAAAGGCTAGCATTGTTCTGTTTAAATGAACAGAATAGTTTTAATAGTTTAAAAATTCAATCATGTTAGACAGCTGATATAAATCCCTTTTTTCTCCCCTATAGACAGAAGCAGAGTTCACCCCTGGTACTTGAAATGCTCTGGTTAGCAAGTAAGCCCTCAGCTTCCTCTGTTAGCCCAGGACTTCTGGAAAGCAGTGTAATACACATAAAATCTTAATTGCTTTCTCTAAGTGCCTTTTTTTCCCCCTCATGTGGGTTATGGTTAGATCCATTCCTTTAAGTACTGAAAATGATCTAGTCCTGGGCCTTCAGTTTGCTCCCTGTGATAGTAAACAAGTGTCACCAAGACCTCATCTTAGTTGAGAATGCTGCCACTAAGCAAGAAGTTACAGGAATGTCAGAAAAAACCTCCCTGCCCAGCAACACACATTCCCCCAACATGCAAGCACTTCACCTCGGGCTGCCAAGTCATCCACCTTAGCACAGAGAGGATCTTGTTGTTTAGGAACACAATATTTTCTTTATAAGCAAGAACATTTATTTCTGTCTGTATCAGGCAGTTGCAAGATAACTACCCTAGATAACAAGTGGCAAAAACAACATCTCCATAAATATTATTCCCAAATACCTGAAAAACACTCTTTGTCATCCCTTTCACTCTCCTAGACTATAAAGGAGGCAATGATTCTTACATATAGCTAGAAATAGCCTTTTCTCAGTGTTTATAGAAAATAAAGATAGAATTTGCAAATACCAAAACACACCTTTAGAAAGCTCTAACATTCATGTAGACTAGCTGCTCCACCTGAAGAGCAAGATTTGAACTTTTACTAGTTCTGGCTCATTTCACTTGCAGACTTAAGTGATAATGATTGCAATTCTGAGACTTAACTGACTGATGATTATTCAATAATATAACATTTCTCTTACGGCAGTCATTCTCAACTAACTTACAGCTGGAAGAACAGTTAGATTTACAGCATATTTGGCCTTGACTCATGTGATGGTTCTGAATTTTCTGAGCATTTTAGAAGTCTCCCCTTGACACAGCTGTTAGTGTAGACGCTAGTTAACAGTTTACCTGGATAGGTCTTCACAAAGTTTATCTTATTGAAGTCCTCCGAAACATGAAACTCCTAAAACCAAAGAAGTGGGACAGTTACAAGAGATACACAAAAAGATAGGCAAGAGATTGACTAAAAAAACTAACAAACAAAAAGTGATTTCACAATCCAGAACTTGCATAGCCTGCCAATGTATCTTACTAAAACCTAGAAACTTCTTGCACTGAAGCACAGGAAACTGAGAAGTCAATCACAAGCTAATGTTCAGATTTATACCAAACTGCTGTTTTTGAGAAGCAACATGTTCACAGAACCCTGTTCACTGAAAGGAAAATATAGAAAGCAGACGTCATTTGTTCTTATAAGAACAAGCAAAAACTATCCTGCAGTATTTTGCATTTAAGAATCTGAGACTTCATAAACTTCAAAACAACTTTATATGGGTGTTCTTTACTGATTCTTTAGATCTGCAGAATTTTTAAAGGTCCTGTATTATAATTTTTAGTAGTAAAGTACCGCTACTACTGACATTCCTTTTGTACTCTTGCTCTTTCTAGGACAGTTATTATGTTGGTCTTATCTTCACAGAAAAAGGAAACCACTAAAACATCTGGGAGTCCCCTCCTTTCCCAAGGAAAGCAGGGAAGGGACACAGGCCTACTTTCTATTCTGCCACATGCATCCTCCCTCCAGGAGAGGGAGAGAAATTAGAGCAAGAGGCTAATGGGACAGAAGAAAGACTTCCCAGAAAAGAAAGTCCACGTATTTCCTCTACCCACTCAAGGCAAAGTGGGGGGGTGTTTGGAAGCCAATCCTGATTCTTGTTACTTCAGAGCTAGAGGGCTGAAATTTCCACAGCCTACAGCAAGGAAATCCCGATACATCCGCAGTGCTCAATGCAGGCAGATCTGTATCTCTGGCCAGATGCAGGCTAGCTCCAGTTCATAAACCCTGTCCTTACACTATCATGACACTCTACCCACCTTAATGTCCTCCTCAAAATAACTCCCTGAGGAAGAGTAGCTCGGACCCACTGCAACCCTGCTGTCTCAATGCTTTCTTGAGGCCAGCTGACTCTGATCTAGCCAGAACCACTCTGTGTTTTTGCCCTATGCCCTAAGCGTACGGCCAAAGAATTCAGCCATTTACTAGCAGCTCCTTTCCAAGGGGAAGGGAAAGAAACAAGCTATCAGCTCGCCAGCAACATTCGATGCTCATGGACATCTAAACAATTCTAATCTGCATGCTTAAGAAAAGTTACAGCAACTTACCATGATAGCTCCGTTATCCTGGCCTACAAATATTCGTCTGCTGTCGTGATGGTAAGCCATAGCTGAACATGGAGCTGTCAAAAAAGCAAACACATTAAAGTTATTGAAATACAAGCACTAGCAAACACGACAGTTATCACCACCAGTTTATTTTAGTCAGAAGCAAAGCAGTTTAAGGTTAAGAAGTTTGAGGAAAGTTAATCTGCATGAAGAGTGCCCCTTGTTAAGTCAATTTATTTTCCATCTGGTAGGCTAATCAAAGATACAGTACCAGAGTAAGGCAGATGCATCCCCAGGAACCTTAGACAGATTTGATCTCCAGGCATAGGGGAGGGCTGGATGCTTAGCTAGCAACAACAGCATGTACTTAGATTAAGAACTTGAGCACCATACAGGATCAGTTCTCTGCATCTATATCTTTAAGGAGACTCATGTGATTACATACGATCTATTTCACAACAGAAAGTATCCAAATACCTACTTACATTTTTGAAATGGAGAGCTAAAATAGGCACAGATGCAATGAGAGGGGAAGTACAAGGAAGTGTCCTAATGAGGATTTCACAACCCAATCTTTCAGTAAAGAACGTCCTCACTAAACCTGCAAATTGCAAGAGCCTTAGGGATATGGTGTTCTGATCTAACACCATCTTCTCCAGTGCCCTCAGAAACATGTGGCCTTAAAAGCGTTTCCAGAGATTTAAAATAAGATAGGACAATCTGGATTACTACAATGGCCATACTGCATAAGGACAAATAAGTGTCTTGCAACTAGTAAAGGCAAGCTTATTTTATAAAAGGTTGTTAAAACACAATCTGAATAGCCTATTTAAAGGCTTGATAAATGGTGCAACTGTTGTTATTTAGATGAACTAGTGGAAAGTGGGGAGGAAGGGAAGGAGGAAAAACAATTATGGCTCACATTTCCAATTTAGATCTAGACTCTTCTGTCTGTAGCTGAAGAAACAAAACATCTCAGAACATCTGATCCAACTCTTTGGTGTTCATTTAACCTCTCCGTACAAGTTTCTTCAGAAATTGTTACTCTGAATACTTTATCCCTTGTTAGGCTGATGTTTCATCATTACATTCCATCTGCTTATTTATGGTATGTTCCTAGGCAACAACTGTATACTAAAAAAGATTACAGCAAAAATACTAGGCTAAATGATGTTTTAAAGAAAAAAAAATCTCTCAACACTGGAGCTTCTAATCAGAAGTAGTTTCTTAATAATTTAACACCTCAAAACACAGGTACATATACTTTGTGGTACATGGGACATTCTCATGTCAGAACTTCTAGTTAATGGTTTAAAACATTCACGTATTCAGCAGATGAGTTATTACACCAATATTAGACAGCTACAGCAGCTGATCCATACAGAGATTTCATTTCCGAAAAATTTAATTTCTGATAGAATGCCACCTTAGATCTTATCAACTCTCAGATAAAGTTTCCAAATTCAAAATCATCAGTGCTTGAGGAAAGAGGGAGGCATTCTCCTACACCGAACACGCTGTCACGTTACAAAGTGTCTGCGCGATGCTTAGCCATCACTTACCACCACCAGCACTTTACTTACACGACATAGTGTGATAGATGCTGGGCCAGTATTGCCCACTGTCTCTCTTCAGCCATACTCGGATTGTTCTGTGTTGTGGAAAGATTAAGGAAGACAGTTATAAACATGTGTATCAGTAACCAGCCAAGGCTCCAATCTTCCTAGCCTTTTGCCTACTTTAACAGGGAGAAACAATACTAATAATAGTCAATCTTGGATGCCAATGAGCTTCCTTCAAAGCTATTCATGCACTGAGTTTCAGTTCACCTCAGAAACTGCTACACGTTGCATCTCTTGAATTTTATCCTTAAACTCAGTCTGACCAAAGTCACATTCAAGTCACATGAACTTCACTTTGGCATAGCAAACTGTAGCTTGTTTTATATGGTACATATATATATATACACAGACATATTTATATATATATATAAAAACACATACGATATTTTTAAAAGACATCTCAAACCATTCTCGTACGGAAGCTTTGAAACTCTGAATGTTTGCAGCTTTTCTTATCAACTCATATTTCAGCAAACCAGAGAGCAAATACTAACAGCAGCACAGTAATCCTCTTGACCAACACCTCCATCTCAAGAGGTGGGCACAAGGATCCACGGGGAGCATCAAATAGTTTGATATTAATTCCTTTAAGCCATCCCTCCAATAGCTCATGTAGACATCCAAAGGACAAGCACTGTTAGCAGCACTGTTATTTAGGCCTGCACAAAGTGCAAAATACAAACAGGACTGATTATCTGATCAAATGGGAATTGAAAGAACTCACCAAGACAACACACACAGCTTGCTAAACCTCTTTATAACACTGCTTTTAGTTTATAATATTCCAGAATTTGGCTCTGCAGAAGGAAGAAAACTCTCTCAGAAATATTTAGTATTTTATCACTCTCATGACTGTTAAGACTTCGGGAGAAGGGACAGGACAGAATCAGTACGGAAACAGGTTATCATCTATTAAAATCATTCCTGCAATAAACACATTTGAAAAGAACCTACATCAAAAAGCTAAGGGCACTCAAGTGAACAGGATTAAGGCTATTTTAAGTCTATTTTAAGCAACTCCTCTGAGCCATTGTTTGTGTTCCTTGCTCCAGTCAGAAGTTCCGAAGTCCAACTTCCTCATTCCCAAGTGGACGCCTAACTGCTCTGTAAATACTTTATCAAGAAACACTTAAAGAGTTTTCACTGAGATGAGTTGTTCTATTTTTGACTTAAAAATAATAGTCTACAATTTAGAAGTTTTTAGGATATATCTTGTGCCAGGACTAGAACTTTTCAGGACGGGTTAAAAAGATACAAAGCCAGAATGCTACCTTCGTAAGTCATTTAAGGATCTTTCTTTAGAAGACCACTCAAATGCAACAAATCAGACAGTGCCTGCCCTTAACATACTACTTTTTCCAGCAATATCAGCAGAGTGAAGCACCCACTGCCTCGAAACAACCAGATTTTCAGCTTTTGAAGTGAGTCACATCAGTCTAGCAGCAAGTGCACGTTACCCTGGCCCACCAGTTAACTTCTCCGTATTAAGAACATCTCTTTCAGGAGAGTCAGTTCTCTCTCCTTATCATAATCCACCCCCCGCCTCGTGGTCAGAATGCTGAATACTTCAGAGAGCAACTGTCATTTCTTAGTAACATGAGACAAGGAAATAAGTTTCCAAGTCAACCTCATAAATAGTGACTGCAGATTTTATAGCTTTTTTTTTTTTTTTCCTGCAAGCGGCTTCATCACACTCACAAATTTTAATGTTTCAAAGGGCAGCTTCCAGCCAGACTAATTCGACTCGCTGACTTCAAACCAAAATGTAATTATTTTCACTCTAAACACACTAAAAACAGTTACCATAGCAATTTGAAAACATTGCACTCAATATCCTGGTGGATTTTACTAATCTAGGAATTGATACCAAGGAACAGAGTAGCATAACACTGTTGTTCTAAGCAAATAATTTCCTGAGGGTACAGTTCATACTGGGATCATCAAATCCACAGTCTTTCAATGAAGTTGAAGGCCTAAGCAAAGAGCTGCAAGAGTCAAGGAAATTAGCTCCCGAAAGCCTCTTATTTTGGTTTAAGATTTAGATTTAACTCGTCTCACTCTTGCAGAGACAGGCTGCCAGACAGCTTTGTATCTAATTATATAAAGCTGTGACTCTGCAAAACTTGGTAAGATTGCTTAGCAGCCACCAGCTAACAGCACATGCCAGGACTGCACTTCTGCCTGAAGCCCTATCCCATGCATCTCTTCCGCTGCATTTCCTTCGGTTAGGACAAGTTTATTACATACCAATTCTAACCTGAAGGACTAGAGGACCCCTTCAAATAATGACATGTCTGTAATCTCCTTTTACCAGCAAACGGTTATTATGAGAACTAACAGCCTAACACTGGAGCCTTTTGTGCTCCCCAAATCCTAGTCTAGCTTCTTTATGTCATGGACAGGCCTGCACTCAGTACCCGAGACAGCCGCCTCCCTCTCGCCCGTACTTAGGCCACTCTGTTAAGGACCTAGAAAGACACAGGTTTCTTTGGCAGTCTCAGTAAGGGTCTAAAATGCCCAAACCTATTAATAACCACTCAGACAAAATTTTTAAACAATGTGCAGATTAAGGTGGCAGAAGGAAGTAAACAAGAAAAAACAAACTTCTAGCTTCCCCAACATTGCCTAGAAAGCATGCACGTTCATAGAATAGTCATTTAAAGTTCTTTTTTGAAGTAATATTAGAGTATTTAGGAATTCATAAAGCCACAGTCCATATTGTTTAAAGGATTTTCATTGTTTCTTAACTGGCATTTCACTTACAGAGCAAGCACAAAACAGTTTGCTTGAGGAAAAAAACAAAACCAAACCAGGGTGAACAGGGGCAGTCGCCTTTCTGTGTCCCACCAGTATTGGTAGTTCACCACATTTGTCTCTGAAAGCCAAATACCCCGATCAGGGAGAAAGCAGGGACAAAGCCAAACACAGACAAACAGCAGCTCCTGTTTTGAGAAGTGCATCTTCCTAGTACCTTCAAACCACTAACAACCGCTTTCCTATCTGGAATCTGTGATTAGCAATTGTTTTCCTAACAGGAAATGAAGATTCTATTTTCCTGGCAGTCAAAATAAATCAGGAGTATTTAGGTTGATTTTGTCTGTGTTCCCAAAACACCATTAGGAGTCTGGTTTAACCGCAGTGCAAGCAAAATCAAGGACACAGCTTGTAATTGACTCTCTCTGCTGAATTTCTGCTCACTATAGCATTCATTTTGAAAGATATTTAACCTCCATAACTAAAAACCAAACAAATAAAGCTCTAATATTGCAGCTTAAGAGCAGTTCCAATGTGACAGCAGCTCCCAGAAGTCACACAGCATTAGATTTCAAGTATTCGAGGGACTCCAGAGATCACCATGGTAAATATTATCCTACATGCTCATGCTCAGGATCTTTTACACTAGGTTATTATCCCTCAGCATCCCCAAGTACAGCTAGAAAACACTCACCTTGCCTTAGTTACTTGTCTGCAGAGAACAAGGATATTAACACTAAGCCCAGAGATCTGTCTGTAGCATAAATCTGGGCAGCCCACATCGAACTATCTCAGATTTGAGAAAATACCAGTCATTCACAAGCAGCAGTATCTAACTCACAGCTGATATATGAGCTGGCTACCTAGGTTAAGAGGAACATACTGCAAGCAATTCCAAATATTTTCTTGGAGACAGGGTCGCACAAGACCCTAGCTAGGCAAATTCTAAAAAAATAGATTGGAGAAATGAACTACATATTCTTGCAAGCTACTTACTCTTGCCTCCTTTTTTTCATTTCAGATCTTCAAAAAGCTGAGATTTGATTGGTATTTGGAGACGTAAATAGGCATGTTTTCTACTATCAAAAGAATAGATAAATCACCATTCTAGGAAACAATTTACAGTAGAAAGAACTACAATGACTTTAACAAGAGGGTAATCCACAACATTCCCAGAAGTGGTTTCTGCACTGATAATGTTTTCCCCACTGCTTAACTTGTAAGCACATTCCTCTGACTGGTTATTATGAAATACTTGCTAGCATTACTTGTGTTAAGTTTTATTCAAAAATACTTAAGCCCTGCTCTGTTGCTACACTGCTCAAAGACACACTCTGAAGCAGCTCTTTCACTTCCTGAGCTCCACACTTTCCCTGCTGCTGCCAGCAGCACGACCAGTTACGCAGCATTAAAATCTGCACCCCATTTTAGGGGCAAAACAGTTTGATAACCTGTTAAATGTGAGTGAGGGACACGAGTGAACGGGCTTTGATGTACTGCAGGAGGCACCTCAAATTAGAAGCAATACAATGAAACAGTTTCTGATCATTAAAGATCCACATTCCTCCTGTTTTAAGACAGGCAACCAGATCTCAGCCTCAAGATTCAGCCTCAAGTTTTCCTTTGAGACTTAAATGCGACAAAGGTGGAGAACAGCCTCTGCTCAACTTGGACAATTCTGTATCTGACACCAGCCCTTACCCAGATAAAGACGCAGCTGCATCCTCAGCTCCTGTCTAAGCAATGTAAGCGGACAGGCTGCCTGCCTTTAGTGTTTGGCTAACAGAGCCTTTAAGTTTCAACACCAGCATCATCTGCTACAGGGCTTTGCAAAGAAAACAACATTTGTTTCTACCATGAAATTCTGCTCAGATTTCAGCGAGACACTAGCTCTTAAGAACTCCTGTTTCTTCAGTCATGTGCTGCTGCCTGTGAATATTGGGGGGGGGGGGGGGGGGGGGAAGGCATTCAATTAGCCACTCAAGATAAATGTAATAACAATAATCTGTATTTTCACAGACAAGCTATGAGCAGAGACTACTTAAGCCTCTCTCCTGCCAAATTCAACTACTTCTACTGCCTGTTTTATCAGAAATTCAACTAGCTAGCACTTGAAAACAAGTAATCCTTTGCATGCCAAGAAAAAACAAATGCATTCATATCTCTCCACAGGAAGCGGATTTGGACTAACACTTTGATTTCTCCATGGTGCTGATAAGCAGCTTCACTAAGGAAGACTGTGGCTTCATATTTTAATATAAAGTTTATGTTGCTAAGTCACTAAGAAGCATAACAAATATAACTTTGTGCTACTTGAGCATGAGGACATGTTCTACGCATTTTTTTTTTTAAACTTTAATACCAGCTACTGAAAGACCAACAAACTCTGGTAAACTTCATCCAGAGCTGGGCAAGTTTCCACCTTTTGCATAAAAAATAAAATAAATCTCAAAAGCCCATACTAGCAGTAAGCTTAAAGAGTTTGGCATGTGTTGTTATGAGTTGGTGTTTGCTCTTTTTGATTCTCTATTAAATGCCATAAAACCTTGCTCACCAGTTCAGCTACCACCAAGGCTCTGCTGAATCCCAACACTCCCTGTACTTTGTTTCTCATTAAGTGAACTCCTTCTAAACAAACATTCTTGCAAGAATAAGTGCAAGTTCTACTGAAAGACGCCAACAGCAAAGTTGCCTCCACCAAATCACCTCAGGTTTCTAAATCACGCGTGGTTTCTAAACAGCAGCTCTCAAGAGGGATCTCCCAGCCCTCCGCGGGATGAAGGCCCTGGTTTCACACAGCTCGCCTTGCCCCGCAGGCCGCCCAGCCCTCACTGGTGGCCTCCTCCTCGCTGCCAGTCTCATCCCGATCAGCAGCCCGATGCCGGCAGCCCCCACTCACGTGCTGGGGCCAGGCCAGGGCTCCGGGCGCTCTCCCTTGCAGGGGAAGGGCCCTCAACAGCCCAGCACCCTCTGTGCTGCGAGCAGCAACCCAAGCCCCTCCGCTCTGCGCCCCACAGGGGCCTGTTCCCACAGGGCTGGGGGCCCCATTCTCCAAAGGCTTGAGGCTCATTCCCACAGGATTTGGGGGGGGCATCCTTGAAGGTTGGGGATCTGCACTCACAGGGTGCAGAGCCGTATCTCATAGATGGGGGCCCCTTCCTACATGGCTCAGCGAGGCTCCATCCCTGTGTGGTTTGGGATGTGTGAGGGCCTTCCCACCTCTTGAGGGTCCTTCCCACGTGGTTAGGGGTACCCCATCCCTACAGGACTTGGGGGGCCCCCTCCTCGCAGGTTTTGGGCCCCTTCCCGCAGGGTCTTTCTATGTCGAGGGGGGGACACACACGCCCGCAGGCCCGGCCGGCTCCTTTCGGGAGCAGCAGGGGCCGGGTGCCGTGCGGCCGCGAGTGGATCTCGGCCGCCATCTTGCCGCGCCGCCCGCCCGCGCCCGTCACCTGACGCGCCCCGCCGCGCCGTAGCGCTGCGTGTAGCGGCGCCGCCCCGTAGTGCCTGGAGTAAAGCGCCCCTCCCACGCGGCTCCGCGCGGGGCGGGGCCGCCGTATTTTCTGAAGTAGAGCGGCCGTATTTCGTAGAAGAGGAGGAAAAGCCGATATACTTCGGGTGGAGACTCGCTCCCTCCCTGCCGTCTGTCCCCCTGGCCTCGGGGCGCAGCAGGGACGGTGCTGCTGGTAAACACACCTACTTTGTGTGTTTACCACAAACACACCTAGCCGTTACGCTGCAGTCCTCGTGAGCCCCGCTCATTGCCCATGTCCCAGTGGGACCGATGCCATCGCAGGGCAGCAAACAAGCGGATATTCCTGCTAGAATAATTAGCGGGGGGGATGCGGCTGGAGGAAGGATGTGCAATCACTGCAAAGGCAAAAGCGAGGGGGTTTACATCTTTCAAGCTACGACCAGCGTCAGGCCTTTACCCTTCCGTTCTTAGGGTTGCCGCGGCTGTTGCTCACGCGCCCGCGGCA
>NW_010577119.1:34067-59077 GCF_000705375.1 Tinamus guttatus | reverse complement strand
GTTCTGCCCAGGCGGGTTCCAACTGCCACGGATTTTCTTGGGGGGGGAGCATAGATAACATGTGTTTTAAGCAGCCTTTGAATCTATGAAAAAGCCAACAGATTAGCAAACAACTAATTCTGTGTAATTATTTTAAAAATAGCCACTTTCTTCACTGTTGTAAGAAAAATCTAGCAACTTCAAACAATCCCCTTACTTCTTTCTTGGTTTCTGGGACAAAACAACTGTAGCCGGGAGCATTTTGTGTCGTCCTTCCCTGCCCAGTGCTTCCTTCTGATCCTGTTTAGTTACTGACAGTCCCCGAGTTTCGCATCTCTAGGGAGCTCACATGGGACACGTTAGCTCTGCTGGTAGCGGTGGAGAAACCAAGGCAGGTCTAAGGAAAGCGGATGGGTATAGTGGGCCGGTGCCAGAACAGAGCTGGGCTCCAGGCTGCAGTTCTGCCCTCCTTCCATGAGGCTTCGCTCCTGCCTGACGCTGCAAACACATCGCTGAGTTGATTGTGTTCCAGACCAAGCCTTACACTCCTGTCCCAGGGCTCCCTTGGGGTACACGAGCCTGCACTTCACTCGGAGCTTGTTCTCAGGTCGGGAGCTGGGCTATGTCAGCCAGACAAGCACAGTACCTAAACTCCAACTGTGAAGCAGTTTGCAGTGATAGATAAAACAGCGCTCACCCTGGACTTGATATTCCTCTCTTAACAGCCAGCCTCAGCGACTGCGTGCAGATCCTCCCCGGCCTTCGAAGCCAGCCAACGCTGTTGCAGGAAGGGTTAACAGGAATACAGTGAGCTCAGGCTCCCCCCAGCACAGCAAGCTGGACTCTAGCTACTCCATCAAGTGGGGCTGGAAATTTGATAGGAATCAACTCCCAGGATTGAAGCTTTGCGCTCTCTGGAGGAGTGCGGATCTGGGGGAGGGCTCATGCTGTGAAAGCCACCAGCTTCCCAGCAGCTAATCTAACCTCCCCCTTCCCTTCCCAACCTCTTATCCTCATTCCCCTCACCAAGATCTCCTTTACCCAGCTGACAGGCAAATGCCACCAGCATCCTAATTCAAAGTCACTTTTGTTAGACCTTTCTTTCTCCAGCACTGAGGAGATACTGTCTGAGAGTGTCAGGAATGGGAGAGCTGAAAAACATTCCCCCGAGCTGTGACATATTTCACCCACGCGCTGCTGCGTCCTGGTGCACACAAGCGGCGGGTACGTGTGACATTCCCCATCAGTGTGTCTGGGGCTCAGCTCTGACAGGTAGCCCTGGCCACCCTCCGGGGAACACGGCTGCCTGCTTTGCATTGCCCAGCTTGGCTGCGGAAGAGAAATAAACCAACCCACCACACAGCAACTTCTGTATTTCAGGCAGTCACCTCAGTTTGTTGAGCTGTTTCTGCACTAACAGAAGGGCTGGACGGTTGTTTACAGAGAACCGGCATTAAGGTACACTGAAAACTCAAAGCCATTGCACTTCTTTTTTTGCCCCCAGTCCTATTTGGAACCTGCTTGTGGCACAGAACACACTGCTTCTGTATGCACACACTATGGGAGCTCAGTTCCAGTGCCAACACCTTCACTTCAATACTGCTAGTGAGAATTTACTAGAAGCAACTAGTAAGTTTTTACGTATAGATGCTATCAAACTAGCAATACTGCTATTCTGAAATGCCTTAGGAGTCTTCTGTGCCTCAGTCTCAGGCAGGAAGGATCCTGCACCCCAGCAGTGTCTTCTTGCTCTGGGGGAGCTGTATATCTGACACACTGGGCAAGTGCTTTCTGCAGGCCAGCTCAAGCCTTAGCTATAAGTTTCTGTGAAGCAGCACTTGTCAGGTACTTTAGCAGGAAAAGCTGCACCCAAGCTAGATTCAAGACAAGCCAATGCAAGCATTGCTAGAAGTTATGCAATGCTCCAGTCTTGATATTACTTTCACTTTTTCTCTGTCTTGGTATTACACTTCACAAGATGTAAGGAGCTGAAGCCAAACCTGGAGAACTTCCCTGTGACTGATCTTATTAAAGTCTCTGATGCTGAACACACTGACAGCCTAGTTTTGCTGCCTGCATTATTATCTCCTTGACAGGACGTAAGAATGAGATCCAGGGAGTCTTTCCTTGGAGTTAGCTTTGCAGGAGACCTAGCTCTGGGCATGCATTACCACCACAAGAGACTGCCAGGAACATTTTTCTCTGTGAGGATTTAGGGATAGGCAGCCAGTACATCCCATAAGATGACAGCTAGCCAGATCTTTGTTCTTCCTCATTGCAGTAACAGAGTCAACAACCACAAGAAATCTTACAAGCAGTGAGAAAGCTTCTTCCTAAAACAACAGGGAAAGCAAAGCCATCCATGCAAAACAAGAAATCAAGAAGGCAGCAGCTTCAATCAGGCACTTTTGCTCCAGAGCTGTCTTGAAAAGGATCCCTCACACTCATTCTTAGAGTTATTGCCTGTGATACATGTTACCTGCAGCTACCTATTCCAAGATATCAACTTTTTACTGGGTTACCACTAGAGACCCATCACACATTAGACTGCCTCTGCCAGAAACTTTTTGCTTCAAGTCTTGTGTTCTTACCTGATGCCCAATTCTCATTCATCCTCCAACTCATGGACACCTGCAACAGTCACCTACTTAAAGTAGTGCTCAGCTTGAAACATTGCAGGAATTTCTCCCCACAGAACATCCATCAGCTGGCCACCTCTTTCCATGAACCTGGCCTTAAGAAAGGGAGATAATATAAGATACCTGCTTTTTCATCCAAATCCCTCAAGAACAGCAAAACATGCTTTCAAAGCACCAGCTGTGATGAACCTAACTGATTTAGTGCTTCTCCTTTGAAGAGTCTGCATTCACTTAAGTCCTGCACAAAGCTGAAGACACACAAATGACCATGTAAGATGTCTGTCTTGGCACTCTTTTAGTAAGAGCTTGCACAGAGCAGATATCTGAAGATCCAGCTCTTTGCATTTAGTCTGGGGATCATTCATCCAGAGCAGGAATAATTTAGGTAGAAAGGGCAATTGCCAACAGGCCAGAGACAGCCATTCTTTTAATATATAAGAATATTCTAGAGTCCTTCACAGGGATCTGTCCCAAGTATCTTTCAGCACATCACTATTGTTCACAACACCAATAGTTCATAATGCAGTTTTATTTATTTATTCCTTTGTACAAAAACAAATATAAAATTTAAATCCAATAGAAAGTGGATACTAGCAATGACAAGTTTACATTACAATAAGACAGGACAATGCGATGCGTATCTAACACCACATTCGTTAAAACTCTGTGATGCATGCACTATATAAAATAAAAGTCACTAGAACTTTTAATCTAACTCTACCAAGAATATCCAAGTACCAAGATACTCAAGAACCAAAAGTTATCTTGATAGGCAGTATCTACAAAATTAATCTTTTCACACGCAAGAAGAAACCAGCATTAATAGGAACATTTTTCATTCTTTGTTAAAATCCTCTCACAAAAGGCATACATAAAATTCTTAGTAGATACAGGAAAAGCTCAAAGTTTGCTAGCATAGGTAACCATTCAGTAGTTTAAAGACTTCTAGACATTTCAAAAAGATATTGTAATTTTCAATCTGTATTTCTGCCACAAAGCCAGAACTACATCGACTCCATTTTCAAAACCTAGCCAGTGGTTAAAAACTAGTTCTTGAGCGAAGTCAGCGAGTAGTGTACAAAATATTTAACAGAGCAGGGATGTGTCACATGACTGTTGACTTCTTGAAGAAAGTCTATTCCACATTCAAGGTTTGAGTATTTGTCCCATGAACAAGATTACACCTGCAGGATAAAATGAAGACAGGGATTACCACACGGAGCCTGTAAACACCAGGGCCAGGTTTGGAGCACACAGGAGTTGAGGAGCGGAGCCGCACGGCCGCGGACGCAGCCAGCTCCTCGTGTCCGCAGCCAAGGCCGAGCGCTTGGGATGCTCTGCGGAGCCTCAGCGCAGGGACTGCTGCCAGGAGCCTGCTCTGCTCCCAGGCCTGGCAGCTGCAGCTTATTCCCCAGTGACTAGCATATCTATTATCCAGATGTCAGTGCAAGAAGCAGACGAGCTATTCAGTGTAACTGGGTCAGCTCTGCTCTAGGAGACTCAGCCCACACTGCAAAGGAACCGGAACCGTGTTTGAGCACACGTGTTCATGGTGGGCTGCAGCAACACGCCAAACTCCAACCCCAAGGGTCCTAAGCGTCTTTCAGGAAGGAGCTTCTATTCACTAGCACACCATCAGCAGCATGAGGATATTTCCCATTTCCTCTCTGCTCAGGGGCCCTGTGCTTTTCTTTACCTATGAACCTGACATGATAGTTTACGTGGTCTCTAGTTTGGTAACCCATACTTTTGTTTTTCTTCTTCAAGTTGCATCCAAAAGAAATTAATCCTGTTCTAGGGCATGAAAATTTGCTTTTTTCCCCCCTCTAAAAAAAAGTCTTAGTTATTCAGTAGTTTCATCTGAGAATTCCCAATTCATTCGCATAGCTCATACCCCATTTCTATACAAAAAATTACACAGAAATATTGCTTACCTGATAGATTGTGCCGGATCAAAAATATGAATGACCTGTCTACTATGAACCAAGGAGGAGATGACCTGGCTATTAAAATTGCAGCTTGCAAGAAAAAAAATGAGATTTGAAGTTAGATAAAGGAGGTACCCTAACACAGTACATAATGCATCTAAGTGAAATTTCCTGGGAAATAGTAGAGGTTTGTACAGATAAATGCTTAAGATATACCAGTTTAGACATACTTAAAGCAACACAGGTTACACTTTATTCCCATAGGGGCCATAAAGCAAGAACAACAAAAGGAAGCAAATCTTAAGTTGTCCTGCTAAAAAGGGATATGTCGACTTATTCCCTTTTCTCCTCCACCCAGTAATCTAGGAATTTTTATTAGTAGCCACTGTGCTAGCTGTTAAAAGACACTCTTCTCTAAAGAGAATTTGTCTATACTTCCTGGAGGGTACAAATATAGATCAATATTATTGTGATTTCTCAAGAATATACAAATCTACCATTAAAACCCAGCTGATCCAAGTCAAAATAAAATCCTGCAATGGTCCGCAAGTAGACTATTTTTGCTTAGTGATATATCCTCCTAATACAGTTATTCTGAGATCAGCAACTGGCAGTATAGTTGCTTACTTGTAGCTGCAGAAGCTTTGGTTCCATCTTCACTAACTTCAATTTTTGTCTTTTGCAGAACATGAGATACATGAAGACTTTCTGTTCCTGGAAAGAAATAACCCACAACAGCCCTTTCAGCAGGGAAATGCATACTTAAAGCACTTTGTAGCTAGCAGAACTACAGAGCTGAATATGAGTGCTACAATTCTGCCAAAATCCTGAAGTTTGTGAAGCACTGAAAGAAGCTGAAGAGTACTGTTGGTGGTGCTCTTGGAAAAAAGTCATTAAATTTATTATCACAAAAAAGGGGAAGTAGCTATTTTCCTTAATTTCCTCAATTACTAGTTTTTCCTTACTTAAGGGTTTAAATTTCAAGCATCCAGCTATATTTAGTTTTAATTACAGAAGTTTAAAAATATATTTTGTTACAATCCCATTTATCTCATTGATGGAAGAAAGGGCACAGGACCATACTTAACACATCCTGCTTCCAATTAGCACGCAAGAATTTATTCTCACAACTGCAGTGGTAAAACAACCCTAAAAACTTACTTGTTATTTTTGCAAAGTTTGCCTTTGACTGGTCAAACATATCTGTAATACCAAGTGTTTTCAGAGGCTCCTTTAAGTCTGTTTCTGCTACTGCTGTAAATCTAGTGGGCAAAGAAGAAAAAAAATCAGCACTATGTATAAAGTGTCCTTTAAGCACTCTTTCTCCTGTATACAAGGAGAGAATTCATTCCCCTACTACCAGAAGCATGTCGTGAAGGGGAAATGGATATTACCAGTACTTACTTGGGTAAAATAACTTGCACTCTTTTTGCTACCATGGTTGTCATCCAGCTCCCTACTGTCTTTGTGCTGATGTGGGGGATGATGGCAGAGAGCGGAGTGGTGCTTTCCGTGGGCACAGCGATCAACATGCTTATCATCTCACCGTGGTATGGCAATTCAATTATATTATACCACAGGTCGTTTGGGGTACTTGTAGTGCCTAAAAAAATGAAAAAAGGTAACAAGCCATCATTACTACAGCCTCCAATCTCCATTGTATCTTTGGATGCCTGCTGCCTCAAAGTCTGTTAGGAAAGCTTGGCCCACATCTTGAAACTGTAAAAAGAAGTCTTAGGAGACTATTGCTTTCCAGACAGGCAACCCTTCTAAACCAGCAGGTGGATCTGTACAGGTATTAGTTTGACCAAAAAAGCAGCAACAGTAAGTGAGAAACATCAAACTCTAATTTGAAATGCATATTATTTCCCAGATGAGCCTCATCAGGCCACAATAGTAAGCCAGCTACAGCAGAAATCACCAGGTCTGTGAATCAGCTGGGATCCCTACTCTACATCTCAGCTGTAAGAGCCAATTGGAGACAGTCCTGCTGTTTTCCTTTTTATTTCTCAGCGTTCAAAGTGAAGACACCTTATACGCAAGTGCTTTTTTCCTCAGAGTCATTGGAAGAGCTTCTGTTTCAAGAGTCCATCACATTTACTTCAAGACTCCCTTGCATCTTGCAGTTCCTAAATTCATTTTTTCCCTTACATTTCACCAAGACAGCTCTCAGAATTTATAAGATAGACAGCAAGCAGCAGCAGCGCATAGATCCCGCCCTGAAAAAGTTTAAGAACCAATATTGGGTAAAGAAACATCGGGTTGTTAATTAAAGTTTAATCAGAAGCAATATTAGGCTCAGAAATAATCACAGGTAGCAACCAAGTTTGTGCAGGTACATACAGCAATGCTGAAACACTCTGAACTCCTTTTATTTGTCTAGACTCTTACAAATACAAATCTAAACTTGACATAGTTGTCAGCCTTGGGGTTTTTTGTGTTGCTGATTTGGCTGTGGGAGAATTTGGACAGAAGGAAGGTGAGATCTGAAAGCTTTTCAAATTGTGCCTTGTCACATAACTTGGTAACCAGATTTGTGTTATTTCAGCTAGACAAATCAGAAGTTTGCAAACAGAGCACTGTGCATTACAAACTTCTGGTGATGTACTATTCTTTGCATGCAGTAGTGAGCACCAAGTTACAGCTGTTGCACCTGAGCAGGCTACAGTTTTACTTAGCTTCCTTACCACTTCAAGCCAGAAGTGGTTCATCTATCTTCTCTTCTAGGTAAGGAAACCTAGGCAGTTATCCCTCTTTTCTACAAAGGGACAGAGCTATAGCACATTGCTCAATGAGGATCACAGCAGGAAGAAGTTTTATTATTTCAGCTGCAATGGAGAGAAGCCCGGATACTTTTGCAGAGCCTTATCACATTAGGGATGATACCAACCCCTCCATGAGTTGGCAGAAACAGCAAAAACAATCTTTGAGAAAACCATGTTCCCTTTGGTAACGGTGGGATTTCTGGCATGCAACTAAGAAGCAACTGCTTTTTATAGGACCTTCAAGTGATAACCTGTTGGTCAAGCAGCTGTTTCCAGAAAAGTCTTTGGATAGCAATAACATCTTGTTATGCTTTCCCTTTCACCTTCTCCCTCTTAGTCTTTACTTGTCAGCCCAAGCTGAAGATTGATGCTTGATGAAAATTTAATCTTGTTGCCAGGGCCATGCAACTTGCCTTCATTGAGTTCAGATTGATAGACAGCTGTTAAAGTTGCACTTATGAGAGAATGTCAAGTTTTCCAGTTTATTTCCTTTTAAGAGTGGTTCTCAAACTTTGGCCTGCAGATAAAAATAGTAGTTGCATACACTAACTATAGAAATGTGACAAATGATCAGGGATGATACCAACCCCCCCATGAGTTAGCAGGAACAGTGAAAGCAATCTTCGAGCAAACCATGTTCCCTTTGGTAACGGTGGGATTTCTGGCATGCATCTAAGCAGCAACTGCTTTTTATAGGACCTTCAAGTGATAAGCTATGAGATATTTCTTTTCTCATTCAATTTTGACACACACAATTGTTATTAGTATTGACAAAACACAAGTGGGCTCATCATCACAATCAGCTGATGGAATTTTAAAGATACTTGAAAGATTTTAAACTTAAGGATTCCTTTTTAAACACTACAAAAAGGATAACAAGTAGCCTTGTGTTAAGATATACTACCTAAAACAAATCCTAGTACAGCATGAATTCCCTTACTCCTTCCTAGCCTCAAATTAAAGTTTTTTTTTTTTTCCTCTACATCAGAATGTAGATACATACATATAAGAACTCAAGACCAACCATAAGCATTAAGGTGAGTCTTGCTGAAGAGTGTCTTAAGTTATGAACTTCACTGAAAGTCCAGAGATGAAGAAAAAATGAAGTAGAGGTTACATTTCTAAGCCTATTTCTTAGGCTAAATTTAGTATGTGCGTAAGCGAGTTACAAACAGCACAGCTGTAGTCTTGGAAGGACACAACAGAAGACATTCATAGGCCAAAGCTTTAATTTTACTTTGACCAATAACATCCACATTTCTCTACAGTACTGAGGCCTTGAAGCAGTGTCAATCACATCAAGTTGCTTCACAATTCTCAAACAGCAGTGAGGCTGAACCTGCAAGCTTCTCACTTG
The DNA here is from genome assembly GCF_000705375.1 of Tinamus guttatus. Next base: position 50,409 of record NW_010577119.1, on the reverse strand, counting down.
CAACTTAATTTGAATTTGAAGAGCAGCCTGACACCTGGAGAGATAGTCAAAATCCTTACCCTGTGTTACTCAGGATTTCCTTCTACTACAGTGATTATTCCATTTCCTTATTATGCACTCTTTTATAAATTTATTCCTTTTTCATTTAATTATCCAATATCTTTATTAACCTGTCTGATCCTTCTTTTATATACAGTTCATCACCAGATTAACTCACAGTTTAGTTTCTGCTGGCAGTTTTCCTTCGTTTTTAAAAATGTTGATTTTTTCCCTACTATAAGGCTTAAGTGACAGGCAAAGTTCTCAGTGTTGATACTCTGCTCTTTTCTTAGGACTCTAGGATAAAGCAAGTCCTTTGACAAAGAGTTTGAACTTAGGTAACTATTGAATAATTGCACAGCAACCTCATCCATACCTTATAAGTTTGATACACACTTATGTAAAGCTAGAAAGCTTTTTAACATCAGCCATAAAACAAACATCATGAAACAGCACATACATACTGGACACCTTTGCTTCTGTTTGAAGGAGAAAGCAGACATTTTGCAAATATTTTGGGGTATTTTCATGTGGAGAAAAGTTATTGTGCTTACCACAGCGGAAGATAGATAACTGGGACAGCATAGGAACTTGGTAGGTCTTCCCATCAGCTCCATAAAAAGGACGTTTCTTTGTATTTTCAGGTCGAAATCGTGATTTCCATAAGCCCTTGAAATACACAGCATTTACCAGAACCAATCTGGTCAAGCTACCATCAATATCATCTGGAGCTACAACTTGATCAATCATACCTAAAAAACAGTAAGGACAGACTGAGTATGTGCTGTCATAACACCAGCCAACCGATCCCAAAAGCTACTAAAACACATGTTACTTCAATCTTTGATCTCTGAATGTACCAGCTACTTGTGGGAAAATGCATTTGAGGGCAGCAGTTTCAGATGAAGTTTTACCATTCATATATTGCTTATAACATTGCTATGCAAAGGTTGTGACACCACAGAGGAAGTCTGACACCCTCATTTTCCATGTACCACATTCAGTGCCAATAGGAGCACACTCCTCACATTCAGGAAGCACTGGTTTAAACTCCAAGAGATACCAAACATGGAGTTTATCTAAGCTATGAATGAATATGTCATAAGAAAATCTCTGGCTTTAGCCGATATAAGCCCAACAGCTAGATGTCAAAAGGCTTGAACCATGAAAAATTGTTAAGGGAGTGTTGATTGAAAATCTTCCACTATATGTGACCCTGAAGAATATTACCACATCTTGCAAGAATTTGGGGTAATAAGAAGATGTAGAGCAGTTCAGCCTTTATTATTAGAAATCAGATTTATTGTGTCAGAGGTTTTCACACATATTGTGTTTCAGAAGGCATAGCTCCAGGATAGTGCTGTTTGGATATCTTGTAGGTTGGCAGAAAGCAAAGATCACTAGAAGCTCCTCTGCTCCCATGAAGAAAGCCACCACCCGAGCCACCACGGATAGCCCTCAGGGCAGCCAGGCAGCATTATTTGCCATGGCATTGGCACTGCAGGGTTCCTGGCCCACTGGCTCTAAATCACCACACCTGCACCCAGTTTAAGAACACTTCTCAGCTGCAGGGCAGAGTTTCTTCCTCCCCTTCTATCTCTGAGATGTCTCAGAGATGTCACTTAGCAGCCATGCCCAGAAAACATGTGCCAATACTCACCCCTCGTTTCATTTTTCACCCACTGGTTAATGGAATCACATGCTGCATTTGGGTCCTCGAAGTCCACGCTCTTGACACTGCACTGAAACACCTCTTTGTTCCTTGTAACAAAAGGCACTTCCATTTTAAAGCCATTCTTTGCAAATACTGCATTAGCAATTGTAACAATGTCTTTATTCTTTTTTGAGACTATGAGCCTGTTTATCTTCTTTAACGCTTTACCAACTCCTAGTTGGAAAGAACAGCAAGTTTAATTTAGAATAAGATGACAAATGAACAGATTTTATTCAGCTATTAATGACATGAAAGGTCAAACATTTAAAGTGCTAGGGTAGAACACAAGTGTCAAAGCAGGGGAGAGCTTACACAACACCCATTTCTGGTCTCTCACCTGAGAAATATCACCGCTCCCAGCTGAAGTGCTACCTTCACCACGACATCTGCTCCCTGCCTAGCTGTCTACACAGACTGCTATAGATAATACCAGAGAAAAGACCAAGTCCTGATGTGCTATTACTAAGCACCTTCTTCCAAAGTGTATTTCATGCTGTTTAAGTCCAGGTAACTTGTCAGTTACACTACTATGACAAGTCAAGGCAGGCCTCAACCTTCTCATCCAAGATCAACAGGCCTGAAGAATTACGTAAGTGGTCTTGAGCCCCACTGTAAAGCAAAGGTTGTTTTCTTACCATCCTTTCCATGTACCAGAGAATAAAAGAAACAACTTGAATGTCTGGCCTTAAGACTTGACTTAAGAAAATTAAATTTGCTACAAAGCAGGAGTCAGGCCCTGACACACGATGTTGTCTTAAAAGAGCAATGGGATCCAGTGTTTACAGTCAATGTCTTCAAGATTAGAGAGCAGCCTGCATCACTACTTACTAATCCTTTAGCTGCATATGAAGAAAGGCATATGATAGCACAGAAGAATGGATATGTTCATCATACCCAGTTCTCCCAGGTGTTACAGCTTATGAATAAGGGTTTGTCTACCCAGGGAAGCTATTGCCATTCAAGCAATTCAATGCTTAACCATTATGCAGGACAAAATCCATGGGTGACCCATTTCTATAGCAGTTGTCAGTGGGTTTCCTGGTTCCCAAAAGCATTTTAGGCAGAAAAAAGCCCAGAATACTTCCCCATGTAGACAAACAAGAGTTTATGAAGAGAATATAGAAGTTGAGAGAATTATCGTCTTAGCTGCATATAAGGGAAAGCCTCAGATGGCTTTGCTGTTTATAAGATAATGAATGCTTTAGTAGAACTGTTTGCATGAAGTTCTACGTGTTCACTCTCCATTATTATGGAGAAATTCTTTCGGTGAACATACCATAACAGAGGTTCTCAAACAGTATTCTGTGGACCACTGGTGGTCCACGGAGCACTTTCTGGTGGTCCGGGGAGAGCTGGCTGGTCTCATGATGCTGGCTCTCCTCCTTGCTTCCAGCTGCTAAATTGCATTAAAAGACAGCTAAAGATAGATTAAATACTTTCCAACTATTACCTTCTCAAATAAACAGTTGCTGTAGTTGCCAAAGGACTGTAAGGCAATTAAGAAGAGCAAGACGTTGTGCAAACAGAGGTGGCATCCCATGACAATCTCAATAGCAAGATATTGGCTACTAAAGAGTTTGAGAACCTCTGTCTCATGACTAAGATCAGAGAGTGATCCGTTCAAATAAAACCAGCTGATGCAACGAATTGTGGCAAGTACTAAATTTTGAGTACTCAGATGTTATGGAGCTGGTTATCCCATGAAGAGATTTTAATTCTTAACATTTCAATTTTAATTAAGCTGACAAATTTAGCTGTGCTTTAAATCCAGAATCAAAACAGCAAAGCAAATGAAGACAGAACAACATACTACATGATGACACTGCTCAAGAACTAAAAGTGCACTTACCTCTGAGAGGGTTTCTTATTCCAAGAAGGAAGGTTGAATGCTGGCATTAAGATGTTAAGTCTGCTGGCAAACACTTGCAAAAATACTTTGCATGCAAAGTAAAGTAGCAAGAACCTTCAGCCTATACCCACTAGAGGGGCAGAAATTGGCAGAGGAATATAAACCCAGATGCATGCACTATCACAGAGACAAGCAGAAATGTCCGTTTCAAGAAGAGGGCACTACAAGAACTAGAGATTGACAAGTCCTGACGGCAGAGACAAGAGAAGAACACTGAAGAGCAAAGTGCAAGCATCAATTACGTGGTTAGTTTGCATTGTTTTTGAGTGACAAAGAAATATTCTACTGCCCTGTTATCAGAGGAATCACGGAGGCCGTTTAGTGAAGTCTGAAATGGGATACTACAACCTTCCTACGTAGTGCCAGGTACTGGACCTCCATCCACCCTGCTCTGGGAAGTCGATTTGTAAGGATGAGAGGGCAGTTCTAGTTAGGATCCCTAAGCCATTAAGGTAAGCTGTTTATAGGCTAAATCAAGTTTACTTAGATGTTCACACTCAAACCATCAGTTAGCTTTCAGAACTATGATCGTTTATCACTTTGGGGAGCAAAGCTAACTGCTTTATGATGCCATCTATCACACCTTGAAGACCATCTTAAAACTCTGACAAAAAAGCCACACACCCAAAAAATCCTAGGAATCACTGACCATTTACGCTGTATCTCATCATAGTTGTCAGCTGCTTCTTTGTCTTGCCATCAGCACCCAGCTGCAACACACCCAATACTGATGCAATCCCATGTGGAGAAACCACAACATTGTCCTGAGGTTTAGTTTTCACTATCTGATTGAAGACCTGGATCCCAACATCAGAGCTCAGTTCTTCCAGAGGATAAAAACTGAATTGGCAGCATACAGATGTTAAAGTCCCAAGAATAAAGAGAAGTGGGAAGTGCCAGTTCATGATTCCTGTTTGAAAGTTACCTGCAGAACAAGAGCAAAAAGGTTAAGCCAGCTTGCATAAGTATGGCATTTTTTCTTTTCAACTTATTTAGCTAAAGAATAGACATATCTTAGGACACATTCCAGCCACCATTCACTTAGTTCTAACAATAGGATTCATACTTGGATTTTACCATGACTAGTATTTCAAGCTGAGGTTTTGCTAGAAACAATGACAAAATAGCTAAATAGACTTTTAAAACCCAAATCAGTTATTTGTTTCAGAAAAATGCAACCTCAGATTTCTCTTTACGCTGCCCTTTATGATAACTTAGTACTAACATACATGCCGTGGTACAGTCTCTCAGAACAAGTGATGTGCTGGTACATATCAGACATTTTCTGCAACAAACAGGACCATGTATACATACACAAACAGACCTTCTGCTGTGGGAAGCTACACTTACACAGAATAGAAAATTAGTTGCATAACTGGCATTTTCACAATCGGAATATAGCAGGAAGATTTTTAGAGATTAACTTTGGATTTTAGGCTGTACTCTTTCATACAAGAAAATTCAGGAGCAATGACTTCTCTTCAGACCTGCAAGCCAACATGTTCCCCACTGCGGTAGTCCAAAAAAGCACCTAAGTGCTATTCTCCCAAATACAGTGATGAGCCAACTGGTTACCCAGTACAGAGGCTAAACAGGTTGCATCAAGTACACAACTAATTAAAATGCCATTTGTATACTACATGTGGAAACTATGAATAGGTCCCTCCTCCTCCTGAACCTTCTGATCATGTAATTGCAGACTTGCGCTCTGGCTCACAAACTACACTAGAGCTCAGGCCGGCAGAGACACATTATTCAACCAGAGAATATTTCAATTTACACTTTATTTCAACAGCCTGCCTCCCACTTGTAAGTAAGGGTATAATGCACCTAGAAGCTCTGCCATTGCACAGCCTACCTACGCTGCAAGTCAAGCCATGTTGGAGTGCTCTATTATCAGAAAACCAGCTGGTGTTTTCATAAATTCATTTAATCATCTTTTAATAGCATACACTTTAACTGCGCTAAAAAGACTTGAAAGTTAACAAATTCAGTAATTCCATTTTTCTCCAAGGCTATAACACTTCAGGGGACACCATTTGCTGTTGCAGCACAGAAGAAACCAAGTGCTGAACAAAGGAATCAAGAAGCTGCAAGATGTCATTCTCCCTCCAACCCGACTGCATTAGTGATTGTGTGACCAGAGGAACTTGTGGGGCAGATTCAGGTTATGTAAGAAAAGACAAAAAAACTCCCTCAAAAGCTAAAAAGGCCCCCTTATAAAGAGGATGCTCCTCGTAATTAATCTTCCCACTTTTTCCTCTCTTCCCCCCAGTGCTCGATTCCTTTGAAAGCAGCCCCATCTCTGCCACCAGCCCCAAGCTTACTCCCAAAATGGAGCTGAACCTGACTAGCTGCAGCTGATAGAAGTGAAGGAGAAAAAATACAAGTTTAGCCTGACCACATTAAAGTAGGTTACATGAGTCACACTTCCTAGAAAGTCTCATGATTTGTCCTTGATCTCACACTACTGGCTAGAGCAGGAAGCAGCCATGGAAAGGTCCAACAGCTTGACTGGAAAAGTGAACTCTCATTCCCTGTGGTTTTTCAGGAGCAAATACTCTCGGAGTTTCAACAGTAATATATATTAGACACCTGAAAACTCAAGCTTGCTCTCGAGGGAAAACCCTCCTTCTCCCAAACAGCAGCAGTAGTAATCCCTAGTAGAAAGCAAACACGCCTTGCTGCTCAATCATAAGCAGGTTTTCATTTTAAGTAGGCAGGTGTGTGTGTGTGTGCGCACGCGCGCATTTTTAAGGGACTATTATTGTGTTGACCATCTCTGTTGACTATCTCTTCTTCCTACTGAGAGGAAACAAAATTAGTACTTAACGCCAGCGGTTATAAAACTTCAACCATTACCAAGTATGTTAGCAAAACACTTAAGATTCTTAGGTAGGCTTACATATAAGCAAGAAAACAGCTCTTGGCGGTGCCACACAGGCTACCACACATGGCAACTGAGACCAGCAACAGCCCCAGACCACGCCACTGCACCAACCACACCATTTAAGCTCCTATTTGTTCATCCTGCTTTTAACAGCAGTTCTGCCTGACCCAGCCTGCAAACCAGACGGGATTCAGACATTTTCAGTGCACCTACACTTGGCGTGCTACATCAAAGTCAAACATTTCTCTGTCCTTATACTACCACATTGTGTTTACACTATCTTGCAAGGCAAGTTCTCTACTTCAGTGGCAACAGGCTCCTCCCGGACCCTGAAGAGATCCCAGCTATGAACAGCCTTGCGTTTTCCCAGCGAGATGGCTGAAACCTTGTCAGGATGCAGTCCCTGACTCTGCTCCCACAGCCAACCCTACAAAATTTTTATTTTATTGATTTTATGTCAGTGAAGAAGCCTATAACCTCCTGATCCCAGTTTCCCCAGGAAGCTGCATGCTCACCTACCCTCTCACTCCTGCCATGCCATTAGAAAGGGTTGTTCTCCCTTTCAGGGCACAATCTCTAGCAGATATCTACAAATAAGTGGGAAAAAATGCAGCGTTCTGAACATGGGAAGAGTAAATCCTTCTTAATGTTAGTTAAAGCATTCACGTCTTGGCCCTGCTATGCCCATTGTGCAGCATAATCAGATAGCTGAGAAGCTAATTTTAACTTTGAGCAGAAGTGGCATCCATGTGTTATGTTTCTGGCATGGATCTCAGTATAGTCAACCTTTATACATTTCAGTAAAAAGAAGTGCATTTGCATATCCTGAAAGAAACAAACAGTTTATGTACAGTGCAAAAAGGGAAAAAATATAAAAGCATGTAGGATGTGTAGAACAGAAAACACAGTTAACCTGCTATAGAGAATATCAACAAGCTTTCAACAAGCTTTCATAACTCTGAAGCTAAAAACCTCAGTGATAGTTAACTTTTAATCTAGTGCTCTAAAAAGACAAAAACACGAGCTAGGTCTATGACCCTTGTATTTTTACAATGTTAATGAGTAGGTGCAAGGTGGATAGATAAATCAGTCTTCATGGGTGGGGCTTTTTGCAAGACAGTGGACTGAGAAAATGCTCTCTACAAGGTCTCCTACGCACATTTGAGTTTGAGAACTTACAGGAAGGGCAATGCCACACAACTCAGTTACACACACACACATTTTTCTTGGGGTCATTATTAGCAAAAGGATAAATCACTCCTCATGCCAATCCAACACTCAACCCTGATGCTAGGTTTCTAAAGAAGATAAGTGAACATTATGTGTCAAGTTGCACAAGTGATGCACCATGTGCACAGGAGGCACATCAAGAAGCCCATTACTCCATGTGGCTTGCTGAACACCACCATACCCAGCCCTACACACCATCCTAAATCAGTAATTGCAGCCTATATCAAACTCCAAGGCCTAGCTTAAGATGCTATGCATTTTTAGGCAATTAGCCCAGTTGGATACACAACTTTCTTAGGAAAAAAAAGAAAGGAACATTGCAGTGCATCATATCTGAACCACTCTATACGTTTTGGATTATTTCTTCAACCTACTAGTCTCTAGATGCTCTAGTTGTCTGCTGGCATTGCAGACAACTAACCCCCGGGTATACTGGGCAGAGCACTCAACTCTAAGCTCTGCAACTTACGTCTCACGCATCACACATTTTCTTATTTTTATTTGGGCAGAAGCTATTATGCAAGTCTTAAGTCAATGGAAAGGATATAAGGTCTTCAGAATGCAGTTACTAACTTTGGTACAGAAGCAAAGACACATTAATATTGTTTGATCTGGGTATAGAAAGACATTTGGTAGAGCTGGTAGATGTTTTGTCTTCAGCCCAGGGAATGAAAAGCTATTTGAAAAATGGAGATTCGCCCACAGGAAAGAATTAGTTTATGAACGACTGTCTTCAGAAAGCCACTTTGCTCTTTTGCAAGGATCAAGGAAAATTCATGTGGTTCAAGGTCAGAGGCAAAAGACTGAAGTGGAAAAAGACACAACCACATTTCAAACACAGATCGTGAGCTGCAGGAAGGACCTATTTTGAATAGTCAATTTAAACTAAAGAACTTTTAAGTAGATGGAGAAGAAACAATGCACTGTATATACATTTCTAGATCTTCACATGTATTGCGGTAAGTACAAAAGTATTCTAGATTCCAAATGTTGCTGTTGAGGTGATGATTCAAAATAAATAAGCTGTAAGCCACAAGGTTCATTTCATTTTGCAACTGAAAAGATTCTGCCAACTCTTTGAAGGCAGATCAAGTAGGCTTAGACACTGGGCTTCATTTCTCTGAATAGCTGTAACCAAAATAGCAAATAGCAAAGTATCAAGTAAAATCAAAAAGCAGTCTTGCAACATTGCAGTTCTTAGCTGTATTGAGCCCCAAAAAGCTTGGGGCTCATGAGAGCGGCTGAAAAGCACTGGGCAGCCTGGGCACCCAGAGAAACTCAGCCCAGGTCAAGCTACCAGAGACTTCTCAGACTGGGATACTCTTGTTTTCTCCTCCATGCCATCTGTGCTCGCAATTTTGAAGTTTTATTTCAACTGGCATGTGAGCTCAAAGGAAGTTGCTTCACTTCAGGCATTTAACTAACTCTTTCCAGCATGACTGAATAAATACTCAACTGAAGTTGTTAACAGTTGTTCAAGGGGCTGGCTGAGCACACAGCAATTGCTGCTTCACAGCACTGAATGAGACCACGCTGGTTGCAAGACCCACATGCTGGGTCTTGTTCTTCAGATGATGCAGACACTTGACAGCATATTAAGAAACTCAGGCCCGTTGGTAAACTTTTCCTCCCCTCCTCACAGGTGTTCACAATTCTTCTGAGACTCTAGAACTCCATGCTCTGCTACTTCCAAAGATGCTTTCAAAATTGGAACACCAAGACCTATGTTCTGAGAGCAAGCGTGTTCAGAAACTGCTTCCTCCATCGAGCACCAGACAAGACAAAGCAGAACTGCTGGCAATTCAGCCTTCCTCCAGGTTCTCATCCCCAGTGCTGGCTTTTTTTTTGCCTAACAACAACTTTTGGTGTCACCTACTTTTAAGCAGCAAAGGAAGCAGATCTACCTCATGCACTAATGACAATACACATGCTATATGAACATGCCAAGTCACAAAAACATAATACAAGAGATTTTTATTATGCCTAGAAGGTTTAGTACAGCTGTACTTACATCTTAGTGTTACAAAGACAGGATGATTGTTGGCTTTCGGACATTTTTGAGCAATTCAGTGCTCATATTGCTAATTGAAGAGCAAAAACTGCCAATGACACAAGATAAATGTGTCTTATAGAGAGAAGCTGCAAGACTTTTCAAGTATTTGGTATATTAAAGGTACTGGCTCAGCTTCAAGCATTGCAGTCAACTTTGCACGTAAGTGCAGAGAGCAGTCTAGGTTCTGAGGCTCTTCTCTAGCCACCTTAATGCTTTCTCTGCTATTTCTAATTCTCTCAGTTCATTATTCCACTTGTGTTTGTTTCAAAATGGACTGTCTCCATCTGGAAAGCCTCCCTTTCAGCTTTGTCCAACCAACTTCCCCTGCCAAGGAGGAATTTCCCAGTAGAGCTCTAGCTTGTAAAACTGGCCAGCCCCAGATAGTAACCATCTCTTTGTCCAAGCAGAATTCCCACGTGAACAGAAAGTTAAATAGCTCTTTATGAAGAGCCCTGACCACCACTTCTTGAGATCATCAGTCTACCATGAAGGACAGACTGACACGCTGCACTTCAGGCTTTCTGTAGCCTCAGAGTGCCCCCCGTTTATGAGCCAGACTGCTTTTCCCCACAAGCATTTTCTTTTACAATGTTTACATTGTAATGGTTAACTGCACTACACGAAATGGGGTCATCATAATCTTAATAGAGACAATTTTCAATATCACCAATTGAGACGGAGCTATATTACAGCTACGTAAGCACTATTAAGAATTTAAAGTATGTACTAGATATACATAAATGAGGAACATAAGAAAAAACAAATGATACAAATTCCTAATTAAAAACAGCCCACTTCAGTTCTGCTTCATGAAGTAAATATACACTCTGCTGATACTAAGCAGGGGGATTATGGAGATTTTTCTAGGAAATTATAGTTCTACCAGCATTTTCAAATTATATCCGTATCCTCTTAGTAGTTGTTGAATCTCTCAAATAAGAAAGTTTCTGTGCATTAATATGCTTGTTTAAAATAGTTTCCACAATTCTTTAAGATCTGTTCTCAATTCCTACAGTACCAGGTAAATTAAGGAGAACTATGACTTTAATTTACTGATGTCCCTTTATTAATGTGGCTTTGCTTTTCCCAAGTTCTTTATGCAACATGGTTATTTTACCATAATGAAGAACCAGCATGAAACACCCAGCCCATCATGATTAATGCTGCAGAACCAGTTTTCCAAAAAAGACGCAGCACAGCAGTGTTTCCCAACACGGGAGCAAGGCTCTACTCTAGTAGTCTGGACCTACCCCAGGAGAATAAAAGACAGGCAAATGCTTTAATCTTTGAACTAACATCTATCAGCAGGTTCATAACCCAGGCTCCTGGAGGAGATTCAGTGGAATAAAAGCCCCGATGGAACCAGCGTTCCCACATTGACTATACATTAATAACACTCTCTATGCAAGTACATGTTCATTAAGAACCAAAGGCAAGTCTACAGTACTGCAAGCTCCCACTAGCAAGGTACAGGATATTTAACTCTTTGCTAATGGGCTACACAAACACATACTTGGAAAGTCACTCCACTGGAGCTACCAAGGGCTGCCTACTTACCAATCCCCCCACCACCTTCACCTTATTCCCTCTTGGCTATGCTATTTACCCTCCTTTCTTTCCAAAAGGAAATGGGAAGAACACAATAGCTTTTGTCCTTTTTCCTTGTTACAAAACTGCTGAGATAGGACCTTGACTTCTCAAGCCCAACAGAAACTTGAAATTTGCTAGTTTTGTCCTCAGGTAAATTTTAATCCAGTGGCCAAGCATATGTGCCCCATTTCCTGCACATACCAGGCAGAGAGAGCAGGAATAGCCCTGTGCAAAAGGGCTCCATGAAGTAGCTGCTTGGGCCTGTGTGAAGATCTATGTTTGCAAGTGACTGAATATTGAGCACATTTCCTAGTACACATCCTTCTCTCCCTTCCCATATCAGGAGCTTTAAACTACCGATACTTAGAGAATAGAGAACCAGCAGGCAACGAAAATTCTTCATTAAAAAGTGAGAGTTAATGGCACAGAATCAAATCCCCAAACTGAAGGTGAGTGGGTCAGTGAAACTTTGCCAAGGCACTCAAGCTGTTACATAGCAGAAAACAGGCATCAGATTCCACAGCTTTAAGTATTAGTTTATCCTTTAAAACAACTTTTTCTTTGATATTAAATAGCCCCCTACTAAGCCCGCCTCCTATCATTCCCCATCCTAGGGTTAAGCCTGGGTTTGCAGCATAAACTGAAGTCTGAGCTTTCTATGTAACAATAATTTTCCTATATTTCTGAGAAATTAAGAGATGTACAAACACCTCAGTGAGCACATCAGTAAGCGTTTCCCACGCTTTCCTACAAATGTAAGGCCTTGGCTATAACAATGTTGGTAGTTTTATACAGTTACGCAGCTGTGCTGTACTGCATTCTGTTATACTTTTATTTCATCATAAAATAAATCGGAATAACTCTAGTACTTCTGTTAATCAAAAAAAAAAAAAAAACTTTTGTTCTTACACAAACTCATTGATATCCAAGGCCTGAAGCTTAAAGTTTTAACTAAGGAATCCCACCATGAGTCTTCTTTCTGATAGGATTGAGAGAGTTTAGGAATTCTATTCTGCCCATTACTTTGCAGTTGGAGATCTGCCAATGTGATAGGCAACTTCCCTTGGTATTTTTAAAAGTCACACTGTACTTTCACCTGTAGATAGATCTTCAAGGTAAATGTTTAGAACCTCCTATTCCCATCTAAGATACTAAATCAAGAATGTAAGTTTTCAGTGCAACTTATTTTAAGTATTTTCATCCTCAATTTCAAGATTAAAAAAAAATAACCAATTTCCTGAATAGAGGATGGCTTCACTGACACAGATCTGGGTGCACAGAAACTTCAGACACACGACTAGATGCAGCAAACATTTCTCAAGCATATCAGAAGTTGAAAGGTATCAGAGGCTAAGCCTACCCACACAGAGGGTATGTGTATCTTTTTTCTTTACAGCATACAGACATTCATCCTTATCCCCTCCCCAGCTTTGGGAGCTGGACCAGTGGACCACCCAAGCACCAGAAAGCACACGTGCCGACCAGCAAGGATGCAGGGACAAGGCACTGCTCCAGGCCCTAGCCTACATTCAAATAGCCATCTGCAAGAATATTCTCATTAACCAGTTTAAGAACATTAACAGCTATTAAGCAAAACCATTTCAGATGACATACTCCTCATTAATCTGAGCTCAGTTCTGCAAACAGCTAATCCCACCAGCTTTATCACAGGTTTCTGGGAAGGCAAGAGCTGAATTTCCATGGTGGGGAAGCAGAAGAAAACATGAGCAATGCAAAAGAGCCCTGGGAGGGACAGATCATGATCCGGTGTATAAAACCATCTGATTCAGTTCAGAGACCACACGCTGGGAGAAGCCTCCACGCAGCTCATCGCTATTTTGTGATGCAGATGAGGAACCTCAGAGGAAGTCGCCAATTAATGGGACAAGCAGCCTCCTAAGCTGAGCTGCCAAAGCAGCTGGGGACCCCAAGCCTGCTTCTCTGCTGAGAAAGGAGCACGAGCCACCACTCCTTCTGCAGAGCTGGGACACACTGCGAGATGAACACACACAGCTAAAGGGTAAATCCACCAGCTTCTACATGAGACTTCTCAAAGGCCTTTCTTCATTCCTACACAAAAGAGAATGCAAATGGAAAGACTAGAGGTACATCCAGGTCTCCTCTTGCTTTTGTGTCTGTCATTTGTCACTGCCAGTGCAGCAATTTGCCCCTCTCCTACTGGAAAGCAAACAAACCAAACACTACACAAGAACCACCACAATCTACCTCCTTCCCCCCCCCACCACCACCCAACCTTGGGCCAACGGGACCTTGCAGTTCAGACCAGGCAACACAGTTGTCCCACTGTCACAGCAGCAGAGGATCATCAGTAAATGCTGCCACATGCTCTTCTGCAGGGAGAGAGGTGTAAGTTACTCAAAAAGAAAAGCATTTAAGAAAGCAACCCTTGGCCAAAGCTACCTAGCTGAAGAACGGTTATCAGGTGTAAATCAACTGAAGTAAGAGAAGCACTGAAGATGTGCCAAGAATTTCTCAATATTGCTCCACAGGCACCACTGTAACCTACAGCTCACAAACCATCTGCTGAACGCAGACATTTCTCACTGACCAACGCAACAGCGTTTACCTGCACTGAGCCCACTACATACACACAGCCTCAAGCAGGGGTCTTCTGCTGCAGGCCACTCATCCTGGAAGATGTTTGCTCTCGTGGTCACCAGAAATCAAGAAATAAAACCTCAAGCTGCTGCTCCTGCAGTCCAGAAAGAAGAGAACAGGCAGCTACCTGCAGCATCGCATTGCTGACAGTGACCAGCAAGACAGATTTCTACTTAGGCAGATTGATTCAGAAGATTAATGTATGCTAAATATACTACCAAATCATTTAAAGTAGACACAAGGATATATGTTACCTCAAGACTTCAGCTGCAAATATAAGGCGAGCGTCTTTCTGGTAGACATTAAAGGCAGACATTGAATCATGGACAATTAAGACGGAGTAATTGCTAGAAATTGCGCATTGCTAAGATGCTGCCTCCATAAGCAGAGCTAAAGGCTAAATAGAGCATTTCAGATCCATCATACGCAACTTCAACTAAAGCTCAAACTAGTGTTGCCACTAAAATTGTCCCATCCTCCTCCTCCTGTCCATGCCTCCTGCTTTGCCAAGAACTCCTCCTTGCACTGGCAGAAATACTTGTGTAGCTGAGCAGGGAGGTGGATCAGGCCTGAAAAAGCAGCTTCTCAGCACCACACCACCTCAGCATCTGCACAGCCAGCTGTGGAGTGCTGTCACCTTCAGCACCTCGTCTCTTCCTATCCCACCATTTTAACCTGCAGCAGGGGGGACCTGAACATGTACATGGTTAAACATATTGAGCTTCCTCAGTCTTCCACCTGTGAAAGTATGACATGTGTTAGAAAAGGTTCTTTAGAGGGGAAAAAAAATGTTATTAGTAACATTAATCTTGAAGTTCTTATGTAGAAGGTTGGCTCTTCCACACTAACTTCAAAGCAAAAAAGAAGAAATTCTGTGCATAACTCAAGCCCTGCTTAGTCAAAACTGGTCTGTAGTCAGCATAGGCACAAGGAATTACACGCTGCTTAGAGGCTGATACTTGGACAGTGACTGTGCTGGCACAAGGTAAGCAATGTTTCACAGGTGATTGGAAGGATGCCCAGAGGCACGCAAAGATGACAGCCTCCCGTAACGCTTTATGGATTAGTGATGATTAATCCATCTTTTCTCTGCCCTGCTCTAAAACCTTTGACCCTAGAGAAAAAGTCAAATCCAGTTAAACAGAGCAACTGCCTGGAAGTATTCTGGTGACCAGGCTGGATTTCCCCCTTGCTAAGAGCATGTCTCTCATGCATGCGTGTGGTTAGGCAATCCAGACTGTCTAGACAGCCCCAACTTAAGATTCCAAGGAAAAAATCTTTCATCAAGTCGCAGCTCTCCCAGCAACACTGCCATTGCTTACTGAGAGGCACAAACTGGTGGCCCAAGCCAGGTAGATGCAAACCCTGCCACAGCTCCATCTAAACGCCTCTTGCTGTAGGAGGATGCAGTTCACGTGCACCTCTACTCTGATTCCTAGCAAAAGTGCGAGCTGGTTATTTTTATAGGCACACACATACACACTTTAATCTGGTCTAAAAACTGCCCAGCACAGCTAGTGCCTTCGCTGTTTGGTACTTTTCTTCCTAGCAGCGTGTTTGTTAGGAAGCTTTAGGAGTGGAAATCACTTAGCTGTGCAGAGAGACCTGTACTCAGGTCTCTCCATGCCGCTAAGATGTGCTGTTCTCCTGTTGTCAATGACAACACCAAGCAGGAGCACAACATTTCTGCCTACACCTTTACATGAGAGGCACTGCAGACTGCTGCTGTTCTCTTTTTGCTCTGACATGAGTCTATTTCATCTCCCACATGAGGCACATTGATCTAGGTGCAGGCAGTTCTCTATAGCGATGGTCGTAGCACCACCATCCTAGATAAGCAGGTTTTCCACAGCTTAAGAGCGCTCTCAAAGTTTTCTGACAGATCATTTGATACACAGCTCATCCACAATTTTAATTGCAAGCTAGCATCCATTACACAAAGTTTGTTTCGGTGCCGCACTGCTGCCCTTCTTGCAGGTTCACCCAGTGCCACAAGACGCTGAATAGCGATGGTCGTAGCACCACCATCCTAGATAAGCAGGTTTTCCACAGCTTAAGAGCGCTCTCAAAGTTTTCTGACAGATCATTTGATACACAGCTCATCCACAATTTTAATTGCAAGCTAGCATCCATTACACAAAGTTTGTTTCGGTGCCGCACTGCTGCCCTTCTTGCAGGTTCACCCAGTGCCACAAGACGCTGAAATCCCTCGCTAGCACACCCTGCACGCACCCGAGCCCACGCTCGTGGCCACCGTGCCTCGCCACCCGCGCTGCCGCTCACCCCGCACCCGCGGAG
>NW_010577119.1:13709-33341 GCF_000705375.1 Tinamus guttatus | reverse complement strand
AAGAAAAAAAAAGCTGCAGCGTGGCGGCGGCGGCAGCGCTCCGAGGGCTGCCCTGTCCCGGGGAGCATCCTGGTGTCCGTGTCCATCGTGGTGAGGCTCTGCTTCCACATCAAACACTCACCTGGCTCCATCCTGCTCGTCGCAATCAAAAATACCCTCTCTTCCCACCATGATGCTTCTTGCCCTTGCTGCTGCAAAGAGGGTCCCATTCCTTTTCCATTTTGTTTATTTTTAAGCCTTTTGTGCAATGATCTCGGCACTTCCTTGGCAGGGACCCCTTTTGGGTGTCAAGTTTTCTGTCACGAACACGTGGATATCTGGGCAGACCTGTTGGATGTCTTACCCAATGGTTTGGCCTCATGAAAACTGCATGCAAAAACGTTACAGGGTGGTTTTAGGAACCTTTTGGTGCAACAGGGCTGCCAGCAAGCAGGCCGAAGGGCCAGGGCACGGCCAGCAGGTCTGCACAGGTTGGGAGGGCAGAAGCCCAGCCAAAGAGCAAAGATTTAGGCCAGCACAGGACCCCGGCGCCTCGCGAGCCCAGGCTTTGCGGAGGCACTCAGCATAGGCCGTCTTCAGGGGGAAAAAGCACTGATAAGGGCAGCTGCCTTCCGAACACGCTGCTCGGAGAAGGTGCTCGGGTTTGTGAGCACCCGCTTGGGGCAGCACGGGACCAAGCGGCAGCGAGGTCACAGCGGGCAGCCACTTGTCCACCCGGCCAGAAATCACTGTTTCCTCCAATTAATGAATCACCTGAAGTGAACGAATTGGTACCCATTAAGTAGTTTACTACTAACGCTTTTTGGAAAGACTGAGGCATCATAGCTATTGTTTTGCATCAGCCAAGCAAATTTGTTTGTGGAAATGCGAGCAGCAGGGCAGGGTAGCTGCATAGAGGAGTTCTGGCGGATGCTCTGTATCCCGCTGCGGCCGGGAGGAGAGCAGTGCTGCTCCCTCCCTTCTCCCGGCCGCCCTCCGCTTCCCGGCAGGCTCTGAGCCTCACCTGGGCCGCCAAGCGCTGCTGCTCGCCCTTTTGTGACCCATCTCAAGCTGGCAGGGGAAAAAGAAAGAAACCTAAATTTATTCTCCAACGTAGCCTTCTGAGGGGCCTAACGAGGTCTGCAGCAGCCAGGCGCAAGGCTGGCGTAGCTCACCTTGGAAACTTAGCCATAGGAGGAGGCATCGCGGGGTTTGGCTCGGGGCTGTTGCCAAGCACATGCATGGGATGCACTTGGTTGCTGTTAGAATTCGCTTTGCACATAAGTAGCTGTGCGCAGGGCCGCACATTAATTAAGGATGCATACATAAAAGCGATCCCCGACAAGCTGCGTGCGCTGCGAGGCTTTATTTGGAAGCGCATGGGCTCTTCAGATGGGATCTCACCTTAGAAAGGGCAGGTTGCAAACCAGACGCCAAGCTGCTAATGAGGATACAGGAAATCTCATCAGCTTTTTCCACTGGCAGTAAAATCTCTCTTCTCACAGAGAGGAAGGCTGGTGTTTTCCTGCATGGTTTACACTTAAAAGAGGAAGATGACAGGCAGAAAGTCATGGTAAAATAGAAAAACTCCCTCAAACATGAACAAGCCTAAGCTTGACAAAATAGGCTGCAGTTTTAACGAGCAGCTTAGGAGAAGACAAAAGCAGAGCCCCTTAGTGAAAACTACTGTCTTTTGGGGCTAAAATTTTTACAGCATCATTTTTCAAGTAGTTCAGGGTGGGAATCCTATATTTAAAAGTGAAAGAAACTTCACAGTTGCCATATCTGTTTTATAAAGCCAAGAGTAAAAAATATGTTAAAAGTGATAAGCCTATAGTATTTATTGTTTCATGTATAGTTTTGACAGGTTGCCAAAAGAATGGTGCTACTATACAGAGAGTGAAAGAAATGCCATTTTCTTTGCTTTAGATTGTTATAAGCAAGCGTGCTTCACAAGCCCCCAGATGGTTTTTATAACCCCTTTAGGGGCTGCAACGCATAGACTGAGAAATACTGATTTATATAGCAAACTCCACTCTCATTGCTGGCAAAAGTTATTGTTTTGTATACATACATATACACAGTGGCTGAATATAAATGAAAACCCAAGAAATAATGAGATTCGAGGCAAAATATGCCTCCAGCTGTATATTAAGTTGGATGAAATTTCCCTAAATTTACAGTGCTGCAAGCAAAAGGAATATTTGGCCCTAAATCCCTTAGATGAGCTCTGGATTGAGGATTTGAAAAGCTTGTGCTTGGCTTCACCTGAAAACACTGTAGTTTGCTGGCTGCTTTTACTCAGTGACAGGAAAAAGAAAATATTTCCCAATAGCAATGCTCCTATTTATTTATTGGCTTTCAATTGATTTATCTAAAGCAATTTAACGAAAAAGAGTCGGTGACCTGGGTTGTATCAGGCTTGCAATGGAAACCCCAAAGCAGGTCATCTTAGCTCCTCGGTGGGAGTGACTGTGAGATGTTTTGAGCATGTTCAGTAGATGGCTGGAGTAAACAGTGCATCCAGTTTTTACTTTATTTTTGGAAGGTCAGTTGGCTCTTCTCTGTTTCATTTATTCGGGAGATATAAGGCAATTCTTACTGAACAAGGGCTTGCTAAAGTGTGTCAGGGGCTACTACAAGTCCATATCCCTCGGGTGACTAAAGCCAGGCTTTTTCCCTTGCCTGCAAGTCCTTTGGTTACAGTGTCACCAGTGTCCACTCACCGGGCAAGCGTCCTCCGAGCTGCTACCAGGACTCTCCTGGGTACAAAACACAGCGGAATCTGTCCCAAAACTCCCCTGAAGGAGGGTGTACTGCTCCTTTTGCCCTGTAACTCAGCAGTCAGATTTTTGCTCAGAACATAGAGGATGTAATTTTAATTTCCTAAATCCAGGAGAACTGATGGTGTTCCTGGGAGAGTTCTCTAGCCGCCGTGTCTGAGACTTTTCCTGGAGTAAGGGAGCGCTCTTAAATCTTTGTGTCAATGCAACTGATCAGACAGAAAAGAAGAATGTGACGCTGCAGCTTCCTATTTAAGTCATTTTTGAGGGTGGAGACAGCAGCTCCACTCCCTGCTTAGAAGAGCAGATTGCTTTTGTGCTTTACATTAATCAACCGCTGCATGAGATGCAAGAGCAATCCTGAGGCTGGACAGAGGATGGCTTTGTCCTCTGCATCCCCGCTGCTCTTTTACAGTGCAGCACCTTGGTGACTTCTTGGGACTCGTCTGTGCCCCTTAACTCTGCACTGGCTAAAGCAGAAGCACCACACTCAACTTCCTTAGTATTTTAAATACGTAGATTGTGAACCTGTCAGTGCACAGACCTGCTGTGCCCAGCGTGCACGTAACTCCCAGCTCCCTCAGCCCCGACTCCTTCCAGCCCTGGAGAGGAGCAGCATTAAGAAAAGGGCAGCGAGCTGCTGCTTCCACATTACCTTCGATCCGCACAGCTGGAGGGGCAAAGCTTCTCACCGAGCTGCCAGCTGTTCTTTGCACAGTGTGTCTGGGTGCTGTGACACAAGTGGCCAGAGCTGGCAAAGTCGCACTGCTGGCCCAACCATTCCCGCTTGCTTGGGCCATGTAAAGGGAGCAGCTTCAGAGCCGAAAACGGGCACCAAATAGGGCTTGGCACGGGGAGGAGCGCACGGGGAGCCAGCGGGCGCTGTGAGAGGCCTGGTGGCACCAGCCCCAAGTGCAAACAGAGCAGCGGTCGCCCCAAGGTTGGCCATGGCCCTGGTGAGGCAGGGACCGTCCGGGAGCCAGGGGGGGCCTCGTCCCCGCAGCGGGAGAGGCTGCGCTCGACGACGAGGGTGTCACAGGGGCACGACACGAGCCGAGGCTGCTCCTTCTGTGGAAAGGTGGCTGCCGCTCAAAGCTGGCAACGTTTGCTGTTGTAAATACCCTCTTCCAAAACCCAGGCTCCCTCGGCATCCGGCAAGGATGAAAGATCTCGTTTGAAAGACTTTGGAGCTCTGTGAAAACGCAGCGCCCGCGTCAGGCCTGACCCCTTCCGCGCGCGTGGGCGCAGCGCTGCCCGTCCTCTGAGGCGCGTGTCACAGAGACGAACCGCAGCTCGCGGGCCCGTCAGGTACCACCGCACACAAACAGATCATAGAGTGGGGAAGTGGCCTCTTCTCGCTATATATAGTGCCCCTGTCTCCTCAGCCCGTGTCACTTAGTCGTTTACAACTGAAAAGCCAAGTGAAATAAGATGGGTGAAAAAAGAACACCTGAACTCAGAAAAGGTGGTGAAAAGGCAGACAAAAAGGACCCCAGGTCCAAATAACCCAGGGATCTGCTTTCTACTTGAGCTTATAAACAGAAGAGCACATTAAGGAAGACATTTCACCAACCACCCTGCGATTGGCACCAGTGCCAACGTGGGGCTGCAGCCTTTGGGGCTGGCTGGCAGGAGCCCAAACAAGCCCATCCTCTTCATGTGGCTCCTTCTCTTTTGCACCTGTCAGTGTGATCTGATGTGAAGACTTGCAGGGTTATAACTAAAAGAATTCTCACATTCATATTTCAAAGAGTGCTGGGAGGCCACACATACTTCTTTTACATTTACATATTTAAATCTATTCAAATTTGTTCCTGTTATGAATCATCATCTAATCATGATTCATCACCAGGGCTTATTAGCTTAAACGCTACACAGTAAATACTTGTAATGAGAAATACAAAATATACATGCCTTGAATATTCCATCAGTAAATGGATGACTTGCAGCAATAAATAGGTTTTCTGGCAGCTGCCTTCCAAGGAAAAGCAGTTCTGTTCCCATTTTACTGAAGGGCAGAAGTAGTAAGGTGGTCAATCCAGGGTTATTCTGGAAGCCAGTAGACCTGACCCCAGATCTTTAGTATTTCAACATAATTGCTAACCCACAAGGCCAGTTTCTTCCAAAACCAGATGTAAAAACAGCAAGTAAAGGAATAAGAACAAAGAAAGGATTTTTTGTTTTGCTTGATTGCCAATGAAGAGTAAAGAACAGAGGCATTAACAAAGCGTTTGCACATGTGATTCAAATTAGGGCGGCCAAAATGGCTGAGGACAATTATGCTTTTATTCTTTTCAGTGATATTTTCAAATTTGGGAAAGTTTTTCTTGTTATTGTTGTTGTGCCATTTAATGTAAATAAACCAAGTTTGGTGCCACCACCAAAATGACTCACTCCCTAAAGAAGTTCGGAATTGTCAAAGAGAGGAAAAACATTGCTAAATAATATTACTAAACATTAAATCTGAGCCACATCAGTACAGATTATTCTGTGCTGGGAAGTGATTTCTCTACAGTTCAGAGGAAGTGCTCTCTAACAAATGGAAAATGAATTCTGTATGCAAAACCTATTAAATTCACTGCAGTTTCTGCTTGAGTACCAAATGAATAAAAACAAACAAAAGCTTTTGAATATGAACCAGAAAGAGGCAAAAAAAAAAAAAGAAAAAAGAAAAAAAGAAAAAAAAAACAGTAGTTGAGCTTTAGCTGTAATCTACTGAGAGATCTGTGGTCTCTCCAAATTTTTAGTTCTGGTCTTCAGCTGATACAGAATACCTCACTTATTCAAGATAACTTGATAGCAACTTCAAGCATAGTGGTTATGAACTGTAGGTTTCTTACTGACCCATTGTACTGGAAACCCACCTTTGTCTAGCACTCTGTCTAATCCAGTTTTCTGTATTTTAGTTTTTCATTTCTTTTAGCTGGGAAAAGAAAAAAAAGAGAAGCTGCAGTAAATACAAGGGGGAAAAAAGGTGAAAGTATTTTAAATTTCAAGTTTCTATTCAGCGTTCTAGCATTTCTTCTAACTGAAACTTCACAACTTCTAATTTTAAAAATAATCATTTGTAAAACAAGCATTTGCAAAAGGTACTTGCCTGCCAGCTGTAATGAATACTCTCAGATTAGCCATTTTCCGAGGCTACGTGGATGTTTCCATACTTTTAGCTCTTAATACAATACTTTGCATTGTTTTCTCCTTGAATGGGGAATTCACAGCCTGAGTTAGCTTCACGTCAAGGTACGTTGCAGTCAGTTAAACAGAGTTTCGATATTTCATACATGAATTCTGGGGTATATTTGCTTAATCTATTTGCAGGCATAAATCAAAGAGTGACCTTTCTCATGACAAATAATGGGAAGTTGTAGAGGTGCGGCATTTGGACTATTTCCTGTATTTCACTGATAAGGAAACAATAAACAGCTAATATTCTTCCCAGAGATTTACCAATTAAGATTCCATATTTTTGTAGCTTTTGTTTTCCCATGCAAATGATTTTTGGGACTAAAAAGAATTTACATCCTCTCAGGATAAGATCTGAAGAGAAATTTATATTCTGCCCAAGAATTTCTAATCAATTGAAACGACTGTTCTCTTTCAGCGGCCTGCACAGATGGCCAAAGTTCAGGGTTTGATTTCAACCCACTCAAATGAATCAGCCTACTGCTAATAATTGCCACGAGTGCCTGACCTACTCAGCCAGCCTGAAATATCTTTAAAGTGCTATGTTAAGAGTCCAGAAGATAAATGCAATGGGCTTTGATTTCCCAAAGGTGCGGGCCACTGCCTGAAGTAACTGGCAGCTACAGGCGGTAGTTGCTGGCCACAAAGGCCCCCAGTTGGAGGTTCTGGCTGAGGCCTTGCTCTGTGTAGCCGTAGCTGCAAGCCTGGGCGCTGGAGCTGCTCCTCTGCCATCAGGCTATACATTACCCTACAGAATGGCTCTGCCTCCAAGTCCACAGGGACCAGTGGCCTTGTGCTGCTACTAGTGAATAAAAGTAGAAGTTTGTGGATTAATCAGATGGCCTGCTCTTGGCTGAGCTGCTGAAGGTGCAGGAGGAGGAGGCATCACCTTCTCATGCAAGCAGAGCTATTTCATGTGTCTGATTTCCCCTCAAGGAGCCTTCACAACCCATGTCCTGGCCCAGCATCACTAGGAGAGCTGAGTGAGGGGTTCACGGTGTCTGAGGCAGGATCCTCTGCTCCAGGAGCAAGCCATTGGCCTCCTCCCTGCAGGCACCTGCAATCCAGTGCCCTGCTGTCAATTTACGGATCCTAACAGCTGTCCAGGGGAGCACTTGCCCTTTGTCGACTATGCAGAGTCAGACCAGAGCAGCTCCTGGGCCTCTCTCTGGTGCCTGAAGACCATGAGCGCCCCTTCCCACAGGGAGGACCTTACTGCGGCCACCCGTGTTGCTGTGGTTGCGTAGATGGTGACACCATGCCCACAGCCGTCGTAATGGTGCTTTGGGACACATTTCCATCTCCAGGATGTGTCCACTGTCTGCATTTTGCAGCCACATGAAAGCCACTGGGCTCACGGCCTAGCCTACGAAAACCTCAGGACTGCACTAAAGTCTCTGTCTTAGACCTTTCCCTTGGGTCAGCACCTATTTACAGACCTTTTTAAATGTGTTTCACAAACACATAGCCCAGCTGACTGGAAAACAAAGCTACCCCTTAACCAACACCGGACATGAGGAACCAGAGCTTGTATCGCGTCACCTCATCTAGAAGGACAAAAACCAACACGCAGGGCAGGCAGCTCTGTCCCGCACCGTGTGTTTCAGTTTGTCACAAGCACCCTTCGTAAGGGGGTGGCCATCATGAACCAATTTCCAAGCCTGATCTGTGCCCCAGGGCTACATAGGCTTCCCCTTGCCACGAGAGAGTCCTCTTTCTCTCTCTCTTTTTTTTTTTTTTTTTTTTTTGAGGGCTAAAAATATATATAAATTTAATTTACAGCTTTTAGTTCATTCTACTTGAAGCTTTCCTCAGTCTACTTTTGTCAGCTGGGCCTTGTTGCTTTGCTCTCCAGCTCCGCAGGCTGGACCCAACGGGAAAGGCTTTAAGTCAGGAAGCCAGTGCAGTGGCAACAGTGTGCCCTGGCTCAGGCTTCCTCAGCCTGATGGGGCTTGACAACACTTCACAAGTGCTGGGTGCCGCAGCCCCTGCGCTTTCCTTCGGCTCGACAGCACTTAGGAAAGCTGTCAGTGCTCGAGCAGAGGGAGCCACCGCAGACGTGCTGGCTTGTTTCTGCTTATCTGCTGAGTTTGCTGCTCTCAGAGATTTAAATCCATGGGTTAGGGTTTCTGTTACACTTTGCTGGAATGTAGGCAACAGGCCTTTCCTGGACAGTTGGCATCAATATCTACGTTTCTGTACGAGAATGCAAATGTATCTTCCTCTAGTCCCAGTGCCCGGAAGCAGTCAGTTATCTGCAATGCTGGTGGCATACTGTGCAGTTCAGAAGTCACAGAGCACAATTAGAACATCCACACAGCTTTAAAATGACTGCAATTAAGTTGCCCCATTGAGGATTTGCCTCCTCACCCTGAACAGGTGAGCAGTGTGTGCAGCAATCCGAGGCACATGCGTTAGCACTAGTCTGCACTCCCGCCCCGCGACACCAGAGAAAGGTATTTGGGGCAATTTGCCTGTTCTCAAGTGGGTCTGGGATAGTAAATCAGGTAACAGTAACCTGCATAAAGCAACTTCAGCTTTTCTTAGGAACTCCCCAACTCGTCTGCATGGTAGTGATATTGCCCATCACCTTTATGTCTACGCACCGTGACCAGCATTTGTCAGATCGAACAATCACTCGCCTTGAATAAGTGACATATATCAAAGCATTATTTTTAATAACCTGCAAGAGAAAGGCCAGAAATTAGGCTTCATATAACTTTGAGACAGCTCACAGCCTCAGCACCTCATATGCATCCATTTCTTCTGAGAGCACTTTAAATTCCCTTTGGTTCCTGAAAACCTGCTTTTCCCTGTGTCCCTGCTGGCCAGCATGCTCCTCCATGGTGCTTTGGGCTCTGCTTTTCCAGGGTGGTTATTTCTCCCACAGTTTCCACAGTTTATCTCAATGAATCTTCATATAACTAATATCTTTAGCTTTTTTTTTTTTCATATTATGTGTTGAGCAACCTAATATTGGATCATTTGTAGTGGCTGCTGACCATCACCAGGAGCCTAGGGCTGCTGGGTATACCTTCTTTCAAAGTCAAAACAGACACATCTCTATCCAACCTGAGTATTTCAGTCAAATACTGGAAGTCTGACCCCAGCCTTTTAGCACATGTAAAGTTAGTGTCAGGCAGCCGTAAACCAACACAGATTTTCACGTTTCAGAAACAGTGTGTTCAAACCAGGAGAGCAATGCAGGAGGGACGGAATTTAAGTTTTGCAGCATTTAGAATCCAGTTTGCATAGGGATAAATGGCTACCCAATGATCAAAGGCAGGGAATAAGAGTTTATCATCCATTTGCTGCATTCTAAACGAACAGAACACGTGAGAACAAACCATTGCACGATGTCTTCTAATCATTAGAATTGACTCATTTTGAAATGCTACTATTAACCAGATCTAAGGTGGATTACCTCTCTAGTAATAATCATCATACTCTCAGGACTAGCTTTTCTGGTTATGTGCATATGTGCCTGCACAAATTGAGCACGCTGTGTCTGTTGGCACTAACACAGCAACTGTGTTCACAAAACTGGCATCTGTGCACACACATGGCCAGCTAGACAACAGACTGGACTTGGACTGAGCACCCAATTTGCACACAGATCCCAGATCCAGATCCCTCTGAACAGTTGCCTCCTACTTACACTAAGTAACTTCTTGTCAAAACAGTGCCGATAATAGAGCAACACCAGCTAAAAGTCATTTCCAGATAACTTAGAATTGAGCTCACACGTAGCTTTGTGTAGCACCGGCAGTTCTTTGGGGTTTTGTATTCCCCTTTCTCAAGCACACTGCATTCAGTAATTTGCATCTTATATGAGGTTAAAGCAATTCTTCATTTATACCACCATCTTCCCAAGTAACTTTTGTATATTATTAGCAACACCTCTTCTTCAAGTAAGTAGCTTCTGTTGAAGGACCAGCTACCTCCCACTTGCCTCTGCAGCCAGCAGTGTCCAAGTGGGGAAACCCAAGCAGTGATGCTCTTCCTGCAGTCCCAACAGAGCACACAGCAATGGGCCACTCAGCACTCCTGTGACAGACTTCTGTCCAATTTTGTGTCTCTTGATTTCTGGAGCTAAGGATCAGGGTAACTTCCCAATGAGAAATGGAATAATGTAAAATGCCTTGTCATGTTTTGGCTTGTTGTATTTTTCTTTTTGGAATTCATTTAATATAAGCTCTCTCATCATTGGCAATTATAGGAAGCTTTGCTGCGCCTGACTGGAAATATGTAAGCAGTCATTCCAATATTGGACACCATAAGATATACTGTGACAGCAACATCTCTATTCACACTTCTCCAATACGCCCTTGATAAATCAACTCCTATACTTTCAACTCCTTTTCTGGATTGGCATTCAAACCCTCACTCGGTATTTCTGGAGTGTTAACAGCTCGTTCCCTATTCTTGGGGAATACTTAGTGAAGGTTCTTGAGAATAATCTCAAACACCTAGTGATCTGATCCCAGGGTGGTGCAAGTTTTCCACAGAGGCACTTGTGTAAACCACTACAAGTACTGCTGTGGCCATCACCCTTGCAACACTGAGATCTCCGTACGCTAAATGCTGTGGGAGATTAGAGATACTCTTACAAAAGACAAGGCAGAGAGGAGATGGAAGAGAAGTTTCAACAGAAAAAGAGCAGATGAAGAACTGAGGCACCCTTGGCTTTCAACCAACTATGCGGCGCAGTTGGAGCTAACATGTTCCACATAGACACATGACAGAATAAGGAGGTGGTACATTAAAGTCCTTAAATCTGTCAAAGAAGAAAAGAGTTTTTCTTCTGGATTATTACACAGACCTGTTTCATAATTCAGCAAAAAACATTCCAGTGGCCAAAGATTTAGTTAGTTCTTAGGACACTTGGGATCAGTGCCTGACCTGCCGACCAGCTCTCAGTGCAACGTTTAGAAAATCACCTTGTTTGCTTTGCTTTACCCCCAGCCTGCAAAACGGGAACAGTGCCTTTTCTTTACTGCAGCGTCAAACAACACGGGCTTAGAGTGTGGAGGTGCTCAGACACCACATAGCCTATTACTGCTTATTAGCTGAATATTCCCCAGCTTCCTGAGCATTTTTTGATGTGTGCATGTAGCAGAAGGGAGCCAACAAAATGAAGCAATTAGTTCTGTGGCATTTTCAGCCACCTAATGAGTTTCTCTCCTGCTTGTCACACGAGTATTTCAGAAGGGGAGCTTGCGCTACCAACACCCAGTATTTCACGCTTTTCCAGGCTGCAATTCAACAGCTGTCTCAATATTGCGGTTGGAGCCAACATAGTCCCATATAGATTTTCCTCAATATGTTCCCATTTTTAAAACCTTTGCCATAATGTTTTGCTATTCATGGCTTGATCATGGCTAGTTTTTCATTATAAATCTGGCATTTGAGTCTTTCTCCTGCGAATCTGAACTGGGGCTCTTTTAATGTCAACAAGATTAATTTCTATGAAAGCTCAGGTTTCTATCCCAGCACTTTCCCACTGCTCTTGCAAGCTGCACATCATGTGCTTGTTAGGCAGTTCACCACAAATATCGTACAGTGTACTTTTTGTTTTGCTTTCTAGGGGCAAGAAGGTATTATATTTATCACTAGTGTTCCATAAGGTTAGGCCACAGAAGCTGTCCTTAAAATGACATCTCTATGTACGATCATTGTCAGCATTAGTCTCCCCAAAATATCTCAGTGTATTTGGGATAAGCCTCTTTTTTCATTCCTGATGAACTAGTAAAAGGCCTACCAATGGAGATCTACACTGTTAAACTCTGATCTTTCTCTCCTATCCTTTGGCATGATTAAATCCATTATTCATTTCCCACTCATGTTCTGTCCTAACTGCATTACAAGCCCTAATGCCAAAGTACATAAGAGAGTCTTGCTTCCTGCAATTAGCAGTTCCAACCATTGCCTGCAATAATTTTAAAATTAGACTGACAGCGTCTCTGTCACTTACAGAGAGATCAATATATTTTGAAGATTTGCCTCCCTGCTACTTTGCACATCCCACAAGCAGCAGCTCCTTTCCTTGCAGGAAGGAATCTCTTTGACACTTTTATCACAGTCCAAAAATGGAGCACTCCTACAGATGGTTTCATCTAAATAGCTTTCAGTTCTACACTTCTGACAGTTCTTTTTCACTAATTGGATCACAGACTATTTCCTGAAAATGTAGTATTTAGGAAGAAGGAAAATCTACCTTTGTATTTGATATTAAAATGCTCTTACTATCGTAGTATTACCGCTATTAGTGCATGTATTTCTGGAGCTAGATTTTATATAGGAAAAAAGATGCATTTTTTTATTACTAGGAAAAGAGAATTATTTTCTTTTTTATCCACTAAAGAAGAACATAGAGAACACTCCAGACCTCAGGAAACCTATATTCTTCTAGGCCAGCTATATTGCTGTATTAATTTGACTTGTGAAAGCAGCTTATACAATTTCTCAAAATTTGCACGACCTCAGAACTATTTTCAGATCAATCACATCCAGCTCACTGAGTATCTCCTTACTTCGACCAGTCTAGGCAACCTTCCTCCCTAATTCACCATATATTATAAAATCACTGAGCAGCCCCTTCGCCTTCTCTCCCAGGTGTACTCATAAGTGCTGAGACTGCTCTGCTTGCTTTGAAATTCTTTGTCCTATGAGAAATTATCTCGCTCAGCTCTCATCTGAGTATTTTTCTGGTTCTTGGGTGCCACTCAGCTAAAAATCCTGCCTCTGTTTGCCACTGGCGTCCGGTTTTGGCTTGCATGGCCTTCTTGTTCCGCCCTCATGGCCTTGCAGCACTTGGGTGAATCCTGGACGGGCCCTCAGGCCGTGGCGGGACTCGCTCGCCTTTGGCCAGCGCCCGGGCTCCTCTCTGCTTCGCTCCAGCTTGCAGCAGAGCAGCTCCAGAGCGAGTGCACGAGGAGGCTGGGGCAGAGCCGCAGCAGTGGTGGCGCAGGAGGGAGTCGGGGCCACAGCTGCCATGGCCCAGGCAAACACTCCTGCCTCCAAACCAGGGCTCCAAGCTGGCACTCCAGCCTCTAAACTGCTGGGGGTGGCAGCAATTGCAGCAGTTCCCTTGCGTGCTGATTGCTTTTCTCCCTTCTGAGTGGCTAAGTGGAAAGTGATTTATTTCTAGTTTGGCTTTTGTAAAGAAAATTTTAAAAGTGTATTTTGATCAAGCCAAGAAAGCAATTCAATGTTCAGTCCTACCTTGCAAGAAGCGACAAGCTCATCAGTGGTGTCAGAGTGGTACATTCTGGGTTAGCTAAAGACAAGGATAAATTTTGTCTCTCTTGTCATGTCGAATGAAGCACAACTCTGCTGAACAGCCCGAATCAGTGCAGTACCTCTAGGTATCTAAGCTGAGCGATACCTCCATGGCACAGCTCACGCTGCAGCGCTGCCACAAGCCTTGCAGGCTCACCCGGGTGAGCCAGTGGAGCTGAGGTCCCGCGTAGGCACCGTGCAGAGCCCCGGTCTCGCCGTGCTGCCTGTGGGAACCAGGGCGCACACCCTGAGGGACCCCAGCGTCACCTGCAAGGCTGGGAAGAGCCTGGCAATATGCACATTACTGCCGAGAAATGGGCCTGGGTGAGAACTTTGGTGAAGGGCAGGTCATTCACATCTCTTCATATACATGGAGACAGCATTGGTTGCTCTCAGTCAACAGGACATGTTCTCACCTAACCATTTTTCCTGCACACTTCTATTAAGCTGCTGTTTTCCTGTTCCAGTTATGCCTGCTGTAATAGTAATACTGGTATAAC
The DNA here is from genome assembly GCF_000705375.1 of Tinamus guttatus. Next base: position 19,615 of record NW_010577119.1, on the reverse strand, counting down.
CTCTCCTACCTTCTGCTAATGGAAGTCACCACATGAACTTCATCAAAGGCCAGCTCCTTTGTTTTGATTTCCCAGTAGGGAAATTGATCCATGAGGAGGTGAGAGGATTGGAGAAGACCAGTGACAACTCTTGGACAAGAATCCAGGCCCATGAGACTTTGATCATTGCTTAGTCCACTTGGAAGCTCTGTCCTTCCTCCCCCATGCACCTTCATGCAAACAGTGCTCCTATTGTCCCCATAGCAAACTAACCCTACTCCTTTGGGAGGAGCACGTCCCTTCAGGAGGAAAGACCTTTAGCAGCTGTTGTCCAACCATGGCAATGCCGGGGCCACAGCTACGCCTGGGCCGGAGCAGTCACCGGGAATATTAGCATCGGAGAAACGCCGACTCACCCGCGCAGCAGGAGGCTCTTGGCTCCGGGGTGGCAGAGGGCCGGGAGGTCCATCCAGCAGCCAGGCACCGCCGATGGAGAAACGAGGCACCGCCGATGGAGAAACGAGGCACCGCCGATGGAGAAACGCTGCCGTCCCACGTCTGCCCAGGGCTCCGCCAGCCACCGCAACCCCCTCCCGCAGTCCTGTTGCTTCTAAGGAAATCCTTTATTTATTTGTTTAGCTCAGTCTATGATTAATTTCAATGATTTAGGATAACTACACTTTTATTATGGGTTATAATTGAGTCTGGAAAAAAAAAAACAAACACCTTCTCATATACCAGGACCCTGATTATTCTGGGAATCTTTGAAGCTCCCTTCTCTAGTGGTATTCTTTGATGTTGCTATTAAATAAATAATGATTTTACATCTAAGGTTTATCTTACAGCGCAAAATACACCATTATCCTCAATGTGAAAAAAAAGTCTTTTCATTGTTAGCCACCATAAACACTCAAGCTGACCTAGCCAGGGATGGGGCAGCGTAGTTTTTTTTAGCATTAACCGCTTGTGAAGTAGAAAATAGCACTGCAGACCAATGTACGACACCGGCAGAGGTGGAGGGAGGGAGAGGATAGATCAAAATAGAAAACTAGCAAAAAGGAAATAGCAGAAGCTCAAAAGGCAGAAGCACCTCAGATCAGAAACAAAACACATTTTTTTTTTATAACATTTTCAATCATGGCCTCGGGCACTTTTTATGACAGTGGGAAATAGAACGACATTTCTAGAAATGTGCTGAATTAAAAATAGTAATGAAAAAAAAATCAGAGCTTAAAGTGAAAGGAATTTCAGCAAAGGTACACACAGAATGTTGTTGTATAAGTAGAGGAGCTAAAAAAATATTTTTATGTACTTTACGTGACTATAGCCTCCCATTATCTGGGCAACTCAAAGAACCATAGGCAGGCAAATTAACAAAAACTCCACGTAGGCTCTAACCTATGTGTCATACCAGCTCAGAGTTACCCTCGTGTCATCAAGCAAGCTCAAAACCGATGGCAGCTTCTAAAACCACACAAGACTTCAGAAGGGGGCCACGGAGCAACACCCTGGGGACGGCATTTTCTGCTACCTTATAGTAATAGGCCACCCAAATAACCCAGGAGTTTCCAGCTCGCCCCTTCCCTGAACCTGAGCAGTTTTCCTAGGGAAGATGTGGGCCCTGTCGGGAAACGTCACCTCTAGCAGATTTATGCAGAGGTTCCTGCAGGGCTTACGGGAACTTGTACGAAGAAACCCACAAATCCCACAGGGATCGCAGCCCACTCACTTAAGTGCTTCTCGGACCAAAGCCAGCTCATGGGCTCGCTTCTCCTTTTTCCATAATTTTGTGCGTTTCCGTCGCACAGAGCACAGGACTGTTGCTCCAGGTGCAGAGGGCTCCCCAGCGTACCCCTCACTCGGTGCAAACCCCATCACAGGCCAATGAGCCGCGGGTCCATGGCCCTTCCCGCGCGGCCGTCGTGGGTCTCTCCTTCCCGTTCCCGGCGGCGCATTCCCTGTGCTCTCCCGGCTCCGGCCTGGCACAAAGCCATTTCCACAAGAAAAACGAGAAGATTTTTTGTGTTTTTAACCGCTATAAAACCACACCCTTAGAAACATAAGTGACCTCAAGTTGTAAGACAACTTTACAAAGCAAGTTACTGTAAATTTAGACTCCTCTTATATTTATCATTCTACAAGAGGTCAGATATATTTCAGAACCATGGACACTAAAACATGAGTAACTGAAGACCTTTGTCTTCTAAAAGCCTTTCTCTTCTGACTTGCAAGAAATGTCTGTTTCTAGCAACTTCTTTTTTAAAACATTTCCAGAAAACAATGAGCTTGCAAGATTACATATAAATATATATATGTATATGGTAATTCTGGTTGAAGAAGCAAATCTTGAATAATTCCTCAAATTCTTTTAGCATAATCCAATAAACACATTACCAAATTACACTGTATATTTTGCTGGGATAAGTTATCTTCATGTGTATTAGAGGCACAGCATGAAGAAAAACAATAAAAAATACTAACCTTCTTCATATAACTAAGGAGTTATAAAATATCTAATTGAATAAATTACATTTGACATGAATAAATGGCAACATTTCCATGTTGTGTTGTCTTTTTTGGCTTCCTTACAAAGAAAAGCTTAAAGAGTCTTTTTACTTAAGGCTGAGTTCTTATATTTTTATAAACTCAGCAATCAATACTAAAGTATGAGCATAAGCACTTTTTAATTTATGAACTGTATACTTTGAGCAAGTTTAACAGTTTAATCCTATGCACGTTGTTATAAGACTGTTTATTTTTGTTTTACTGCATGGGACTGCCTAATGGAAAAATGTTGCATTAAAGCATAAAAGCAGATGAAGCAGCCATTTATGTAGAAAGACAAAAAAAGAAAAAAAAAAAAAAAAGACACAGCCAAATGAATATCACGTGGATTTCTTGTAAGCAGTGAAACACCATTAATTGAGTCAAGGCATAATACCAAACAGGGAACCCGCACTGATTTTACTCTGAGGCAGAAGAGCAGCAGATGATGTGAAGATCTTCTCTCTCTCTACTTAGCGCTTGGACAAAAGGCTTTTTTTTTGATCTCTTGAAACAGTGTTTTTTTTTTTTTTTTTCCCCTAAATTGCAGAGCTCAGCATTTGGCTCTGTGCAGTTTTGCACCCAGTTGCCCGCTCTGAGGAGGAGCCTTCTGAAGCACCGCGGCAGGGCTGATGTTCTGAGTGACTGTGGAGCTGCCGGCTCACCGGCAGCTGCGAGGAACCCACGGAGGTTACAGATATTGTTTTAAGCTGACCTAGAAAGGACTTAAAGGCAACACTTAAGTATAAAAATATCACTGCTATTCATCTTGGGGAATAAGGAGTGAACTTTTATGAGACTAACTACAGCGTGAATCACTCTGTCCATTGTTCACAGCTGAAAGTTGTGTGACCTACTGCTAGTGATGAGGAAGAACAGCTTTTCCCACCATGCCCATATTCACATCTGAAGAGCATTTTCCCAATCTACATTTAAAATGTAAAAAGCAGGCAGTTACACCTTATAATATGGATATCAGTGGCAGATGGACTTCTGGTTGCTATGAAGATGACAATGTTCCAGGGAATTTTGCTTAATATTAAATGAAAAGTGTCTTGATTTCCGTTTCTGTAGAAAGACTCAAGAACATATCTTGAGAATTGATAATACTGTGAATGCAAAGCTAAACAAACACAAACAACAAGGAGTACAGGTCACCTGTGGAGTCCGATACCTGTTAAAACACCACAGCATCACAAAAGAGGAAAGGCAGAAAATTTAAAAGAAAATAGAGAATATGTTCATAATTCTAGCTCTAAGCTGATATCACACACACAGAAGTGATATTATTTCACCCAGCTGCTTCAAGACACGAGGAAGTGCTCCTAACCAAATGTGGGATCAAATGGCTCACATGACTGCTACCTTGCTCAAAGAAAAAACACTTCTCAACCTGCTTATGCAGTCAGTAATTAATGGGAAGAAAATCACATGATGTGAAGAATAATTTCTGCAGAGCTCTTCAGTAACCTGCTGTTTTCTCTCAATGCTTTCTTTCTTACGTCTGCTTATGAGGGAAAAATAAATGTCTTTTTTTTTCCTTCTCATCCCACAAGGAGTATAGACTGTGTTTTTCTTTTGTCATTTTATATTAGCAGTAGCCTGATATCTGCTAAGGATTCAGTTTAAAAAGATTTGATCTACTCAAACCAAAGTATCATTCAAATGAAGACATTCATTAAAGACCAGGCAAATGTCTGGGTTAGCCTCATCATATAAGCAGGTTTCTCATTTAACGTAAATGTTTGCATGCACGTGTGTATGTACACATGAAAATAAAAGCCTTAGCTGCAGACAGCACTAGGAAACCCCATCCTGTGGCTGTTTCAGAATCTGAACCAAGGATTTTTGCCTTTGTCTCTCAGTGAAATCACTCAGTGTTCATGCTGGCAGAGCTCATGGTATATCCAAAATTTCTCAAGGAAAGACAGCATTGGGACAGACAGAGGACAGAACATGGCCAAAATATTGAATAACAGCCCTCAAGGAAAGGAAAACAGAACTCTGGCCAACTTCAAAATAGGATACAAGCAAGAATCCTCATCTCCTCCCTCCTTCACAGTCTCAGTACTCTCAAGCCTTCTTACATAGTCTTGCCCTGTTACAGCCAGCAACTTTTCCATTCACTCATTTCAAAGCAGTTTGGTGTCTATCTATATATCTTTAAAGATCTGGATCCAAGCTTTTTCAAAATGATCTTCGCAGTTTTACCTTTTGCCTTATTATGATTGAGTTAGCCCGTTACAAATTACACAAAAGTAAACCACATTATAAACACAAAAATAAAGAGCTGACTGCAAAGGAAGGATGACGTGACACAGTCAACCACTTTAAATAATTTTTTCCGTAATGAGAAACGGATAAAATCTTCCAGAACCCCTGAACTGTAGGAGTTAATAGAGCAGTGCTATTTTGCATCTCTGCAGAAGTTCTCATGATGTCTCAAATCAGTTTTGAAACAGAGTACTCGATGGCTTGAAGTTAAATGATAGTTGTGATGTTCTGGGAACTTGGAAGGGCCCATCTGAAAAGTCTTGCATTACCGCCTGTTCATACTGAAATACAACCCCAGGAGCCCGGAGTTGCCAAGAAATCTCTTCTGTAGCTACACCACACATGCATGAGCATGACTGACCTTAGAGCAGAGCCATCCTTTCAGAAAATTCCCGTAGGCAGTGGGATTCTTTCACTGGCCACATCCTTTGAGCTTGTAGCCATGTGACACCACAGACAGTTATAAAGGGCCAAAGCCTTGTGTGATCTCAGGACCCTTTTCACAGGGAAAAAAGAAAAGGAAGAGAAAATAAATGATAATAATAATAATAAAATCAGTGTGGCTTAGTTTTTTGGCATAGTAAAGGCCTGTGCTGCCTCAGGACCAAAACGCAGATGCTGCTGTGGCAAGCAGGGAGGAAGAGAAAAAAAGCATTAGAGAGAATGGCAGAGAGAATCAGAATGATTGCTGCCTAGCTGAGAGGGTGAGGGACATATTAACCTGTGCATCCAGCATATATTTTACAGTGAGAAGAAGAAAAAAATATATATATTCTCAGAAGAGCACTCCTACTTTTGCTCAACGCATCCACTCTGCAGCGAGGAAGAGCAGTGTTGTCCTTCCAAGGAGCCTGCCCGCGGGGAGCAGCGCAAGGGAAGACACGAGCCCCACGCTCTCGCCATAGGGGTTCTCCCTCATTAGCAAAGACCGAAGGATGCTGCAATACAGCTCTTCAATTTGTAAGGCCTTTCGCCTGTTTTTCTAGCCCCTGCAGAAGGATGAGAGGCGCAGGTTCCCAGCAGCTCCCACGTGCATATCCATGCCCTATGTAATCTTCACCCGCCCTGGCCAGTTTGCCCTCTGCTTCAGCCAGCCAAGGCTGGCAGTA
>NW_010577118.1:92847-121338 GCF_000705375.1 Tinamus guttatus | reverse complement strand
GAAAAAAGATAGCAGGATAGAGGACCTGAGATGTGGCACAGTGGTATCTGGGGCTAATGCTGAGGAAGATTCTCTGGTGCCAGGGGTTGCTGTGGTAGTTACTAAAAAGATGAAATCAGTAGGGGAGAGAGTTAGGGCTTTAGCAGCCCGGGAGTTACACCATGTGGAGGAGGGTGTCTATAAAGGAAAAGGCTTGGAAGAAGCAGTCAGGGCTGATCAGTCAGTCTATGGGACTGATTACTTGTCCAAAGAAGACTTGTCCAAAGAAGAAGAAGAAGAGAAGCAGTCAGGGCTGATCAGTCAGTCCATGGGACTGATTACTTGTCCAAAAGAAGAAGAAAAAAGCTTACAGGAAAAGGGGTAGGTGAACAAGGATGTCTTGGGAAAATCGGAGGGGATGAAGCTGACAGCTCCTCCAGAGCCAGAGGAATAATTGTGCTCATCCTTAGGATACTAAAGATTAGAGTTCCCAACCTCTGGTGTTTGCGAGATCCACTTCTACCAGTGTTGTGAGACCCAGAAAAAAGTGGTTTTGTGCTGGTACTATGTGTATTGAAAGAGAGGAAAAAGAGAAAAAAGTTATATCCACGTATGGGAAGAAACAGGCAGTGGGAACATCTGAAGAGGGAGTTTGGAATCATGAGACTGAGAGCTTAATTACTAGCATAGAATGTATTCACGGGACTGGCCACAGGTGGACAACAGAAAGCTCTGAAGAAAATGTCTTCTTGAGGGTGTTCGTTGTCATTTTAAGGTGATATCCTGGTTAACATGTTAGAGATATTGCTAATATATCTCCTGCCTGGTTTGTTCTGTTTGTTCCAAGGCATAAAAACTAGTGTGGCCATGGAACACCACTGTTATTGCAGATGATTTTATTTCCTCGGGAAAAAGATTGCAAGGGAATAAGCCTCGAGACGACTGGAACCAATTTAAATGTTCAGTATCCTAGTAATAAGTACTTGTTAATAGTCCTTTAGGAAGAAAATGATTTTACCTTTAGAAGAGTATGGAATGAGCAAAAATGGAACCAACCACTTAGATTTTTGGATTGGAGCACAGTATGGGACAGGTGCAGAAGCTGCATGGAATCCAAATGGTACCTTTGCAACTGAAGTAATATTAGGTGTTGACGTACCTAAGGTGTAGCAAGTGCAGTTGTGGGAGGAATGTGTATGAGAAATGGAATCATAAATTCATTTGGTATTGAAATGTTCACAGCTAAAATGAGGGTGAAATCTGTAAGACTTACAAATCATAATTAGTAGTTTCATACTTGTGTGTGCTTTTAGATTATTAATCATTTAATTGCTTTATTACATTCTTAGCAGTGTACTTAATCATTAAACATTGTATCTTTTAAATCAGGTATGTGTGAAGCCTGCAGTCTAGAAGGGGGAGAGGTAGTCCTTGGAGTAACAGCTACAGGCAGCTCGCAGGGTGAATGGCTGGCTGTTACTGTGAGCTGAATCTTTTCTCATGCCCAGTCCCACCAGCTCGGAGAATGATGTGGTATATCCCTGTATAAGCTAATCACAAGAACCTATATCATAGTAAATGCAACTCCTAATAGGGAAGAAGCCCAGCTACTAAAAAGCTGACTTGCACGGCCACTAATAAAAACATGCATGCTGAGCATCATGTTAGAAAAGACTTGAAATGATCCAACACGACCTGCCCTAGCACACCCATCCTTGCTTAAGCTGACTCTAGATTCAGCCATGATGTTACCAGTAGGAGCCACTTGTGCCACTTTCATGAACTGCTTCAAGGACGGTTCAATACTGTGCTAGCAGCTCGGCCTGAGGCGCCAGTTGGAAGGATTCCAGCACTGGGAACGCCTGAAGCCCTGATGAGGTTTGGCAGGACGTGCTCCCACGCCTGGGCAGTGTGTGTGTTCTGGGGTGGACGGATGCCCTAGTTACGACAGAAAGATAGTGGCAGCTGAGTAAAACTAGGAAAAGCTGCACAGTTTTGACTAGCTATTGTCTGCTAACACATCTGTGCTGTGTTTTAATGCAGAAACTAACTGAAGTGGCACTGAATTAAACGAGGGTACTAACGAGATTGTCAGATGGCAGAGAGTGACCATCAGTCTCAAAGACAAAGCGCCTGTTGGCACAAATGACAGGCAGAAACATCTTCTGCTTTGCAAAGCCATCTGGGCTGCGTCTCGCAGTGACCCCTTGAGCAGACACCCAATTCTTGAACAGGCGCCAAGCACGGGAGCCAGCTCTGCTCAGGATCACCAAGCACCAGCTTGGCTCCCAGTCATCACACCGTCTCTCGTGCTAACTTCATATGTGGTGAGCGACAAAACAATTATACTACTCCCAGTGCTAAAAGCAGGAGTAGTTTATTTAGAGCAACTGGTTATATACACTGATATTTAAACTGGTAATTTTCCCCTAAACCCTTGTCCACAGTTGACCTGTGTCATGCGCTACTATAGTATTGTAGTCCTGTAGTGCTTTCTCTGGGAATTGTTTCTTGATTGTTATTTCCGAATTTACTCCCAAACTCCATGTTTGCAGTTAGATGCTAGAAGAGGAAGGAAAAGCCTTCGCACCGGCTGTGAAAAACAAATCTGTATTTTTACCTTTCAAGAAAACAATCAAGGCAATCTTTCTAAAACCTCCCAGGTGGGCACACTGTTTACAGGCTTCAGGGTGTCAGACTGCACAAGTGGCCAGGTAGTTCCTGAGGAAGGCGAGGCGTGCTCTGTGCTAGGACATTGCTATTGAACAGCAAACACCATGAGGTAAAACAACACCATCCTAACAGGAATCTTTCTCCACGTATGCCACAGTGATTTGTACATTACTGAAGAATTACTTTAATCAACAAGGACAGTAAGTAACATTTAAGCAGCAGGAAAGTGAAGAAAGGTGCACTTGTGTGCAGATTATTTTGGGCATGCTCGAGTCTCAAGTTTCCTTTTCTGAATAGACCTTTCCATCCTGTTGTTGGGTGACATCTTCAGTTTCTCTAGGTCTGGGTGCTCACGGCGAGGTATCTACATCCACAGCCTTCATGTTCATGGCATTTTTTTTTGTGACCTCCTGTATTACAGGAACTGCTGCTTGGCCAAGTTGGAGTGACTAATAATAACCACCAATGACTAATAATGACGCCAGATCATTTATTTTATTTTTCTGAACTTTTCTGTTCAGAAGGACTGAACATTTTTTTTCAGCCCTGGAGTACTTTCCTGATCTAGCTGTGATTGCTTTACAGGGAAAATTAAACCTCAGGGCACAAGGCATGCTTGCACTCTCCTAAAACTGAAGTATGAGAAGAAAACAGTATCTTTGAGTTTCAGTGTACATTTATTGATGCACTTCTATGCTAAAGTCAAAGTGTAGTCAAGATGACTGAATTTAAAAGCATTTCTTCTGAATGTCTGGATTCGACCTTATTCAAGCGCTTTATTGTGCAATGATCCTTTTTTAACACAGGGTAGGTGTGAAGTGCCATGAACCTGTAACCCAAAGACTTGCTAGCTTATCTTACTCACTCAGCTCTGTTCTCCAGGTAACCTGGAAGTGTAATTTGTAAATTCTTTAGAGCCAAGGCCTAGTCATATTTCTACATTTGACATTCCACATGTGCTCTAAAACTTGTAAGAATCCAGAAACAGAACAATTCTGAAGTAGGCACATTAATTGGAAAAAACCTTAAGTATTCTCCACAGAAAATTTGAAATTAGCAGAATATATTGTTCACCCTTTTGATAATAACTGGTTCAATCAACATACCAGCAGGGAACACATCCTGATGTTAAGTGAGTTTAGACCGAAGGCCAGTATGTTTACAAATACCATCAGCCAATGTAAACCATCGAAGTACAACATACACTGGAGGATAGGGAGTAACTCAGAGATTTGCTTTTGACATAGTCATATGATCTTAAGATAAAACATTTTTTAAAAAATTACATGCATTATATGTATCCTCATTGTTGAGTATTTTGCTAAAACTCAACAATTTGATTTTACTCCAGAGGGAGTTTTGCTTTAGAAAGTGGCTTGTGAAAATTAAGAAATCAAAATGGATTTCTAGAAACAACCAATGTTTTCTCTTAGTTCTTTATATCATGCTGTATTTTTCCTCTACTTATTTTAATAATTAATGTTCTTAAATTATAATGTTAAGAATTATCTTACACTAAACAAACTGACCATAAACAGGGTTGTTATGGAAATATAAGTACAATTCTGTAAATGAGTTACATTCTGCAATGACTTGTATTCACTCTGGGCACCCTTTCGGCATATATTACATAAATTTTGGGCTCTTCCAAAATATGTAACATATTAATCTTTATTCCATATAACACTCATAAGCATAGTTAGCATTTGTTTTTCAAAATTTATTTTTATTTATTTTTTCTAACATTAAAAAAAACAGAAAAACTCATAATCCTTAAACTTAACTGACAGAATGGCAACAGGCATAAAGATTTACATAAATTGCATTGAGTAATGCTGATAAACAGCTTGCAAATAGCATAAGGTCACTTTAGCTCTAAAAAGAACTAAAACATCTAAACTACTATGGATTCCTTACAAAACAAAGTCAATCTAAACATTTATGTAAACAGGTCTTTCAGTCTAAGATAGCAGGTTTGAGAAATTATTTTAAGACTGTTCTGTAAAACCTTTTAGTGAAGACGAACAAGAAATCAACTGAAAATTAACCAGAGTCTGATTCTTTAAAGCTGAGACAAACCTTCCCTGGCCTTCTAAGTGCTCCTTCCTGGCTGTACTTTCTAAATAACTTATTCTGAAAATATTTCTTAACTGTATTTTAATTCCCAATCAGTCATTCCATTTTTTATTTTACTACAGATAAAACATTCATTGTAAAATAAGTGTGACTGTTTCTCTTTTCCTGTGAACTCAACACAAAACCTTTTGCTTAGGAATAGAACTTGAAATCACATTTTTGGTAACTGGCTGACAAAACCAGGTATTGCTGATTGCACAAACCCAGATACAAATGAGCAATGAGACTAAAAACCTCCTGATACACAAGACCCAGATGAACTGATTTTTCCAAAAGAAAACCAGTCAACTTGAAGGCAGCAAGTCACTGATAAACAAAAGAAACTAAAAAGCAAAAAAGAACATTATAAACCTCTTAACAATTCACAGAATGATATGTCAGCTATTATTTTCCTTTCCAAAGTAAAAACAATTTTCCAAAATATGAGCAGCAAAAGGCACCCTTGCTTTAAAGCCAGAGAAGGAGAAAAGCACACGCTGGCTGAGCACGCTTACTTTGGCAATGCAGAAGTGTCTTGCTTGCTTGTGTCCTTTGTTATTATTTGATGATGTGAGTTTTGCTGTGGTATTTTCCTGCCAGTCCCCACCTTTGCTCCTATTAGCCACCTGCTACTGACAGATCCCACCACCATAAATAAGGGTATCTCCCAAATGCACGGCACAAACCCACCCATCTCATTTCTTGTTGTCCACACAACTCTCTGAGGTCAGTTGGAGAGGGAGAGGCTCATACTGAGTCTTCTTTCTTTCTGACAGCTTCTTGGGGAAGTAAAGGAATTGTTGGTGGCCACTGCTACAAGATTTTCTAGATAGGCAATGCCCACATAGCTCTTTCTTGATACCCACATGCTGTCGTTGTGGTGGAAGACGCTGGGTGCATGCTCACAGACAAGAATTCAAGCATTTGCTCTTCAACACAATTTGCATTCAACCTGCAAGAGAAGGCCCTGGTGGGAGCAGCAGCAGCGGCCAGGCCACGCTGCTGCTTTCCTGCCTTCCTAATCTACTGCCTTGGGTGAGGACACTGGACTGGAGCCTGTGAAGATTTCACCTCATTACAGGCTGGCCTAAGGACTACTGACATAGCAACTACATTACTGGTAACCTCTGTACAACTTAGAGAGGGTCTTCATGGCTTCTTAATGCAGTCCCTCCTGTCTTCCATCTGAGTGCTGTTCTGATATTTGTACATTATGTAAAGTTCTGCTCCTCTTAAAACCACCCTCACCTGCACCAAAAAAGAAATTACAACAAAACAACTTTGAGAATAACATACTTAGTGTCATGCTTAAAAGGGGGGATATTCCTTCAGAGCAGTGAGATCTTTTTGTTGTTTTAATTGAAACATTCTCCCAATTGATCTTTTGAGTCTAGTATCAAAAAAAAAAAAAAGTTTTGAAAGGCTAAGCTTTCACCCTACCCTAGACAGATCAGAAAAATGGGAAGGGGAATGAGAAAGAACATCAAGCTCTTTATAATAAATTAGTCATCTCCTATATTTTCAGGAAGACTGACCTGATCCTGGAGATACAAGTGGCTAATGCCTTAAGAAAAGACAACATGTAACATGAATGCCTTAAGAAAAGACAACATGTAACATGTCTGTCTGTGCACAGACAGAAGCACTCTGTTATGGCTGAAAAACGTTCATCTATAATTGCTAATTACTATTTTTGATCTGTTTCTTGGTTTACTGCTTAAAGTCTTATGTATAATTATTTATATTTTGGAGTAAAACCCATTATTTTTATTAACTTTTTTTTCCCCTGGTCCTATTCTCCCCTGCCCTCAACACTCTGGTACAGCTTTGAGTTCCTGAGATACTGCAGCTTTCCCTGTCACACCTTTATTAAGATAAAGTAGCTATTTGATAAGCATTCACCTTTTGCAATACAATTAAAGCAAAATAGTTATGTCTAAAATTGTATCTACTATTGTTTATGATAGAATGAGGGATTTAAATTTATTCTGTTTGTTGAAGAGGTCTCAAAAACTACGCACATTCATAGATCAATGCATAACTTAAAGCCTGTATAAACAGGCTTGTATTTCCAGTTTAATCTTGTCATCATGAAGGCTGGCAAAACCAGACAACCACACAAGCTCCAGGAACTAGCACACAAGTGCTCACAGTAATGAGGACACATGTGAGTTTTGCTCTTCGATTTAGGATAGCTCATGGATTTCACATGGATTGTGCCAGTGTTTTAGGCGGTCCTTGCCAGGACAGAACTGCTGTGTTGGTGGCTGACTGAGATGATGTCCACTCTTCCAACAGGAGAGATTACGGCTGCATCACAGCGGCCAGTGACCACGATTAAATCCCACCTATCCCACATGCTACGGTGCAGGGTGAGAGTCCACAGAGGAGTAAGCAATGCTTCCCCAGAACAACAGTGTTTCTTACAGAGGTCAAAAGTGATCACATTTCTGTAGAACAACTGATTGCACTAGAAAACTGTAAAATTATAGCAGTAGAAATTGGTTTCATTAAAGCTTAACTCTTGTAAAAATGATTAATTATGATTCAGCTAAAACAAGACGGACAAAACACCCAAGTAACAACATTTATAGAAATGGCACAAAGGACTGTTTTAGAAAGGACTTTTCCCAGTTTGCTTCCAGACTTCTTTTGCTCCTTTAATGCTTTCTCTTTTCACACATTTCCAGTAACCTTGAATGCCTTGCTGTTGTGGTACCTGTAATAAAGTTGCAGTGTGTTCAGCATTTACACAAAAACAGACTCTTACAGACTGTGTAAATATTCATAGGATACATAATGTAATGCTGCTGCTCCCATAACTCATAGGAACGAGTAGCAGCAGTCCTCCCACATTTGTAAGTACTACGGAATCTTCAGTTTACAGTGTAAGTTCTTTCTATCCATGAACTTCATCTGCATTTCTACAAGTGTTAACAAGCTGCAAATTCTCCATAATAATCATCTGTTGTATTTTAAAGTATGATAAATATATAACTGCAAATGCCAACTTATTACCCTCAAACCTCGATGAATTCGGTTCTTGAGGACTCCAAGAAACTCCCCATGGCTGAGGCAATCATCCCCGTCTAGATCAAAGATCTTGAAGATGGTATCCAGAACATTATCTGAGAGCTCCTGTCCTGTTGCCACCTTCACTGCTCGCTTGAACTCAGCTGTTAAAGACATAAGATTACGTTGTATGTGACTGTGAACTGAAAATATTGTAAATGTACTGTAAACCTAAAAATAACATGATTCTGTACAACTTACAATGTCTCCTGGCATCTTAACTAGAGCATTTGGAATGTGCAAACTAGTAAACTAGATCAGAAAGCCTCAAGCCAGATTTACTTGAGCTTGCTCCTTACTTCACAATATAATCTTTATTACCTTTATTATAAATTTTTAAACTTCATTACTCATTTTCACACAACAGTGAAAGTGATCAGTAGAAAATAGCTGCCATGTTAAAAAAGTACTTAGTATTGGTTGACATACACCTGTGCATACAGAGTAGAAAGCATTTGCCCTGCTACGACCTCATAAAAACACAGCCGTTTTATCTTGAACCTGTTTCATGTCAGACAACTCCGTAAGAACAGTCTGCTCCTCAGAGCACAGTGACCACTCTGCACTCAATCCCCTCAGAGATTCTGTAGAAACACGCACCATCAGACAGATACTCTGAGCACTGATTACAGCACAGGGTTTCATGTACTCGCAGTCCTGTTTTTTAAAGAGGTGTTAAGAAGTAGGTTAACTCCTCCTAGATTTATGGGGGAAGAGTTTATAAGGACTTAAAGCAGAAATAGTTGTCATACCTCACTGGAGATCTACTTTCCAGCTTCTTGTCCTCCTCTTCTTACCCTATCATATGCATTGCAGTAACACCTAATATCCCCACTTTGGGGCTTATGGTATAAAGAATTTCAAGATCTGACTCAAATATAGATAAAGAGACAGGCACTGGGGTTGAAATGATTATTATAGCAAGCACAATCACAGCACATAAATTTGATGCATTTTTGTAGGCATCATGGAAATATGAATTTCAAGGAGGGACTAGAGCTTACTACAGTACAGTAGAAATGTAGATTGTTACAAGAAATTGTCAAACTAAATCATATATAGTGTATAATGTATAAATAAAGTTGCTCTATTTTCACAGACAAATGCTGTTTATAAACACTGATATAAATATGATTAGTTCTGGGCACTTGGAGGAAAGAGCACTCTTGGCGTAGTTCTCATCATTGCTCCTTTGAGGAATTCATGTATAAATGTAGTTGATTTATTCACATTTGGCTCACATATAATTAGGTGGAACATCTTTCTCTAAGAGGATATACCACAAATTAAAAGTGTGATGAAATACGAGATGAAGAGTCTTAATTTTGCCTTTAGAAACATGTAAGCTGTTTTAGCTCTTTAGACTAAATATAAATCCGAAGACGGCACTACAGTTTTCTTGAATAGAGTAGGAAGGAAAAAGACCTTCCAGAATTGTGAAGCATACTAATTTTCAAATCAAAAAGGCTCATCTTATCAGAGAGAAAACATGAGCTGTGAATTTAGAATTGAAAAAATATGCATAGGAATAATGGGAAGTGCTAAAGGACAACCTGTTTTTAAAAAATATTCATATGCCTGTGACTACACACGTGCACACATGCAAAACAGCTGAAGAACTTTGATGAATGAATTGTTAAACATGTATACACGTTAACATTCACGGGTTACCTCAGACTGTTTGGTTAGCAATGAGCTTTTCTTACTAAATTTTACCCAAGCGAACACCAATCACTGGCTCCATCATCCTCTAGGTGACACTGCTTGAGTAGGGACTAGATGATCTTCAGAGGTCCCTTCCCACCTCAACCGTTCTGTGATTCTGTGGTTCTACGATCCTTGGCACTCTAAAAATGCATTGCTTACGTGAAGGGGAGCTAAATACTCATATATCCCATGGTGACTATCGCTTTGCCATTACTTCATCCCCTTTTCTTCCTGCTTGTGTATCTTGTATCCCCCTGCAGAAGGAAGATGCTGACAAACGAGGCAGAGGAGGGCCAGGAAGCCAGCTGGGGACAGGCAGATGTGGCGGAAGAAGAGACGCTGAGGACAACAGAAGGACAAGGGGGGGATCTACTAGCAGCCTTCAGGTGCCTAAGAGGCTTATGGAGAAGACAGAGGCAATCACAGAGGTGCACAGAGGTAAGAGGCAATCGACACAAGCTGCTGCAACGTAATCTGATTGAAAACAGAGAAAAAATCCTCACTAGGAGAATGGCAAGAGCAAGCCATAGAACAGGCTGCCCAGAGAGGCTGTGCAAACTGAAAACTGAATTAACTGGTGGTGGAAATTACAGCATGGATGGTAAAAGCACATGGTTTTCAAGTATTTCTTTCTCAAGAATACTGAATTATCCTCCTGTCTTCATCTACATGATTTCTTTCCTTTTTTTTTTTTAAAGATAAGCCAGTCAAATATTTATGTCAATAAATGTTGAAGTTTCATCAGCTTTCCCCAGCAACTTTTTATGCTACTATTTCCAAAAAACTTACGAGGGCTGTCTTTCAAGTATAGCAGGTAGATAACAACCTCAGAACTAGAACAAAAAGTAATTTTATGTTCTTGCCTTGCTCCTATCTATCAGCAATTACCTGCAACTTCTCTCCCCTAAATCTTTAAGATGTTACTACATTTTTTAAAAAAATAAGTATGATTGTGTAATACTACATAAACACATGGAGATGACAGTATGGAGAAATATATAAAACTTATTAAGTTGCTAGAAACCCCTCAAAAGAACAGTTCTATGCTGTTAGTGTCCTCAGAAAATTAGTTTTATTAGTAGAAAAAGTTTTATCATCAACTGTTATAAGAACATGCATTCTTCCATGAAAACCTTCAGTAGGATTTCCTGATTTATAATTTGGTCTGATGCAAATGGTTTGGTGAATGAGATATTATACAGCTCACTAGAACTTACAAATTAAAACATTTTGGGAAAGGTACATCATTATTTTTCATCTAATAGAATTAATTTGGAAGAATAGGATCCCATATTTTAAAATTTCATAATGCTACTTATAGATAAGTTATTTATATAAATTCTATAACAGAAATATATTCCCTCTTAAAAATACACATACGAAACTTTGCAGCACTTACCCCGTTTAACAGGACGATTAGCTACAGTAAACATCTTCATGGCAATAGAGAAGTCTTCCAGGTTGTTTGTAAACTTGCAAAAAGTCTTGAATTCCTCCAAACTGATATTCTAGAGTATTACAGAATTCAGATGATATATAGTGAATAATGTATTAAAATCTTAGTAAATCTATTTCCTCAAAACTAGTTGGACTTAATACTTAGGTGTGAATCTGCTTATTCATCTTCAATGTTTGTATTTCTCAGTTGAGAATTTATCACTCAAAATCATTATGAAAAAGCTGCAATAATTCATTCCAAAACTAATTACACTTTTGTATATTCATACTCAAGTGAAAACCTGTACTTAAAAAACGATGAAGCAAAACAAATCATATTTATGTACCAACCTCGCCTGCATGAAATCTGTCTTTCACATTTTGCCAGTAAATCTCATTGTTTTCCTCGTCAGTGAAATACAGCAACCATTCTGCAAAGTCTTCTTTCCTCATGACGTTCAGGCCCTTTGAAAACTGTATGAATTCCATTTCTTGCACTTCTGTTTGCAGATTTTCCATGAATCTAAGTGGAAGCAAACATCACCCAACAGTTGCTACCTGCACCACATTATCAGTATTCCTGCCTTAGCTACTAAATGTAGCAGACACTAACACCTAATCACAGATACTACCCACATTTCAAAGAGGTTGTTGATGTGCATTTAAAAAGGGTTGCAAAGGTTGTTGATGTAATTTTACCTGTTGGTACTGCTTTCTTGCCACTGCTGCATTTTGGTCGTTGCACCAGTAGGGTGCTCTCCAAGTCTACGTACACAACTTGCTGCTGCTAAGATATTTTACAAATGCACCCAGTATATAGTTTTTGCATATGTAAAAAAAAAAAGGTTTAAAAATGTGCAGATGATTAGATAAAACTACTGAAGAGGCAGTACTGAAATTAATGAATGAACGAATGAAAAAGGACACAAGAAGTAAGGGCCTGACATGATTTATGAAATTTCACATTAGCCAGGGAAGAATGAAAAGGTTGGAAAACGTGGAGAAAGATGGGGCTCTAATAAACACAAGCAACATAAGCTCAAACTAGAACAGTGACAGAAGGAAAACTGAAATAATCAATACTGGAAAAGATGACTAAAAGCCTCAAAGATTATATCTGCAAAGACGGGTTTGGCAACCAGGTCTGCACTCAGGAGAGACTGGATTAGAGAGGATTACAGTTGACACGGTCAGAGTTTGGGAGAGAGCAGAAAATGCTGTCACAGGGTCTGGGAAGGTAACGAGAATTGCTTGAAAAAGGGATGTGTGAGGATCAAGGTTTTTAGGATACATCTTTTTGTTTTAAGGAGAAAAAAGAGAGTAACACATGAAACAAGTAACAACCTGCAGGCACAGAAGCTATCACTACAAGCGCAGTTGTGGCTCTGAGTTTTCTCAGTTTGCTTTGCATGGCTACTATCCTGTCTTCTGGCCTGACACAAATTTGGAGAGAGAAAAATAAAAAAAATCCACAGTGGTGTGTGTGAACTGTTTGACAATTCTTACCTTAGAAATGGCACAATGGAAAAATAAGTGATATTTTTCTTTAATGGAAGAAAAGGCTAAACGCAGACTGATGCCTGCCAGGGTGTTCTCACTACAGCAGCCACTGCAGTGACACAAGGCGATTAGTTGCAGGAGAGGACAGCTGAGTGTCCCTGCAGCAAAAAGGAGGGGAGGCTCATTTGCTTGCCAGTATTTGCATGGCCTCTCTGGATTTGAATTCTTTTCGCTGAAATTAAGGCCTTTTAGTCTGTGCAGCTATCTTTAGCTCTTTAATGAGATCACTTGGACAATTAGTAGCTTGAAGCTCTGTGCAGTCTGCAAGGGGTTCGCAGCAGACTGCTGCTGCAGCAGCAGCTCTCTCCTCTTTTCTTCCATGATGAGTAGAGCTGCGCATACAAGTGAAGGGCTGAGCAAATGCTTCGTTGCTCAGGGCACGCGGGTAAAGGAGAGCCTCACAGTGCAAGTGATGTTAAGTGGCTACAGTTTCATGACTGCAGTGCCGAGGAAGGGGATGGTGCACTCTCTCATTTTATATGAAGATACCTGGCCCAGTAAAGTGGATCTACAGGACTTCCACAATACAGTCAGTCACTGAGGCACATTCCTCCACAATCCACCTTAGGACTTGGCTCCCTTTCAAGCCCCCTTACTCCCTCTCACAAGGAGAAGGCGCTTGCTGGGCAGATGGGAAGGAGAGCCCATTGCCATACAGAGCCCCCAGGGCTTCCCGACAGCTTGCAAACCACACTCAACTTTTCAGAGGCAGGTGGAAGAGCTACAGGGTGAGGGCTGCATTTGCAGTGTGTGTGGCAAGGTCTGGGGAAGAGGGAGGACCCGGCACATGTCAGGTCGACAACTGCATCTTCCACTGCAGGCTGCAGCCCACGGTGCCTGGGCTGAGGAAGGAACTGCTGCTGAAAGGGCCATCGCTGTCAGAAATTGTGCATCCAGGGACACAGGACCCAGGTGGCTCATGTAGCCCCACGTATCAGCCAGTGGAAAGGTGCAACAACCCAGAAAGGAAAGGGAAGGGTTTGGCTGTGGCATTTCTAATGTGCAAGGGCTTCTGCAGCCTCTTCCAGTCTGCCAGAGGATGAAGTGCTACATTTCCCCTTTCTCAGGCCTGGGTTCTTGCCCGTTCTTGTTGCCTCAAGGCAATGACACCGCATACCTCCCACTGCCTGATAATCACACATCCTACTTTACTTACTTCTTATTTACGCCCAAGAAGAATCCAGTGGGTATTTCATTTCACCATGCAGGCTTGCTCCTGGCAAGGTGGAACGGGAAGATCTCATACAGTACTAAATGCCCTTGGAGCAGAAGCTGAACTGTGCAATTTAAGGTTCAGATGTGAGTCTCCCATATTACAAAAAATACAATATTATGAACCATCACATCAGAATTCTAGGTCATTTTTATTCCCAGATGTGAGAGTTAAAAATCCTAATGATTTTGTTAGATAGTTATTAAAAGTTATGTTTAATAACTTTCTAGTTAGAAAATAAAACTTGATATTTATATGCCAGACACTACTACAGATATTTGCCTTTGTACCTTCTGAATCAGTGTGATGAGTTTCTGCTAAAAAACCCTTGAAATTTCTTCAGATATTGGGCAAAACAAGAAGAGAAATGAAACTCCTGCTCTCTTGAGGTCAACAGGAGCTTGGCCGTAGGAGCTGAGGTCCAGTGGTACAGAACGTGAAACAGGGAAGAGGATTCTGACCCCAAATGTGCTCTACAACTCCACAGTAATTACAGCGGGAACACTCTAACCCTACAGTAGCTGACAATAAAAGAAAGTCCTAAGAGGACGTACAAAGTTTACAAAAAAAAAAAAAGGGCAAATTCTTAATTTTTAAGATAGTAAAAAGGGAACAGACAGCACTTTAAGATAGCCTGCTTTATCCACACTCTTTAAAACACCCATGTTGAAGGCTAACAGCCAAATTTGTTATCCTGTTACAACGGCCCCCAGAAACCTTATCAGAATTTAAGTCCTCATTTTGCAATGTGCTTTGCAAACCTATAGAAAGAGGGCATCTCTCAAGAGTTTTTGGCAACTCACCTCTCAGAGAAGTGAAAATGTAATAAAAGTGGGGACACCTCAGGAATAGAGTTACTCTCCTCCAACCCAAGATGCAGAAACGAAGCACTAGCTGTGTATATTCTTTACGGCATGCAAAGCAGCAGAAGGGAGCACCAAAGGAAAGGCTAGGGGAAGTCCCCCCCTACACTTCTTGACCCGTACTGAAAGTTTGCACAGAGCTTTAATACTCAGATATGGAACTGGCCAGTGCTTGTGGCACCATGTGTAGGCAGGAAAAGTAACAACAATTTTGCTGTGGATGCATCACTCCCGCATCTGAGCTGAGCTGAGGGTCCTCTTTGGACACTGGAGACCTGCTGAAGATCAGTCCTCTCTGCAGGAAAGGTCTCCTTCAACCTAGCTTCAAGGCTGCCTCTTTGCAAATCTGACTTTACAAACCAGAATGTAGAAAATCTAACACGGACTTGACCATAAGCTTTACAGAACTTCACATGCATCTCATAAATTCATTTTGCAAGCTGCAAGCCAGCTCATGAATCTCACCCTTTTCAGAATTACAGCAAAAAAGCACTTTGATTTAATGTTCTCAGAATTTTCCAGCTCAAACATAACAAAATTACTCACTTCCACTTATAAACATTCTGTAGAAACTAATCAAGCTTTTACTGTGGTAGGTACATAGAAAAGGAAGAAATGGAGATTCTTCTTAACCTTGTTACTATTTGGGAAATGTTCAAATTCATCTGCGATATGAATATATCATCACAAAGCCAGATTTTGCTCCCAGCTCTTCCAATTCCTCACTGTCTGATACTGGCTACACGTGAAGTAATCTCTAAGTGCACTGGGGGGTTATGTACATACATCTACTCGTATCTGTGTGTATGTATATGTACATACAGACAAGTAAGGGGACGACCATAAATCTCTTTGCAAAGCATTTCTAAATCCCTTGATAAAAATCACTGCAAATGTATAAGCTATCACCACAACAGAAGTACTGCTGCTTCATGAGGCTTCTTGGAAGGGATTCTGCATTTGTGCATCAGCATAAACATGGAAAAGCACCGAATTTCAGTACTAGCAGTGTGGTCTCTTCCCAGTCATTCTGGTTTCTTACATGAAAGGCTTCAAATGAAATGGAACCAGAAATTTCAAAATACTGAAAGACCAGAACAGGACAGGTAAATAAAAGGCTCCTATGGTTACAGAACTTATGGTCATTTGAGTTAAAGCAGAAAACAAAGAGGAAACAATGAATAAAGAACATTTCTGGTGTATAATTCTATTAATGTATATGAAGTTTTAAAGCAAACAAATCAGGTAAGAAAATACTGTGAAACAGATCTGAGAGGTGCCCAATTTTTAACCATACCAGGAAATAATCTTTGTAAGCCATTTGCAAACCAGAAAAAATACAGCCATTACAGGGATTTCTTTTTGTACTTTTCTTTCCATACTCCTCACTTCTTTCTTTCATTTTTTTCCTTCCCTTCAAGTGGATTGTGAGAGACTTAAGCTTGTTTGGGGACAGGCAGAAAAAAAAATTAACTCTTTTGGGAGTAAATTACTGTCTCCTATTTATTTGGGATTAGACATGCTTAAATAAGATCAGTAAGGGACTTTTTCAGAAAAAAATGTGGCTGTCAAGAAGAAATACTCGCTAATACTATTAAAACAAAATAATTTTCTGCCCAGAAAAAAGAACACATACAGCATTACTAAAACTCAAAGTACAACTGTAACACTGTTGGAAGGAAAATACGGTTTCTATGTCTCAAAAAATAGGGACAACTACCATGCACAAAAGAAAGTCTGGGATTCCAATGACTTTCTGGCTGACTCTATGGCTGCAATGTAAAACTTGGTGATGATTGTCTGAAACTGAATTTTTCTTGGGTCTTCTGAGAAGAAAGTGTGACCTGCTTACAGCTCCCTGTATTATTGCTGTTTTATCGCATCTTTACTCTTGTAGAAGAACAAGCTTTCCCGTTGTGTTTGTCTCAGCACCACCTTTACTAGTAACATATGTCAATTTACTCCAGAATAATTCCAATTAACATCACCTAATTTTTGCCAGGGAAACTGGCTGTTGCTTTTGAAGTTCTGAATGGTGACAGTAGGGACAACGCATCTGGCTAGAAATCACGTAGCGCTTCTGAGCGGAACATGTGTTCCTGAATCAAGATTATGATATTAAGCTTTAGGACCTCTGAAACCGCCTTGTTCCTACAGGAAAGGAGTGGGATGGTGCTCCTTTGATTGTTTCTACAGCTTTGAAGCAGGCTCAGGTGAAGCTGCGGAAAGAGGCAGAGATCCTGCCACTAGACACCTGCAGCTCAGCAGAGACAGACAAGGATGTGGGAACCATCTGCGATGACTTCCAAGAACCACATGCCAGATGGAGATGGTCAGAGCACTACGTACTTACACATTTTCCCTCTTTTCAGTCAATGTGTCACCTGTCTTTGAGGCTATGGGAAGGAGGCAGGAGAGCTGGCTTAGAGCAGCTCTGCATTGCCTGAAGAGCTGAAGATGGTTTTTGTCATCTTCGTGCCATCAGAACGTACAGAAAGCAGAAAACGGCAAATTGTTTGCTCTGTTATATTGTTCCTCTAATATTTTTTAAGTCATTGGACAGTGGGTTAAAAGAGTTGGACATCATTGGTGTACATGAAGATACAGATGATTACACATTCACAAAAGCATATTTTAAAAGTCAGCCAGAGAAACTGAAAAGGGAGCATGAGTAAAATATATGTAAGTAATGAGGTGAGAACATCAGTTTCTGCTTTCTGAATTCCCTTATAAGTACAATGAATTTCCACAAAGAAAGCATTCCTGGGATTTTTTTTTAAAGTTTTGAGGACTCTACAGCACAGTGCTATCTGTATATTTAAGTAATGTGACAAGTTTTAGTGTGTCCTAATCAAATTTAATCATCCCTACTTTCTAATAGGTACAATGCTGATCAATGAAAGACTTTCTAAGCAAGAACTTGGAAAATGATAAAAGCATTTACCATCATTATTTTCTGCTTTTGACAATGATCTATGTCTGTACAGCTCATCAGTCATCTCTTGTAAAAACAGCATGGCACTTTGATCAAACAGCCAACAAGAGCTTCCCGTGTAAGGTAAAATGTTATGAGCGGCCCTCAGACAGAAATCACATTTTCTCTGAACAATAGGAACCCAGAAATGATGTGCTTGATTTACTAGCAAATAAAAATCATGTGAAAAGTGATATCTTCACACAGGTTAAAAAGATACCGATCCTTTTATTCACCTTTCTGTGTGTTAAACAAACTTGGCTGTCATGTTGCCACTGACATGGAGTGTATTCGCAGTGATAAAGAGGCACATTCCAACTCCATGAAAAATAACTGCCACTGTTGAAAAATTACCTGCATTAAACCTTACACTTATCCCACAAAATTTAAGAGCAAGACGTGGGAGTTTGATTTTGATTACAGGCTTCTATCTGTGTGGTAGGCAAAGGTCTTTAACCTGCATGTTCTGAATGTATTAGGTACCTAGTTTTATCAATGTCATGCCTCATCGGGTCAACATGGGATTTTATCTAAAACCCGAGGCATTCCAGTTTACACTATATATGCAAACACAACCTTTTACTGGTGCTCTCTGTCTTTTGTTTCATTTAGAGGACCTACGGTATAGAGAAGAGAGCTGTAGGCATCTTAAATGTATTTTACTCATTTAGTTTTCTATTGAGTCGAGGTCTTCAGAAGAAAAAGGTTGTTTATTTGAAGACTGGTATGTGCCTGAGTCAGTGGAGTGGAACGCTCTGTAGTGTCAGGAAAATTGTCACTCTTCCTTTTTTTACTATGGCTTTGCCAAAACCTCTGCAACAATATCCATTTTTAAGAGAGCTGACAGATTCCCCTGCTTCTGAATATAAATTGAAATACACATATTATCCTGACTTACTTTTGCAGAACACAAACAACTGATTTTTTTTGTAGAAAAAGCACTAGTAATGTAGATGGATCTTCTCTTGATGTTGTGTTACAATACAGGTGTCAAGACGCATGCAGGTATTTGGGCACTTAACTGTCATTTATCTCAATGAAAGAGCGTGCATTTGGACTCCCAGGTTGACACGGAAAGATGTGGTGTCTTGAACTGAATTACTCCTTATATCAGACTTAGAACTTCTTATTGACTTCTGATTTTACAAAGCTTACAGTGAAATAGGTTGTATAAGATGGGCTGCCACATGCTTCAGGGAGCAGTGGTCTCTCAGTGCTTCACTGCAGTTTCAGCTGGATACAGTGTTTACCTTCAGGCTTAATTTGAGTTCTGACTTGAGTGCCATGAAGTACCTGCCTGGTGCCCTTGCAAAAGCGGCTCAAAGGATCAAAGAAAAGGCTTGGTTGAAGCCTGCACAGAAGCTGGAATGTGAAGCGAGAAGTTGCCTGTATCCCACCACAAGAGCCAGGGGGAGGGGCAGGGTGTAGGTCCCACATGGTTTTTGTTGATGAGCGGTCCCTGTTTTGGAGATTTGACCAAGAATAAGAAAAATGCTCCTGAGTCATCCTGCCCTGAAGGCTGCCATCGAGTGGCTGGCAAGAAGGGCAGCCTCACGGGAACAGCCGTGTTTGAGCTCACCGTGGTGCCCAGCTGCTCCTGCGGGCAGCAGCCCCCGGGAGCTGAGCTGGCGACGTCCCCAGGCAAAACACCAAGAGCCTCCTGCCCGCGCCCGAACAAACTCCGTGTGAGGCCAGACTAAGCCCTGCGCTCGTGCAAAGCACAGGGAGAAGCAACACGGCTGGTTGATGTTAGACTCGTGTATCTCAAAAAATACCTGAAAAACTCCGAATAGCGAAGCTTTTCCTTTCCTTCTCTTCCGAAGAAATGTACCAGCAGCATGGTATTAACATCAGAGCCTTCCAAATCTGCTCCCTACAAAATGAAAAGCTATGTTTAATTATTATGCACTGAATGTTTATTGCTATATATTCAACACAGATCTTGAAATATTTTGAACTAAAATTTTACAAGACACCACTGTAATTTAATTACCATTTCCAAAGCTAGTGCAAACCTCAGAGTTGAACAATTCCTCCATATGAATGGGAAGCAATGCATTATATGTTCTTCTAATATACGCTTCTCTACAAGGCCTGAATACTACCTTTTGTCTATTTGATTAGAACTTGTGAGATTGCTAGTTATATTTTTAAAAAGATCGACACCTAACTGAATACTGATGTTTAAAAGTCCACATCTTTGTAAAAAGGTGTTTTAATGAGATCTTTCACATTTGTTCTAGTCATTTGCAAACTTTGTTCTGTAACTACATTCATGACTTTACGGAACAAAACCAGAAAGACATATTCCCAGTGTTTTATCATAATATATTTTATATGGCTTCTTTCCAGATTTCTTATTTTTTCCATATTTTATTTAATCTGATAAAAAGTTCTGCAGAAAAAGGATGCACATTATTTCAACGCAGAAATTGTTATCAGCATCTTTAACAAGCCTAAAACCACACATAATGCTGGATATCTGTTTTGTTCTTCTTTCAGCACTAGCATAGTGCATTTCTTTGAACGCAACAAAACACTAAGAAACTTGAAGAGAGGGTTTTTTTGTAAGTCTGGAGGGATTTCAACAAACTCTTCTTATGACATCTAAATAGCCTCTGTGTCTTTTATCTGGCTGAAGAGGTAAGATGAAAGACAAGAGCCTATTCATAAGTTTTAATACTAATGGTTATTTAGCTTTCAGCATCATCAATAACAAGTCCCATTAGTCCACTGTGTGTTTCATGCTTACTGCATATGTGACACAATATTTTATCATTAAAGAGGTAACATTCCTCATTTCTACTGCAAGTCACACTTCACTAAAGGCCAGTGATACGAAGTCAAGTATGAATGAACCTAGAAAAGACGTTTCAAGTTATATGTAAACTGCACTTATTGAACTTTAACTGTAGGCAACAGGCAAGGAATATTTTAATACCCATAAGGTCCATGCTTCTCAAGTTTAAACAGTTGACATTATGAAGACAACTGATACATAAAGATTCCTGTATGCTTATCTGAAAGTCAAAACCAAACTATTCATGACAGAAGGCAAAGTTTCATATGAAGAAACAAAGCAGAATCAATGCATTTCTCATCTGCTTTTTGTGCTTTTGGTTTATATATGTAAATGAAGCTCGAAAAATGCAATAATAAAAAAAAAGCTGAAGTAACTTCTAGAGCTGAGCTCCTGATTACTTGATTTAATGCTTCTAGTAACTCATATTTAACTATTACTCCATATCAAAATTGGTATTGCATTCAAAGCATGCTGAAAAACAAGACTTAAATAATTTTAAAAACTAGGTCTGCAACAGAAAAAACTTTTTCTTTTATTCGGGTTTCTGTAGTTATACGCTAGAAGACATACAAACAATACCTATCTCATCTTATCTAAGATGACAAAGCCTATCCCTGGATTTATAACAAATATGCACCTACTTGTTGGCTACCCTCTTTATCAGTCAGAATTCCAATGTGGAACTGGCAGATGTCCAAGCACTACGTTAGAGTTAAATGTATTTTAAAACTACAAAACAGTACATTTCTTTAATACAGAATATGCAATAGGAAACCAGAGAGACTACAGCTTGAGGGTAAAATTTCAAAAAAAAAAGGAAAAAGAAAAAAAAAAGCTTTCACTAGGGTTAATGCTGTTAAATTAAAGTACATGTTAGTACATAATTCCTTTTTGTCCACAGAATCATTAGGAACTTTTGCTGCTGAGCTGTATAAATTAGTACCAACATGACAAATCTTTGTTAGAAGATAATGACAGCTCTATTAATATTTCCAACACCTCACCCTCCTGAGCTTGGTGAAAGAATAACTTACACTTGGAATGTCTCTCTTGGCAATGAGAGGGAAGTGGTAACCTAATCTTATAGCTGGAAAAAAGACCAGACTGCAACTTTCAGTCACACAGCCACCACCTAAATTCAGGGAAATTTTGTACTCTGGTGTGTCTGGTGGCTTCTGCCCTTGGCAGGTGTCCCACAGCCCCTTTCTGAGCTTACAGAGAGTTAACTATTACAGATACGGAGAGAGAAGGGATTGGGGCAAGTTGTGAGCCTGCCCCTGATGCAAGCATGAGTTGCGGTGCACACATGGGTCGGCACTGGGGAGCTCAGGTGTGTCCTGGGTCCACTTGTTCAGACAGAGAATCACCAAGATCAAGCTCTGATGCCACACAAGTCCAGAGGAGCTAAGGAACATGTGTGTATGCGTTACAAATATAAGCTTACTTTTCTACAGTAGCTTTAACTCCAGGTACACTCTTCAAAAGCACCATGAACTGCTAAATTACACAACTATTCCATTCCAAACAATATCAGATAACACATTTACTTCTTTGTTACATTACACAGAATGGTAGAGCAGAAGGTGCACGCTGCAAACACTGGGGCTCAGCTCAGACCTAACCTTGTAGTTCTCCGATCTTCTGATATTTACGACCTGATATTGCAGCAAGTAGCAGCAAGTGCCACTGAGAAGAAACTTAGCACACAGTGAGATGGTTTTTCAGAATAACGTACCTAACCGATTTTCAAAACACATCTGAGCTGTGAATAGATTGACTATCTCTAGACTCTTACCACCTTTCATTGCAGAATTCACTAGAGGCATGACTGGAAATTATTAAAATCCGTAATATGTTCCTTGTTCTCTTACCTGCTTCCTGGAAGATAATGTTCACTGTGCAATGTCCCGTTTTGGTGGAAAATTTAAAAATAACGCACATTTTGGATTTAATTCTTTTGGTTAGGACAGAGAATTAGGCAGCTTGGGAAAGAAGAGAGAGTCAAAGAGAAAAACATTTTAGCTTCTATCTGCTAACAATGACCTGAATCTTTCTAAAGCTAAACCCAAATCTTCCCTTTTTTTTTTTTTTGAAGAGGTCTCTTCTCTGAAATGTTACTTGTTTTTCAGCTGCTAGGTCAGGTTTCTATCCCTGGGGGATGTCTAGTCTTCAATTTAGAAAGTTCAGTCTCAAGCAGTGCTTGAGAGAATGAAGACCCTGAATTTGGAGTCTCCAACATGTTGGGATATATCTCAAAATTCAGTTCTTGGAAGTAGTTTCTGAAGATATATCCATTGTAATATTAATCGTACTAGGCACAGCACGTCAAAAGAATTGTAACCAGACAGTCAAACTAGTGACATGGGGAGATGCAGGTCTCCAGCGCTAGCCTTTCTGGCAGAGCCCAGAGAGCTTGAGAGCACCAGAACAAACAGCATAAAATTTGATGCAGTATTGGCTTTAATCCTGAAAATTTATACCACTGTTTTAATGCAAGGCAAAGCACTTTCTCACTAGGTAGACTTTAAGAACCTATCAGATCTGGTACAGACAGTCTAAGCTGTGTATATATTTGTTTTCTACAGAGGGTGTAACAGACAATACCTGAGATCTGAAGAACACTTTTCCAAACAATAAATAATCAATATCTAGCATTCAGCAACATCCGGCATTGCCACTTTCTGAAGATTAGTTGTTCTCTAATGACAACTAATGCCATGGAATTGGCAGGTTGTACTGTTAGTGCCTTTACCAAGGCAGAAAATGTAACTTGGTTCTTCTCACATGAACGTCCTTTGAGCTTTCAGCACCTCACCCAGAGTTTGGCATCAGTTCAACCGGACATGGAGCATTAGAAAGGTGTCCAGCCAGATAGGCTATCTGGGAGCAAATGCTTGGGGAGATGCTTTATGCTAAAACAGGCACAGGTTCTAACTGCCTGTGCTGCCAGCAGGCTGAGGGGCCTGAACCCTGCGGCGCCGCGAGGCCGGGAACGGCCCTGCGCACCGCGAGGCCCGGGGCGGCCTGACCGCTGCGCTGCTGCTGCCCTCTGGGGAAGCAGCTCCCACACGCGGCTCCGGACGGCCCCTCACAAAAATTCAGTCTCTCTCCCTATCACACCAGATGTTGGAAATATTAATTTCCCTAAGAAATAAAGAACTCATAACTAGGAACCCCCTAGGGAGATACTGTACTCTAGGCAGTACATTCTCCTGATTAATGTTAATTTGGCCTCAAGGGCGAACCAAAAGCTCCTCTTTTTTTTCTCTCTAGGCTAAAACAGCCTCTAGATTGACCGTGACCAACTTCTCCCTCTCGTCGTGAGTGTGTGTTGCCAAGTATGCCACATCTGGCTGCCTTCTGATGTTCCTAATAGCCCTGAATACCCGCTGCAGATACGTACTCACAGGCACCATTTCCAGTTTATTCCCATTAATTTTATAACCAAATGCATTATTTAGACTCGAGAGATTAGGAGTAGATTTTACCATCTGGAATTAAAGACTAGAGCAGTCGATGCACGGACATTGTGCATCGTCCAGGGCCTGCCACAAGGCCGCACCGACACCCAGCCCCTGCAGTTAGGCAATTTAAGGGGCCTCAGACTAGGCTACGTAGCAAAGATTAAAGGGGTAACACTGTCTTACACATCTGCAAAATGGAAAGCAAAGTGATGGTAGCCACAGCGGGGCTCCAGATAGATACACTCTCCCGAGAGACAAATTTCACTACCAAAGTCAGATTCAATGTACTTCAATGTACATAGGTACAGAGAAAGGTGTCAGAAAGATGTTTCTTTGTCTCTCTTGAGGCTACAATGTCATCAGAGCACTTGGAAAAGTAAAATCCTTTCCTTGTCTGTGAGTTAAAACAATGGCCCAGCTGTTTTTTAATAGCTTTAATGTCTTTAACTGCCCCAGTGCCTCAGTCCTTTATGGGGTTTACCTGCCTGCAGAGCTTCCTTCAAAGCATGCAGGAGCAATGCTCCTTTGTTTAAAGTATTTGAAAACTTTTCAGCAGAATTCAGTGTTAACCTGCTGATACAAATCACACGTGTTTATGTTGGAGCAGACAGGTCAGAGAAATGTGCCTTACACCTGACGTGAAAGGTGACAAGATTTATGGCACAGCTTTAGGGGAATATTCATCTTAGTGTTGGACCAGACTCTTGGAAAATTCTATGTGCTGCTGCAGAGCTTTCCTCCCTTCAGTTTAGGTAGCCTTTAGCTATTCTGGGCCCAGGGCACGGCAGACTTTGAAGCAACAGATACAAAGATTTAAATTTATTAGAAATTCAGCACAGGCGGGCAGGTTAAGCTGTCCCGCACTGTGTGTGTGGCTGAGAAGATACAACTCAATGCTAAAATATCTGAAGGCTTAATGTGCAAGTATAAAAACTGTAAGTGGTGACAAACGTATGTATGACTGATGCCATTCAGCAATCTTGAGACAACCCCTTTCTCCCACCAAGGAGAGAAGCTAAAACAACTGATGCATTTTCAATAGGAAAATATCCAGGGATGTGCTTAAAAGTACATTGCGTACAGTCAGCTGAATTTTAGCTCAAGAGCGTCTGTTTAAAAGAGGTTAACAGCTGTGTCCCCAACTACTAGTTAAATGTTTTACAAAACATGCAAATGAGATACTTTGTATGAAAATGTGCTCATTATGGAATTCAGAACCATATACTTAATCATTTGGAAACTAGACATAGCACATAATATTTCCCAACATGAATTCCATTTTAAGAACAAATATAGAACTTGAGAGTCATTCCTTTCCTAACAGTAAAGAAAATTAATTTCTAACTTTAGCCATTACACCAACGAGAGGTATTGAAACTGCTTGTTAACTCATTAATCTAAATGGAGGGGCCCAGGAGCAAAGTCCCTGTTCGGAAGGGCCGGTCTGCCCTCCCGGTACCTGCACCCGCCAGCGCTGGTTTCGCTGCCCGCGCAGCAGCACGGCCCACGCTGCCGCAGCTGCCCTTTACGAACTGAGGGGCATGAAGGGAAGGAAGGAGCTGCTAACCGGGTAACACCTTTCTGAGAACACCACGCTCCTGGGGCACGTGCACTTTAACGCCCGACAGCTGCTCCAGGCAAAGCGACCGCCCTGCGCCTCTCCGTGAAGCGTGTCGGAGCGCTCAGCAGGACGTCCCGCATGAACGTGGGACGAGTAACTCAGAGCATCAGCAAAAAATACAGCGATACAAAGACCCCAAGGGCACAGCAAACAAGAGCTCCTTTTGCTAGTGCAATACATCCACCAATATTGAGTGGTATCTCCAAACTGTAAATGAATACTGGTGCATACTAGACAGGGAGCATACTTGCATATATCGAAGCTAGTAGGTAAATAATATTATATTATATACTAACATATTACAATATTAATATCACTTAGTCTTACAACACTAATATCACTTAATCTACTGGTTAAATATTAATATCACTTAGTCTTACAACATTAATATCACTTAATCTTAATAAAGTTACAGACTTAAAACAGACTTAAAACTTATTTTCATAGCTATGTGGCATATTCTTATCCGGTATCAGAGGTAATCTCGGAATTATTGTGAAAGCTCAGCAAACTCTTATGCAAACTGTGACCGTGGAAGTGCAGAACTACCCTAAACACCAAACTCCTGTTGCAATAGTCCAGCTTTCAAAGAACACTGCCGTATTTTTATGTATTAACTTTTTTTCCTGCTTTGCTTGAAAGCAATACTATAACTGTTGCTGCAAGTGTCAGAAATTAAAGGAAGAAAAAACATATGCATTGCCACTGCATTGTATACAGTCAGATTCACTGCCTATAGAGAACTTCTTTGTGAGAGACAAACATAGGCGTAAAGTAAAAACTGAAAAAAAGAAGAAAAAATAGAGACTTATATAATTGAGACTTTGCTCAATAGAAACATAGAGATCAGAAGTATTTCAAGACAGCTGTACTCCCTGAATTACTTAATTCATTTTTGAATAACTATAATTCCATTTGTAATCTGCTAATAATTGTATTAAATAATATTCTCATTAAAACAATTTCAGATTTTTTTTCAGTTGAGATGAAATTTAAAGCAAGACGAAAACAAAATAAGGGCATTCAGGTTCAGGTATTTAATTAGCTTCCAATAAGCTGATGTGTTTATGGCTAAATCTGTCCAGCTGTATCAAAGTTTCTCTGGAAATATTATACCGCAGGGTGCATTCATGCAGAATAAAGATCCTTTTCCTTTCACTGTTGGGGCAGTTCAGTGTCAACTGAAACTGGTTTTGAAGAGCAGACAACCCGATTAATCCCAGCTACTTTAATCTGGTGATTGATGAAAAGATTCAAAAAAAAAAAAAAAAAAAAAAAAGATGGCTGTTACTCCATCAAACGAATTTCAACAGATCTCTGTACGGACAGCAAGGAAGCCAATACCTTCATGCAACAAAAGATAATTTTTGTATATGTCTAGTAGACATCAAACGTGCCAGCAATGCTGCCACTGCCATTTCTGCCCCCCAGGCTGGTGAAAAACCAAAGAACAAGAGCTGGACCTATTCTTTGCAGGCACTGCTGCTGCATGGTTGGTTTATAAACTGTGCCTAAGTTTGCTATCAAATGCTTCCCCCATCAGCAGTTTCTGCCCCTTGCCTGATTATCAGTTTTCAGGGTAAGACTGGAAGCAAATTTGTGGTGAGAAAAATATCCTCAAAGAACCTTGTCCAATTCAAGCATGCAATGGAAGCTGTGCTGCTGCTACAGCCAACCTGTCTTGGAGTCATAGACCGAGTGAATCCATCTTTTCCCCTAGCCCCTGATTTATCAGCTTCTTCTGAGGCGTTTTCAGGACTCTGAGAGCCCCCCTGTCCATTTTCCAGTCTCTACACTGTG
Organism: Tinamus guttatus; assembly: GCF_000705375.1. The sequence goes on along the minus strand of NW_010577118.1, from coordinate 94,057 downwards.
GACCTGTTGGGCAGAGCCTGAAGGAGAAGTGGGAGGCGTCAGAGGCTGCCTAAAGGAGAGGGGAGGTTGCACTGGTGCCACCTGGGGAGATGCAGCCAGAAGAGAGAAGGATTTACTTGCTGCTTTCCTCATGGACACACACCTGCCACCTGAAGCTTTGGATGCAACTGGAATTTGTAATCTGTGGATCCTCCTTCTTTGGGTCTGGATTTAAGCCCTTTCTTTTCGGAAGCGGGCCCAGCATTTGTCACCTCAGAAACAGTGAGGACACTGCAAAACCACTCAAACTAAGCTGATACCGACTGTAGCAGCTACTGTCTTCGCACCACGGGCTTAGGAAAGTTTTATTTTGAAACGTGTCTTTTCTCATGTGGCAATACAGTGTTCCTCCTCAACTTTTCATAAATAAGAGAGTTTATATATATATATTTTTGAAATAGAGACATACAGGGAGTAAATAATGAAGTGACTAAACAGTAATAAAAGCCATTAATTGCACATATTTCATCAGGAGATTCAGAGTTTAGAACATTTTTCTTTTTCCGTTAAAAAGGAGAGTTGACAAATCGGATGCTTTCATTTAATTGAAGCACTAACACTGATATTTATATCCATCTAAAAGCTCTGAAAAAAATAACAAAGTTCACAGAAAATATGCCAGTGTCTTTCAAAAGAAAATGCCAAGTGCATGACTGTTCCATACCTGGAATATTGTCTCACTTCCATCTGTTTTCAAATCATCTTGCTTTCCAATGATTCTCTGCAGCTGTATTTGTTCAAACATGACAAAAGAAGAAAATTATAAGCTTGCATTTACAAGAGTCTCCTTTTTCAGAAACTTGCATTATTTTCACCTTTTCTTAATTAATACCTCAATGTGTATTTGCAAGTTCTTCTAGTCATGACAAAGTATTTGCATACTTAAGGATATTTTTCTATTTGAAGCACACTTTTCGTTAGAAATGTCTTATCTCATGTGGTTAGTTCAGCTGTGCACAGCATATCAAATGGGCTCTCTCTTGGCTACCCAATGCTTGTTCTATTTTTAGAATAGATTCTCTTCTATTAGATTTGCTCTTAGCATTCAGTGCATGAGATCTTGAAATTCAGGGATATTTTATCTAGGAACATTAGGGGAATAACATAGTTACTCTGTGATTTTCATATTGTCCTCCTTGACACCTTTACCTGATTATGTAAAGGGCAAGAC
>NW_010577118.1:55045-79243 GCF_000705375.1 Tinamus guttatus | reverse complement strand
TCTCTAGGATTGGAAACAAATGTTTAGCATGTCCAGAGATATTACAGGGCAATGGGGGTATTTGGGCCACAGAGGGAATGTCGGCAGCCTCGATGCTATGCAGACAGATTTAAAGAAGAGATTAAAGATTTAAACCTACTGAAGATCCATTTCTGCACCACCCTGCAAGGCGTGAACACGTATGGAAAGGCCATGAGGGACCGGCTCAGGGCTGGGGTCTGCTCCCGTGTCACAAGGCACCATCCATCCATGCCTGCGGGTCTCCTGCGCACGGACCCCGGGGCCTCCCAAGGCAGCCGTGGAAAGGCGTCTTTGCTTCCCAGACAAATCCCTTGGGCAAGGGATTTAGACTTGAACTCCACGAAACAGAATAGAGACTGTGGGACATTCTCCACAGTTAGTTTAGTTTGGGGTGAAAAAATGGGTGAGTAACCGTTTCATCAATAACAGTCAATAACCCATTTATTTGGCTTCCTTGACCCTCCTGTTAGTTTTCACCCCCTTCAATTAATGTATGAAGTTTACTTGTTCTTTAATTCCCTGGTGTTACATAAGCAATATCTCGCAGAGGTTTGGATTCCCCTTCTGCAGCTAGATAGGAGGTTGAAGTAACTACAAGCACCTGAATCTGCAAAGGGTCCCCAAGTTCCTTGAAATGGGATGAATAAGTTCTCTGCTCTTGGGAGCAGAAACACCACTTTACATCATCACATACAAGTTTTATCTTTAGTCATTTCAGTGCATTTCAATTCTATAATGAAATAGCAGTTTACTAATAACAAAACTCAAAAGCCAATTTTGTACTGAGGTGCCTTTAGCCATTGGTTATTGACTGATGTCTCTTTCAGTCCCCCTCTTCTCTATTTTAAGTAGACATTCTGGTTTCTCTGCTGCATCCTACCTCTACCTTAGAGAGTTTTCAATGCCCAGTTCTGCCTCCTTAATCCTTCCTCTATAACTGAGAGATTTGCTGGGGACGTAACTCCTGACTAGCTATGGAAGAAGTCAAATCCACAGAAGCTTATTTAAACATATATTCAATTCCTACTACGCGATAAGATCAAAAGCCAGATTATTTTTCCATATTTTTAACGAGTGCCCCGTTACCTTTATCACCAAGTTCTCTAAAAAAGGTCGGTCCAGGTTTAGCTTTTGTAATGTTTGTCAGTGCAGCATCTACCTCCTTTAAAGACACAAACGAGAAAATATAAAATCAGTTTTGAAAGAGGAGACCACTTGGTTGGGTAACAGCAAGAGCAGCAAGCTCCTTTGAAGAGGGTAAGGACCATTTTCCTTACCTTCTTTGTGAGTTTCCTGGCTGGAGTTTTACCTATAATAAATAAAAAAAAATCATCATTACACAATAACCAACTCCGACTTTAAACTTTGATCAAGTTCTGTGACATTTCTTCAGATTTTTATGGGAAAATACTAAGTAATATGAAACAGAATATTTTGTAGCGGGCAGTTTGTTTCTAATTCCCACAACGACAAGAAAGGACAACATATTTTATAATACAAGCAGCCTGTTCAAATGTTCTTGCAACCCAGGTGGAACGACGAGCAGCTCGGGTATCGCTGACCAACTTGCTAGTCTCAGTGCACTGGCTCATTGCACAGGTCTCTAGATCACTTCTCCTCACGCAGCTCCCAGCCCTGTGTCCTCCACACTTTCCTAGGCCCATGTTGTGGCCAAATGGAGCTGCATCCTCAGGAACACAACAAGTTTCCTTAGCAGGGGTGGTAAAAGATGTGCCCAACAGTAGAGGGGCTCCCCTTGCAACCTTTAGCTTCAAGCCAGGGAAGGGGCTGGAACATCCCTGCTAGCAAGTGCTTGGGTTTCAGCCTGGGCAAATCAGTGCACTGGTCTCTATTCTCTGCACCAGCAGCAACATTTTTGCTGATAAATTCCTCTCCCCACCCCCAATCCCAAATCAGCCTAAGGCAGACACCTGGCACAGAACATTTCAACCCAAATGTTTAAGTTTGACAAAAGTTATAGGCAACTAAAATTAGGGTTTTATAACTAGAGTGTTGAGTGACCCTAACAACAGGTGCTGCCAGCACCACCTGTTACTTTACTATGTATGAGTACATTTTTGTGCAATGTGTATACTTATATTCACACACATAAAGTCACATAGATGGATACCTTCTATTTGAAATGGAGAAAAACAAATCCACAGTTCTGCCTCATTTGAGATAAAAGAAATCAGACTAATGACAGTCTGGCAGAGCATGCAAAAACATATTCACCACTGCGTCCAGCAAGACAAAGTCCAGCTCCGGGTGATGTAACTCCACAATTTAACGCTGCTCACTCCTGTAGAGCCCTCCTAATGAATGGGTATTTGGCAAATTATGTGATTTAGACCTCAGTTTAACGTCTGCTTTGAAACGTCACCTCGTCTGCACAGTGCTTTTCAATCTGCAACTCAATCACACTGCAGCAGCCCTTCCGGTTAGGGGAGACCTGCGTGGCAAGACGCCTGGTCAGGGGGAGCAAGGCAGGCTGAACGTGCTCCTCTCTCCATCCACGTCTGACCAGCCCAGGCAGAGTGAGCAGGAGCTCCCAAAGACGGGTGCTGCTTTTCAGGGAAAAGCAAAATTTGGAAGAAAAAAAAAGGAAAAGTCACTGTACAACAACTTTCCCTGGAAATGCTTTCTGCAATTGCTGCCTGCTTTGAAGTCAGCCAGGCACCTGTGTTTGGTTAACAGCAGCTCCTCTCATTCAACCTGCTGCTGGCCACGTGAGCGTGCACCCATGGAGGAAGGACACGGCTACCTCACAGTGCACCAAGCGCGGGCCCTTTGCCGGCGTCTTCCAGGGGACGAGGAAGGAGGTCAGCAGGGGCTGCAAGCGGGAGCACAGGCACAGGCAGGTGCTCTGGGAGCAGCCCCGTGGCACCGGGTGGCCTCAGGGGTGAAGGAAGGGGAGCGGCGCGACGCAGCGGCCTCGGTGCTGGTCTCAGCGGTGAAGGAAGGGGAGCAGCGCGACGCAGCGGCCTCGGTGCTGGTCTCAGCGGTGAAGGAAGGGGAGCAGCGCGACGCAGCGGCCTCGGTGCGCGCCTCAGGTGTGAAGGAAGGGGAGCAGCGCGACGCAACGGCCTCGGTGCTGGCCTCAGCGGTGAAGGAAGGGGAGCAGCGCGATGCAGCGGCCTCGGTGCTGGTCTCAGCGGTGAAGGAAGGGGAGCAGCGCGACGCAGCGGCCTCGGTGCACACACTGCCCTCGCTCCATCGTGCAGGGGTGAAAGGAGCCAGGAAGGGAGGAGCAGCATTTGCTGGGCAGCAGGAGGAAGAGGACAACAGTCCTGAGCCCTGCAGTGCGCTCAGGAGAGAGAAGTAAAGAGACTTAAAAAAAAATCTAAGTAGGAAATATGGCAGAGTAATAAACATGAAACCTGTTTTTGTTTAATGACTCTTCTCAAATGGGTTTAGAAATCAGAATTTCTTCCAACTTAGTTAAATGAAAATGGCATATGGATCTCAGCAAGTCTGTACTGGTAGTCAGTAATCTTGTTAACAAAAAAAGTCTTACATTTGGGGTATTAGTGTTACCTTTCATATTGTTATTTCTGTAAAGTATTAGACTACAACCTTACAGTAATTTTATCACTTAAATTGCCTAATGAGTTTCCGGCAATAATTATTTTAATATTTGCTAGGAACGAAATACAATTACACCCTATTGGCACTGTCACCAGATAGAAACATTTATGAAGATTCAAATCTCAACTTTCACTTAGAAACATTAGCTACTTTTATTGTAGCATTCGTAATACTAGTTGAACACTAATTTAGCTCTTACTGCTTCTCCTTCCCCGGTATTCCCTTCCCAACAATGCGCTCCCTTTAGAGCACCAACAAGGAGAGCTTTGTAGACAGCGCGTTCCCGTATCGGATGTGCGGTCCTCCGAGCAACAAGGTCTGTTGAGGCCTTGTCTCCCATAATTAGGAAAAGAAGGCCAACTCCTCTTCACAACAAATGCACGGCAAAGGTATCAACAAACTTCTTAGCCAATTCCGACGCTGAAAAAGAGACCCCTTCCTCGTTATTAATTAAACTGGGGTGTAATTGGCGCTGTCATTCCTGATACATGACCACAAATGTATCCAGATCTAAGTCTCTCTCTAAGGAATATAGCCAAGGATATAATTATTGGAAACTATTTTATGTAATAAGAAAAAGATCTGAAGGATTCACTTTTCTATAGTTTTATTCTTTTAACTTTCAACTGATATATTTTTAATAACACATAAATCAATGGCATATTAGAAAACCTGCTCATAGTAGTAACAGTCTTACTTTGATACCATAAAGAGAAAGTCAGAATTTTTATTGTCCTTAACATGAAAGAAGGGGAAGAAAAAAATTTTTTTTTCTACAGATCTGCCAAGACAGATGGAAATCCTTGATTAAAGTAAAATGAGTATTTTCAAATGTCTGTACCTACTTTACAGATGCCATCATCTGATTTTCACTATCTATCTATAGTGGATCCACGAAGCAACAGGTATAGACACATCTTTTGCAAACAAAAAAAAAGCCTTCTTAGCTTTTAAAGTTAATCTATTGGAATAAATACCAAGTCTACTTACAAGCATACAAATTCTGTGCCGTTAGCCAGGAAAGTTAGCTGACAACCGTAATTAAAAAACCCTGCCAAGAGCAGCTACTTCAGCTTTAATTTGCCCTCGGCAAACCTGGGTCTTTTGTCACATGTATTTCTTACAATAGAAGTGTTTCCATCATCTATCTGTTTTTCACACTGTTATGTAGAAAGAACCTGACATCAATGTTAGGATTAACATTAGGAAAGGGCTGAATTAAACAAGTACCCACTTGTGCTCAGCAACACCCATTTACACCCATATAGCTTGGGAAAGGCTTAGATCTGACAAAAGATATTTAGAGCCAAAGAATGAAAAACATCAGTAAGATCAAACATTATAACAACAAGAATCAAATGCGAAACAAAAGCTGAGAAATTTCTCCTTGAGATAAAGCAGAATTTCACACATCTTAATAATTGCCCTGATTTCTTAATATAGAAGTTAAATATAATTTTTAAAGCAATCTTTCTCTATAGCCTTAACTTCAAACTAGAACAGTAACTAAACGGACACCTTTTACCAGGAAAACAACAGATGCCTATCACTTTTCCAGTGAAGTCTCTGAGAAAATTGTACCAGATTCTCTTTTTTCAGTTCTATTTTAGACAGACACAGTCATAATCAAGTTAAAAAAAAAAGAAATTGCAGTTTTTTAACATTTATTTTGGCTGGCAATCTTCGTTGAAGCCTGTGAAGTTCAAAATCAGATTGGGGCACTATGAAATTATCAGTTATTCTCTGAAAAACCATAGAAAGAACAGTACTCTGTACATCACAATTCAAAGAAGAGGGCTCTGACTCTGCAAACGGGTGCGGGACGAGCCCTTGCGGTCAGGCGGGATCTCGGCACAGCCCTCGCCAGGGCACGGCGAGGAGCGGGGCCCCGCTACAAAATCCGCTGCCAGCAGCTCGGGCCGGGGCCTTTCCGGAGAGCCAGGGCCGCAGGTTTCCTGCGTTGGGGACAGGGACTTGGATTTCTCCTTTCTAGCCGATCTGCAAAAAATCTGAACTCGGAACATTGTAGGTCTGTACCCAAGTGGATTGGGTTAGATAACAATCATATATGTGGATTTCCTCTGGGAAATGTGGTTAAAGCTTTGGTTTAAAACAGTCTACAGTACACAATTATGAAAATTAAATAGTTTACATTCAATTCCCAGCTTTTTTGATACTGGACAGATAGCTTAGCTGAGCGAGTTCTCCTGTGTTTATCCTGTTAGACTACCAACTCCTTAAAGAAAAGATAGTCTCCTTTGTGCCTTTTCAAAGTGCTTGCCATAATCTAAAGGACAAAACTCAAATCAGTAATTTAGACCTTTAAAAAAGCTTACTTTTGTAATATTGGAAACAGATAAATCAAGCAGAGTCAAAAAATAAATTAAAAAAGGCTTTTTGAAGGCGTGATAAAACAAGTAGTCAGATTTCTATGATAACTTCTAGTAAATCAGTATCTGAATAAATGAGAGCACTATTTAAAGGAGTTGAGAATACACTTCAGCTAGAAATCTTTTATTGAGACAAGGCATTACTCTACTGAAATATAATTGATAAAAGTCATGTCAATCAGCCAAATTAGTGAAATGTAGCACCCTAATTAAAGCCCTGGGCTGCCCAGTGGAAGGGGCAACACTGCGCTCCTAGAAGTTTCCCAAACATTTTATAAGACAAGTCTTGTATCTTTTGGAAACATGTGTTGCATCTGTCCTTCTTTATTCACAGCAATCGTTTCTCTGGGGAAATGGGAAATACTCAGCCCTGGGCTGAGGCCAGCACTGGCAAATCTCCACTTCAGAAGAGAGTTGCATCAGCCCCAGCCTGGAGCAGCAGATTTCTCCGTGAGGAAGGCGGCCTGGGGTGAAAAGGGTGGGAGGCTGATGTAGGAAGAAAACTTCAAAGACTGACACAGCGGGTTAGGAAACTGAAACAGAATAAAAAATTAAGACAGGCAGTTCTCAAACTTTTGAAGGAGTGACACGCAGTTGTCAGTATTACCATGTCAGCTTACGAGGAGATGCTGAGAGAGCAGGGCCTGTTCAGCCTGCAGAAGAGAAGACTGAGGGGGGATCTGATCTTAAGGGAGGATATCAAGAGGATGGGGTTGGACTAATTTTAATGGTGCCCAAGAGGCAAGGGGCACAACTGAAATACATCCTGAATGTATTTCGATCTCCATACGAGGAAAAATTTCTTGGCTGTGAGGGTGCCAGAGCCCTGGAACAGGCTGCCCAGAGACGTTGTGGAGTCTCCTTCTCTGGAGATCTTCCAAACCTGCCTGGATGCCACCCTGTGCCACGTGCTCTTGGTGTCCCTGCTGGAGCAGGGGGGTTGGACTAGATGATATCTAGAGGTCCCTTCCAACCTCAACCTTTCTGTGATTCTGATCAGACGAGGCTGCAAGCACACCTTGTGGACCTCATTACAGGCCACATGAGCACCTCAGTCCTTGCTGGGACACTCACAGTTTTTGGAAAGGGCTGGGGAGGAACAGGGGAGCAATGTTTCTTTAGGTATCATTCAGGGAACATGACTTGCTCCTTGTCATTGGGTAGGTTTCAATACCCTACCCAAGACTCACGCAGAAAAAGTTGATGATATAGTGAAACTCCCAAACTTCCCAAAACATATACATCAACAACCGCAACCCTTGTAATGATTCAGTATACGGGAAGTCATTTTTTCCAAAAGGCATAACGGCAATTGGGACCAAGCAGGCCTCGCAATACAACGACTCTTGGCACAGAGCACGTGTGTACTGGCAGCCCTTGGCTACCACAGGACCACAGGACTGAGCTGGGACTCCCTTTGCCACCCATAAGGAGCAGCAGGGAGGAGGCAGAGGTGGCAGGTGAGCAGCTCCTACCCTCTGCCTCGGCTCCGCGTGCAGCACCGGAGGCAGCATCCAGAAGGAAAATGTCCTGCATGAAACATGAGCCCTCAAATTCCCAAGTGTGTCATACTCAGTTCATCTGACTTCATTTAGCCGTCTAAAAATTAGATGCCTAAATCTGAGTTAGTGATCTCTGTGGTACTTCGCTGTAGCTATGGTGGTGTAAAGATGTACGTAAAATAAGGTTTATAATTAGCTTTGAAATCTGTTGCTCCTATTTCAGACCTGAAGAAGGGCTTGTGTGTCCAAAAGCTTGTCTAATTTTTCCAACTTACAGCAACTGGTCTAATAAATGATACTATCTCTGTCTACAAACCTCATCCTGACTAATGACCCCAGGCTCCCTTTATAATCAAGGAAGAGAAATAGACACAACAAAAGAGCAATTTATTCCATATGGAAATAGGTGTCTATTATAGGCCTGATACAGTGCCTTGGAGGTACCTGTTTCCCTCCATTAACTTTAAAGAGATTCAAAAGTCACTAGCTCTGACCTGCCACTCCATTTTTACTAAGTTTGGGTAGATGAATCTTTCTCCAAGCAACCAGAAAGCTGAAATCATGACTGCTTTTTATGTCTGTGGTATCTGTAATCTCCTATTAATTCTACGATAGCAGTAGGTTTCATTAGCACATTGACTTTTTTCATTAAGAACTTAATCAGGAGCAGAGGGGCAGAAAGAACTACAGCACAAAAAAGGTAGAGAAAGCTTCCTAATTTGAGCAAATAGTTATTAGAAAGATAGCAAAGGCTACTCAGAAGGAGCTCTACCATGATACATGTTTAGGAGACCAGGAGGGTCAGGAATGACTCCTACAAACTTACACGGCAAAGAAATTTGATCTTCTGCTGAGAGCAGGTAGGAAGACCCTTAGCTCAAAAACAATGTCTAGTATTAGACATGATCCTCATACTCATCTAGTAAAGCAAAACACCCAAGCTGGATGGAGCCTTTAAGACTCCAAATTCATTGACTTTGTTTCTTCCTGAAATAAACAAGGAATAAGGCATATCAATGCTACAGAAATTTTCTTGTGATTCTCTCCTATGGCTAACAAAGACTAGTTTCTGAAGTACTACAGTGCAGAACCACATGCCAGATTGAGATACAAACAACAGATGAGGATAACAAGCTAATAACCAAGTAGGACTAGAGGTTTAAGTCTGTTCCTCCTCACCAGCTAATGCTAGAAGTCATCATCCCTGACCATGGGCTTCTATAATCTATTTTATGACTAGAGAAAATTAGTATAATGAGAAGGATAACAGCAACAAAAATTAAATGACAGAGTCAAAAATCTAACTGCTTGCATGACTTCAACAAATTGTTTCTCTTACGGCTATGAAGAGATAAATTTGTATTCAGAAGCAAGAAGTGTGTACATCAATCCTCACACAATCAAAACCAATGAAGAAGAGGTCAACACCCTGACAGTACCACAGATCTATTCTCATCTCACTACAGAAAGTGTAAGACTTCATTCAAGTTCATGTAGCTCAATATAAAGTCACCATCACCATTTTAGCAATTATCCCTATTGTATTCCAATTGCAGAATGGTTGAGGTTGTCAGGGAGCTCTAGAGATCATCTAGTCCAACCCCCTGCTCCAGCAGGGACACCTAGAGCACGTGGCACAGGGTGGCATCCAGGTGGGTTTGGAAGATCTCCAGAGAAGGAGACTCCACAACGTCTCTGGGCAGCCCGTTCCAGGGCTCTGTCACCCTCACAGCCAAGAAGTTCTTCCTCACATGGAGACGGAACTTCCTGGTGTTTCAACTTCCACCCATTACCCCTTGTCCTGTCACTGGCCACCACCGAGAAGAGTTTGGTCCTAGTCAATCACTTCCTTCACAATTTGACCTGTTCTACATACATCTGAAGCATCTTATCTGCTGTGACAGACTCATTTTTCTTATGCATCTTACAAAATGTAAAATAGCCTTCAGGACAGTTACAGCTAAGTGTAACAGAATAATGCCAACTAATTATTACAAATTCCATCCACACACTGGATAGCACAAGTGAAGTGCCAGGCAAAGAATTCACTCATTGCAAGGGAATTTATCATTAACAGAAGCTACCTAACTAATCCTGGAATGAGGAAAAAGGGAGATTGTGTCAGGTCAGGGTAAATGATTTGGCTGCAGTAGGGAATCAAATTGTATCTATTTATTATGGACAATAAAACTCTTTTTTACTAGAGGAGACTTAAAAACTTTTTTTTTTTTTTGCTTTGATGTTATTTATCCCCCACACAGGAATTGCAAATCGTATCAAACAGTGCCAGATTATGTGAAGTTACTGTATGGTTTTATTACTGCACTTTGAAACATAACAAATACTCTAGTATGCAGCGATTACAGATAAGGAGGACAGAAAAGACCACTCCAGTCACCTAGTTTGACCTATTGCTCCCGACAGACTTTTGCATATGCATTACCTCATCTGTTTATGTACATACAAATACACATTCACACATTCAAAAGATAATATTAAGCTGTAGTCTGGGCTTTGAAAGACAATGGTGACTTTAATCCAACTGTGTTTAGGGAATAGCTTGTTTTTCCATTAAACATCTAAGTTTGAGCTTTAGGATAATGTTGATATTGCTTATTCCTAATAAAACAAAAACACTAAAAATAAAATGCTGAATGTAATAACATAATCTTAAAACAAAAATTTGAAGTTATTGATGGAATCATCATGAAAAATGCAATGCCCTTACCATAATTCTGTTAAGATGCAGGGCATTTATAGTGCATGTGTCTAAGCAGTAAATAGTTGACATATTAGTGCATCAAGCCAATTTAAATTACTGCACTGGGTAAATAACTGGGAACACTGACATGTCACATAAATTGAATGAGTTCTCAAGAGTCCTGTAAATATAAAAAGCTATTTAGATCCAGTTTACATAGTAGCTCACTTTTTTTCTTGCATTTTACCCTATCACATATCAAAATTATTTATATCATCATTAAAGTTTTCTTTTCTGTTAAAACAGTATTTTTCTTTTAAAGGTTAATTTATTTCCACTACAGCAACATGCAATGAAAGTTCTCAGAAATACTGGGCAAAAAAGTGTTCCATGAGGTGACATTTGACTGGAAAAGTACAATGAAATTTTGCTAAAAGTATCGGCTTGGGAAACTTCCACTCATTATATCCCAGCAATCCCAGCAATTCTTAGTCATACATTTGGGATAAAGAAAAAAAAAAAAGGTTGATGTCCATCTGCACAGCAACCATGAGATCTGGAAAGCTCGTGGGCAATACGCCCAGTATCTCTTGTTCTACTATTCTAGTGATGCAGATTATCTTTGCCCTTGCACCAAGGGCATATCCTTCACCCTTCGTGCACCCCTCCAGCATCGTGTTACTCCTGTCTGGTTACCTGTGACAACTCCTCTAGGGAATACTCCACAACCATCAACTTTTTGGTGACTGCTGAAGATGGTCTCAGGAGAGTCAGAAATTTCATGGAAAACCCGTGAACTGGAGCTCACCTGTGGCTAACAGAAATTTGTTCCCCCATTCCTCAGACAAAATCAATGAGTGTGCTGGCTGGCATTTGCTTCTAGACAGGCTATGAATAAAAAACATCTCTCTAATAACTTCTTGTATAGTCATTGCCGTATCCTCTTTGCGGAAGGAAAATGTCAAATTAGGCAATTCTGTAACCTACACTAACACTAAACAAAACCACTATTTGGTAGGTTTTACATAGAAGTGTAGGATATTTCCCCCGTGCTCCAGTGAAAGGCAACAGCATTCTGTGCAATGCAGCTGAAGACTGTACCCTGCTTCACATGTCACTGACATCTACTGAGGAAGACCACATCTCTTCTGCTGTAATCCTCAATCGCTAGCTACCCAAGAAAGCAAAATACTGGATTTAACAGTGATATGGGGCATTTTGTTGAAATTTTAAGAATTCTATGTTTATAATTTTGTTAATGAGAGATATCTGGTTAAGATCAAGCCTGTGACATTTTGTCTTGTGGCCCAGAGGAAGGTAAACTACAAAAAGGGTCAGAACCTCATCATACTCATCTTCCAGCACGTATGCTTCTGCCAGGAACATGAAGTTTAATGAAGTTTACAGTGATTAAATGTCTAAGGATATTGCTGTTGAGCTTATAGAACAGTTCTTTGTCAGGTATAACCAAAATAAATTCTGCTCCATCACACACTAGATGGTGTTCAGTTACTGCACAGGTCAAGCTTGGTCTACCTCCTCGTCACCTCTGCTTTGTAGCAGATTGCAAATTTTCTGAAGAAAGTACAAATACTTTATTCAGGAATAGCAGAAGAAATGGGATGAAATCATCCTCTTTGCTACAAATTTGGGTAATTATCCCCCTTGTTGAATGTCGGTAAGTGGAACTTCTAAAATGTTGGATCAAAACAAAACAAGAAGCATGCAAGATGGTTTTATAGCCACTTGCTGACATTCACAGAATCACAGGATGGTTGAGGTTGTCAGGGAGCTCTAGAGATCATCTAGTCCAATCCCCTGCTTCAGCAGAGACATCTAGAGCACGTGGCACAGGGTGGCATCCAGGCAGGTTTTGAAGATCTCCAGAGAAGGAGACTCCACAGCCTCTCTGGGCAGCCTGTTCCAGGCCTCTGTCACCCTCACAGGAAAGAAGTTCTTCCTTACACGGAAGTGGAACTTCCTGTGTTTTAATTTATACCCATTACCCATTGTCCTGTCACTGGCCACCACCGAGAAGAGTTTGGCCCCATCCTCCCTACATTCTCCCCTCAGGTATTTATACATATTGATGAGATCCCCTCTCAGTCTTCTCTTCTCCAGGCTAAAGAGGCCTAGCTTGCTTAGTCTTTCCTCATAAAGGTCCAGTTCCTTTATCATTTTTGTGGCTCTACGCTGGACCCTCTCTACAAGCTCCACGTCCCTCTTGTACTGGGGAGCCCAGAACTGCACCCAGTACTCCAGGTGCGGCCCCACCAGAGCTGAGTGGAGGGGCAGGATCCCCTCCCTCGACCTGCTGGCAACGCTCCTTCTGATGCAGTCAGGATCCCATTGGCCTTCTTGGCCACAGGGCACATTGCTGCCTCATGGTTAACTTGTTGTCAATCAGGTCTCCCAAATCCCTCTCCGCGGAGCTGCTCTTCAGCAGGTCAACCGCTAATCTGTCCTGGTGCCTGAGGTTATTCCTCTCCAAGTGCAGGACCCTGCACTTGTCCTTGTTGAACCTCATGAGGTTCCTCTCTGCCCAACTCGCCATCCTGTCTAGGTCTCCCTGAATGGCAGCACAGCCCTCTTGGGTGTCGGCCACTCCTCCCAGTTTGGTATCGTCCACCAACTTGCTGAGGGTGCACTCTGAGCCTTCATCCAAGTCATTGATGAACAAGCTGAAGAGCACTGGGCCGAGTACTCACCCCCTGCAGGACATCACTGGCCAAAGGCCTCCAACCAGACTTGGCCTAATTTATCACTACCCTCTGAGCTCCACCATCCAATCAGTCCTCAGTCCACCTCACTGTCTATTCTCTGACTCAGAGCAGAATAAACTCTCTGATTTTTCTCAAGAAGCTTGTATATTTGTAACTGGTGGTTCTGTTCTTCATCTGTTTTTCAGCATCCCAAACTCTCCCGACATCATCTTCTGAAAGAGTGAATAAAAACATACGAAAGAAACATTTCCATTTTGCAATTCCTTTAATTAAAAGAATGAATGGAATTACTGAATGTCTATTCCAGGAGAACCTAATACATCACTTTCTTTTTCAAGCAGAATCAGGACAATTGTAGCTGTCCATTAGAGATTGGTGAGCAGATATAAGTGGGGAAAAAAAAAAGATGAAAAAATTAACTACTTTAAGGGAAAAGACTTTTGGCATACATACAAAGGGATCTGCTAGTCAGAGCAGAAAGAAGTCAATTCTGTCAGGTCAGGAGTTCCAGAAGAAACTTTTCACCTTACAAGACCCCAAAGTGCAACCTCGCATGAAATATCTGCAGGCCGGTTTTATGTCAATGACTGCAGCAATGACATTCCAGGTTTTCTTCCCTCTTTCTTTCTTCTTGTGCCTCATCAGAGATTCCTGCCACTGGCTGCCTTGCTTTTCTTCAGCTGATGGTCTAATGTCATTCTCACTTTTACCTCTAAATCAGCCAGGAGCTTCTCTGTACTTCTAAGATTAGCTCATTCTCTTCTTAGCACATATAGAAACTACCAGCAAACCAGAAACAGCTCCTGCTGTCTGACTTGTTTACATATCATCATTAACATCTGTCACCTAGCAATAAACAGATGTTTGGGAAGTTTTCCTACAGCAGGGTTTCCAAGAGCTTGCAAGTGATAAGAGACCACTCCTGTTTTTTTCCAGCTAAGCAAGAAAGGTTTATTCTATTTTTACAACATGAGAAGACTACTGTAGAGATCTAGTTATGGCTCATTTCTCAGGACAAACAAACAAACAAAAACACCCTGCAAAATTTGCTAACATTATCCTTATTTAGAAGATTAGATGGCAATGGAAAGGATCACGAAAATTTTGAGAGGTGCTTGAAAAGATCAGAGAACTAAAGCAATGAGAAAACAGAGAAGAGCTTAAAAAGAGGTGCTGAATTGTGCCTTATCATAGCAGTTAAAACACTTCTGTGGATTTGCAATTTAGAAAAAAAATAGTGTTGCTAATAGTAAGTATAATAGTAAATTCCTGACAAGATGTTCATCAACATTCCCACTTCCTAGAAAAGAAGAAAGTCTCCTGCACCAACTGGAAGACCTCCTCTGCCCTAAGGGGAGACTCTGCACACTGAATAAGAGAGGCAAGCATGAACCTGCTCTTGACCATGTGGCTTAAAACTCCTCACACTTTAAAGAAAAAAAAACAGCAAAAGGAAAAAAAAAATCCAGAGACCAAGACGATCAATAAAGTCTTTACAAATGAATCATATATTTCTTAGAATCGTCCTACTGCCCAGAAATAATAATAAAACCAACTTCCCTGAATTCAAACAATCTGATGAAGCGAACCTCAAAAAGACAACTCAAAATAAATTACCTTGGCTTTAATTTTACATTCAGATTTTCTAGAGAATTCTGATCCTACTAAGCATGAAAGGAGACACTGTATTCAGTTTGCTGAAACAGAAAGAGAACAGAAATATTTCTTCAGTAAAGGGTAATGGAGCAGTCAGATCTAAAAAAATAACTTTACACAAAATTCCCCAGTAACATTATCTCATTTAATTTGGAGCAGTCTTCAGTATAATGGACTTCTGTGTTCACTGCATCTGATTAGTATAAGTTGTTTCCTTCCTACCATACTCATTTGCTGCAACAAAAGTAATTGCTCCTCTAGGAGCAATCCTGAGCAAAAGGAAAAAAGAACAAGTATTGTGCAAAAGGGAACATTATCTGGGGGCATCCAGCACTGATTCTACACAGTCTTCTACAAGAATATTCTATGTCTGATCTGTTGTTTGTCTTAACAACAATTCCACAACTTCATTTCAACTTTCTTTGTCTATGAACATAGAACATAATATAGTCTATTGTACTGCCCCCAGCTGTGAGAATGTATAGGACTACAAATGAGGACCAAAACACTGACAGTCCTGAAAGCTGTGCTCTGTAGGAACTGATTGCGAGGGAAGCACAAGCTAAACAAGTTTAACATTTTTGCTCTCCTAAGCACTACTTTGTCCCATTTTTCTCCTTGACTGAAGCTGCAATTTGACAATTCATATGTTTCAGTAGCTTAAGAAGATCCCAACATCTCTCCTGTTCTCACCCCTTCGGCCACAGTGATTGCTCTTGGGTTGTGCTGCAAGCCAGACCTGGGAATGAAGGAGGCTTTGTGCAAAGCAAAAGCAAAAGAAAGAATGCAATAAAAAAAAGAAAAAAAGAACGTAATAAGGTTTCCTACATGAAGCAGTGCAATGGAGACAAATTTGGGCTTGTTTAACCTAACAAGACCAGGGCTGAGGGATAATATGATTATCCATAATGCATCATGGGGTTAAGATCCAAAAAGAAATACAGAACTATTTCAAGTAATGGGCAATGTTGGCAAAAGAGCAAGGAGGTATAAACAGAGAGCGATTAATTTAAAATTGGATAGTAGATGAGAGTATTAAGGTATAAGAAGAGATGCTGTGTCACTGTTTTCAATATAAACAGTGGTGGCAACTGATTTTAAACTGACATGAATAATTTATGACATCTATATTCTAAGTTTCTAAACACTTAAAATGGGAGCTGATTTTTTGAGTAAGACATTTTTTGATACATTTTAGCAATATAATACTAAAAAGAATTGAGAAAACATGTAAGTATCACTCTGGTATAGAATACAAATCCTTATAAACATATTACAAGACATTACATATTAATGTATGTAAACTGTAATAGTATGTATG
Source organism: Tinamus guttatus (assembly GCF_000705375.1). Next base: position 63,341 of record NW_010577118.1, on the reverse strand, counting down.
AGTGCCCTTATTAGGCTGTGACTAAGCAGATAACCTTTCTCCTCCATGTAGCAGTAGTGACCATAAAGAAGAGGGACTGTGCTGAAATCATCAACTGAAATAATCACTCCAGAGGCAGGAGAGAACAAAAATTTTCTATCTAATTTTAAGAAGGCTTTTTACAATTCTCAAAGTGGATGCAAATCAAAAGCAAACAATAGAGAAACCATTCTTACACTGCCCACTGTTCTTCCAAATTGAGCATATTGGTTTAAATGCAGTTTCCTAGATTTCATAGCAAAGCTCCTCTGTTTTTTCCAGTGAAGTTTGCTTTCACCATCATAGACATTACAAAAAAAGTTGCTCTCTTACACTAAATCTGAAGCAGGAATAAAGCTAGAGAAGCAGATGAAACATTCAAATGTTAGGTTTTATATTTTCTCCCAAGAAAGTGCTGCTCACCAAAGTGAGCTGTCCCTTTCTGTATCACCAGAAAATCCAGAATCAACTGCTGTGTCAGGCCACAGATGACTGCTCAGAAGTTGTCCAACATGATAAATAGATATAGTCCTGATTGATAGAAAAGCAGATGCTCATTCACATGAGACAAAATGACTAATTTTAGTGCTGCCTATTATAGGAATGTGCTACGCCAGGCTCACAATTGTTTGGATTCAGTCCACAGCAGAGAACAAACACCATTCACTCTCCCAAGGAAAAGCACTGGAGAAGAACAGAAAAAGACAATAAAATATCTATTATCTAAAGCTGACTGTTTCTCCAGTGGGATATGTGACTTACTAAGAGCTTGCCAACACCAACACGGCAGCAGGACTCCACCACTGTGGTCATTACAGTAGTATCAGAGACAGCAGAGAAAAGGTCATGAATTCAAGGTATGAAAGGAAGGTTAGCGCTTGGAAAAATGAGCTGTATCATACTGACAACTTCAAATATCAGCTCTTCCAGAAGACCTGAAATAGCTTGAACAAAGTCAACCAGCAGCTGACTTGGCTGTGTTTTACAGCGACATTCCATACAAGAAGCCAACTTTTCCTTAAAAAAAAAAAAATGGTAGGATTGCTTAGGAGTGCTGCTCTTGGTGAACGAGGAGGTCACAAAATACTGGCATTTCCCATACACTAAATTAAATCAGACAAACCTAGAAGTGTCAGCCAGGATGTATCTAGACCTGCTAAAGCTTCTGAACTACCCTTCAGCTGATACGGCACGACGTGTTGGCATCTTTTATTAGAAACAGCTGAGAAATCTGTAAGCTTTCAGGTACACAAGCCTTTTTCAAGTCAGAGAGGAAGGATATTTAACTGGAGCCCCAGCTAATGGCACCTCAGCTGCTCTCCAGCATTAGGGACAGCGGCATGAGGACCAGAGCCCTCTGACAGACTGGCTGATCTAACAAGAGCAACTTGGATTCTTTTTATTTTTTTTCAATAAGCTTTCAATGTATGGAAGATATTTTGAGCTTGTATTTGCTTTTCTTTCATAGTTTATGAGATAGGTTACTGACTGCAATCTGTGCAATATCCATTGCAGGTGCCTAAAAGCAGGGAGCAAAACTGCGAGGTAGTTTATCCTAGGAAATCAACACCAATGTCGTCAAACTGGGGGCAGAACTTCTCAAAAGTCTCTCTGGAGATGCCAGCCATTTCCTTGGCAAGCGAGGACACTTCTTATCAGGACATGAAGGGAAGGAAAAAAAAAATCAGTCTATATCAAAATTACCCCAAAACGGATTAATCATTTTGAACATTAAACAAATTAATCTTTGGCCTCGGGACAAGCATAGAAGCATTCCCTCTAGAAAGATGCCCTGAAATTGCAAATAATTGGAAATGGGTGATTAGAATGGAAGCTAGATTGTGGCAGAAATGTTATACATACTTCTGGCACCTGGTATCATCCACCCAGGGGTCTGCCAGATCACCACCATTTCTCAATACTGTAATGTGATCAAAGATATTTTAAAAACAGATTTTATTTAACTTCTTAGGTACAAAACAATACCTTTGTTACGTATGTATGTTGCAAGAAATTAAGATACATTTAAGAGTGATAAAAATTCACTGAGTCTGATTTTCACACTAGATGTGTTAAGACTTAATTGTCACTTAAGCAGGATGTCTCAGAACTGATTAAGTTCCACTGCATTTATTTTAAAAATAATACTGTAGTAATTTGTCAAGAAGTATTCTGAACGTATAACAAAAAAAATCCCAGAAATACTTTCTGTGGTATGTCAACATTATGTTATAAATATTGTCTAAGTAGTGTGTGGCATTTTACAAAGACAATAATAAAAAATTATTACAAACAGGAAAAATATTCGGCAACCAGGAATGGTTGGGAGAATTCTTGAAATTTGGCCATATATATAAAAATAGGAAAGTGACTTCTCCATCAGATATTTTAAATATCACAGTAGCACGTCCCAAAACTGGAATAGTTGACTAAAGCAGAAACTGTTGCAAGACTTCCGAAATTCTAAGGCAGCCCATGTTTATCTAACAAGCAGATTCCTGTTATTAATAACCAGATCTTTCCATTACTTCTATTACAAGTATTCTGCATGCGCACAATATATTTTCATTCATTTCAAGGAATCTGCTTTCCATTCAGATGCTATTAAACAACCAATAACTTGCACACTTCAAAGAACTAAACCCTTCAAGGCTCTTACAACCGCGCTGGTCTGACCAGTTTTATTATTGATGCTATTTTGGTGCTGTTCTAAAAAATTGCTTTCATTGTGAAGTTGCAATATATCTTCATTAACAAGAGTTTTCCAGAAAACAATAATACGTTTTCATGTTGTAACATCTAGCCAAGCTAAACAGTAAGCATCACTTAACAACAGTGATTCTGAATCACTCTTGAACAAAAACCAGCAGCATCACAAAGGGAAAAACAAGAGTTAATCAAAACTACTGAGAGCTTATTATAACCACACTGTTGTTTCATGCAAACATATATATATATATAAAATTGACTAACAATCTCAGTAGAGTTTTAAGGTCCAAAAAAAAAATCCTATTTATTCTCACAAACAGCCATCACAGGGAATCCTTAGCGCTGTCCTGTAACATGGTTCAAGACAGACCTGGAGCATGGAGATGGCACCAGCCCACTGCGTGGGGACATGTTTAACCCTTGGCTTCCTAAGCGCCTTTGCACTGCTGTTGTCCTTCCTCTGGGCACCCTGTTGCACCTTCCTCCTGCTCCCGGCAGCGCGCGGAAAGGCACCCGGCACCCGCCGGCACCGCCGCTCTGCAGCCCAGCAGCTCTCGGCTCCGTTTCTGGCACGCTGAATCTAACAAGTTTTTCTGAAAAGCAAGGGCAAACAAATCAATGCAACTGCCAGCTGCCAATACAGCACGAGGGGAGCTTGGCTGAAGCAGCAGATTCGATTGCTGGGGTGAAAAAAAAGAAACAAAACCAATTTCTCCTGAGTATCCTAACTCAGATTCCATGGCTTCAATTTTACAACAATGTCCAGACATAAATACACTTTACTAAGATCATAAGAATTTCTGTGGTATTTCTACTGCAACTAAGTAAGAACTAACTTACTAATTTCCCTTCAAATAAACTTTTAGATAACCTAGCTAAATCACTAAAGATCAGTCCTGCATCAGACACATCCTATGTAACTCAGGTATCAGTGTTCACGTATGATGGGTGAAAAAGAAAAGAAAAAGAAAGAAAAAAAAAGGAAAAAGAAAAAAAAAAGTTTATTTACCAACAAATGGTTGAGGTCTAATATTTTATCCGAAACGCCAGTTTTAATGTTATGTTTGGACACTTCAAGAGAAAATAAAATGCTAAATGTATACTCCTCACATCTCAGATCTCCATCGTGTTTAGGGAATTCGAGCAATAATAATATAACAGTACCAAAGTTTCTAGTCACAGACATAGAGAGAAAATGACCTCTTCTTAAAATACGAGAAACTCAAGAGGATTAAATTCAGCGCCCGGCTGGGCCAATGGCTCCCTGTATGACATTTCAGCCCATGCTTCCCATATGTAACTGTAATTCCTGCAAGCCTCAGTCTTCGCCTTCAACTCTGAACCGTAGGTTTTGGATTTGAATCTTATGCATGATTTACATCAGTTTAATGAGTTATCACTGATGAAATTCAGGTCAAAATTAAGACACACCCAAGTGCAGGCATCAGAACTCCCACTATAATCCGAAACTAAATATAAGGAAACAAAGAATGAATCACCTTATTCTAAAGTATTCATCTATTGCCTGACCAGGCGAATTGCTCTCCAGACCCCTGAGACTGCACAGACTAGATTTCTGCTAAGAATAATGGAGAATACAGTTTTCTAGCAATTGCAGTCTGCATTATATTATTCCCACAGTTTCATCTTCATGGACAGGCACTGATACTCCAACAACTTGCAGGAACACATCACAGCAAACTTGCAAACTCAGAATTACATTATATCAATCAAGTTTTCAGAGCAACTCAAGTCAACCAACTTTTTCAGCCAATTCAAAACACACTAATATTCACTGAAATGTGCAGTGCTGGGACTCTCTTGTGGACACGCACCTCCGGCATACTGGTTTTGAAGAACATAAGAAATATGTTCTAACTTTGGAAAAGGACAGCAGATAAATGAGTACTTCATCAGGTAAAGATGCTATGATATTTCAAATTTGCACTAGATATAAAATATTATCAGATAAGCTAATTTAGACATCTCTATCATCTACGAGAGAAAGACTGCTGGGAAAGGAACTTCTGGAACAAGACAGGCTTCTCTAAATGCTGTCTAGATTTAATGAACTGCAGCAACTTCATTTTCTGGAACATTCTTATATCTGCAGTCCTTTTCACTATTAAAAATAGATTTTCTTCTAGGCTGTACAACAGCAGCATACCAGAGATGGTCCTAGCACAGTATAGGTTGTATAGGTTGTTATAAGCTTAATATACATGACTTTAAAATACAATTTTTACAGGAAGCCTGAAAGACCTTTTAAAAATGCTCCTGCGACTCAATGAAAACTCAGGGAAAGTCAGCTGAACCTTACCCTTCTTATACCTGCTACCTGAACGATATGTTAGTATTTCTGATGCAATACAACAACAGCGTAGTAGCCGGTACTAGACATTTAAAGTTTTTAACCTAATAATGAGAGCAACGAAAAGTACTTTTCCACTCAGTTATCACTGCTTCAGATATTATGGTTTCCATTAGCATTTTAAAGATTTCCCTTGAGCAAATTACTGGTTCTCCAACCAGTTTTGCCACACATCCCTGCAGTCACACTGCTTTAACATATGATTAGGGGCGTATGGCCATGCATCTACAACTCTCAGAGGTTCATTTCCTATGCATTGACTGGTACAAAACATGGCCCCAGGTCTACAGAATTAAGCAACTATATACAAAAATAATCCAGTGAGAAACACTGCATATAAAAGCAAGCAAAAGTTTTTTTTTTTTTTTAGATTCTGCTGTTCTTCCTTTACATTGTTCTTTGCCACGTAAATGCACAAAACAAGGTAAGACTGTTAGGAAACTCCGTATTTGCTATCAGCTCATACTCCTTTAATGGCAGGACTGCAAGTATTATTCTTCACTATCACCCTATACTAAATAACTTTGCAGGTGTGATTTCATCAATAAGAACGCCAAACTTTCACAGGTTTTGGCCCATATGAAAGAAAAACAGCAATAAAGAAAGCTCATGCACCAGGAAACAAGTGAATAGAACTAGTGAACTAAGGTCTATGAAGCATAGGTCAAGGTGATTTATGTCGTATTTTTTATATATTTGCAATACAGTTTACTAGTTTTCTTATCTGAGAAAGTGTTGTATAATAATAAATCATCATCTATTGCATATTTTGCTGTGTTGTCAAAGGGCACACCTAAGATTTTGCTTCAATAACAAATTCAACCCAACAGCATACAGGAACTCACTTGACAAGCTAGACATAGTTAAAACATTTTGGCATTTTCTGACTTCAGTACTTTTGATCTAGCACCACATCCAGCTATTCACCTGGTCTATGCAGAACCACATTCACTTTTGTCTAAAGTAAACTACGCTTAAAAACCAACAGGAGATTATGAAGTAAGTCCCCAAATGAAAACCACCAGCAAGCAAACAAGGCTGGACAAGGACCTCTCCTCCCACCTCTTATCTGCTTCTCCTTCTCTCCTTTTCGTTGCTTTTTTCCTTTGGGATTGTTTTCTCTCTATATGAATCAAGCAACAGGAAGCTGGAATCACGCTCAGCTACACTTCTTGGTGCATGTGGCTAAATTGTTGTTCTCACCTTTAGCTGGTATTTTGTTGTTGAGCTATCACTGAGACAATGGGCATTTAGGTGCTTCAGCATTAGGTACCTTGAGCATCACTGAAATCCAAAGCTACTCCTTACTCAGAAATGCACAGGGCAACTCAACACAGGCTAGGTGGCTGAGACAGCCTGATGACAGCTTGTTTTCTCTTCTGCAGAAGATTACTGAGGGCCTAATCAGTAATCACAGAAGGTAGGGTTCACTGATCAAATACTCCCCTCACACAAATATCTACAGACATATATTGAAAGACTTGAGGGATGCTGAAGCGACGTATGTGCTCTTCTCTCTCTTTCTGCCTTACCTCCAGGAAGTAACAGGACAGTTGAGCAACAAAATTAATTTACTAACAAAAACTCACATAATTTTCCCTGATTTTCAGTGTAACTAACTGACTGGACTGTCATCTGGGTCCCTTCTCAGCCCATTCAGCTGTTCTGCCTGTGTGTCATCATTCCTATCATGTCAAACTCAACTTGGATCAATTGGAGAAAAGCAAGCACTGAACTAAACCCTGAATATTCGAGCTTTAAGGAAAACAAAAAGTTCCTTAGGTAAAAGTCACTGTTGCACAAATGGGCAGACCAATGTGGCATTTTCACCTACATTCAATCTCAAGATCAATTTTCAGCACTCTGGCAAAGCTAATGTCTTCTGCAGGACCCAGCAAAAGATGTTGATTAAATTCAGCAGTGAGAACCCAATTCCTGATGAAATTAAGGTTCAGCTATTGAGACAAGATGATTATGTGCGTGCACTAGCTGAAAGCCTTATTTTCATCTTCGCTAAAAATGTTGGCAGCACCACAGATCAATCACGTTTTTTTCTGTCCTCAGTATCCTAAATGAAATTGCATAGAGCTAATTCATACTGCAGTTTCATCTTGGAATCTGCCAGCAGAAATCCAAGCAGGATCACAGCAATTTTGAAATTCCACCAAACATACAGTTCCTCCAACCTGGGCTTCTTTTCGAGTTCCAAAACACTTAGTCAGAGCAGAGAGAACAAAACAAAACTACTGCATATATGCATTTCTGCACAGATGCAGAAAAAAAAATGACCAAACCAGCATTTAGACCTTTACTTATTTATTTTTGCATATGGCAGACATCACTCCTTCAATACAAGAGAAAAAATAACACATTTGCATAACAAAAAACACTATATGAGTTGTTAATGGACTCTGCTGACCAAAAATGGAATACTTTGCTTGCATGCAACTTCTAAAGTCAAAAGGGGAGATTTACTTTCCCTGTAATCATATAAGGAGAAAATATCTGTCTCCCTGCATCTATCTCCCTGCTGATAGAGGACAAGTATCTCCCTTTGCGCTTTGCTTCTGTGACTGCAGCACAGGGATTTTGCAACTGCAAGTCCAGCCTCCTGCGACAGCTGATTTACACAAGCCAAAGAGCCAAAGTTGTCCTCCCCTTTACTCTGGGTAATTCTGTGCAAGTGTTTGCATGACACACACACACACACACACACACACACACACACACACATGGAGTCTCTGTCCTCCTCTTCAGAGATCTGGGGGAAAAAAAAGGAGTTGGAAATAGTAAAGGAGAAAGGAGAATCCAGTAATTTGCAAAAAGAAAGACAAATGAGGACAAAGGAACAAAAATATTAGAGGGGAAAATGGGACAGGGAAGAAAGCAACAAAGGAGGGTAAAACACGCAAGATTACAGAAAGAACAAATTTAGGAAGATTTAGGAACAGATTTAAGCTCATTTTCTCCCTGAAAATGTAGCAGAGGGAGACAGCAAACAATATTCATGAACAGAGTCAGTTCTTTAATATGCAATACTGCAGTACTGTCTATATAACCTTTATAATCATCACACAGAAAGGTAAAACTTGGTCATCTCAGCAACTTATTTTCACAACTTGCAGTCTTTAATGGAAGCCTCACCCAAGCTAACCACAAAACCAGAATTTATTGTAAGATATTACGCTGATATTTCCA
>NW_010577118.1:40247-54987 GCF_000705375.1 Tinamus guttatus | reverse complement strand
CACTAGCTGCTTATTGATAATGTTTAAGGAACTGGTTCCCTCCTACAGAAGCCCTTATGCAGCGACCTCTTCCCCCTGCAGTCTCAGCATGGACCTTGATAGAAGATGCACAGAAGAGCTGACCTTTGAGGACGGATCTCAGCACTTTGGAATTTGCCTGCTGTATTGGTCCAACGTAGCCAGAGTTTAACCTTCCAAATGTGCTGCAAAGACTGTATTTGAAGAACATGTCTTTTTTTTTCCTTGGAGGCTTTGGGAAGAGGCTGATCATATATTTTATGATACAAGCAGAGAATTTCCTATTGATATTAACAAAGTAACTGAAACTAACGTGGCTGCATTATAAATAAACCTTATCCACTTCATTAAAATGTACATGCATACTATAGCTGGAGTAAGCAATTGATATGCATGAAGTGCTAAGACTGAAAAACACTTCCTTTTTCTAACCTTGCTTTCACAGACAGCTCTACGAAACCCACACCTTCCAAACAGGAATTTTCATTACTCACCGTTTTTCAGTGTTTCTTGTTGGAAAACTCAATGAAAATCCCTAAAGGCTTTTTAACTCAATAGTGTAAGTTTTAACAGACAAAAATTTCTTCCTATTATCTATATCTTTATACATATATAGACACATATATACACACACACAGACTCATTGACTTTCAAGACCATAAATCCTTCAATCCTTCTAAGGATTTATATTCAGCTTTATAGAGCATGAGAAGCTGTGTGTCAGCAGCGAAGCCATATACTTGTATCAACTATAGATTTTTGGCAGACATAGGAAAAGTGTTTTTTTTTTTTTACAGATTCTTGTGCTCTGTTTGACCACTTGCAGCAAAATAACTTCTGTTCCACTTTCATGTTTACCGTAGTCTCAAATCAGAGCACCTTCAGGCCTCCTCATTTCTTCAGGTCCCTCAAACCTTTCAACACTACTGTGAAGTCCCTTCTGTATTTGCTGTGCTCCTTCTAAACCCCTTCAGGTCTCTCTAACAGCCATGCTAGCAGGGCAAGGACCACCACAGGCTGGGTATGGCTTTTGCTTGACTAGTTAATATATGCAGAGTGGCCAGCAAACAAGAATTAAAGCTGGGATTTCCCCATCTTTTCCTTCACAGACATACTGACAGATTATTAGTATAACGGGATATTTCTCTTCTGTATTGCAGTTTTCTGTGAATCTGAGAACTTAACCATTCTAAAGCAAAATTTTATTGAGGAAGCTGTGAAAGCTTCATATTTGGAGAAAAGAGGTGCATCATATTAAAGAGAGAAAAATCATTCTAACACGGTACATACAGAAGACAACAAAAAGACAAATGGAAGAAGCTTAAGATGTAGACAGACTTAACCAGATGGAATGAGGTCAGATATCCATAAGAAAAGGAGGACAACAACCTATAAGATTTTTATCAGTGCATTTGTCCTGGCTTCTTCTCAGTGCATTTTAAAAGTACTTTTCTTTTTTTTTGCTTTTTTTGCAAACAACTTTGAATCTTCACAGACCAGAAGAGGTTGATATCAGAAACCTAGAGCTGAACTCTGTGTTTTTTGATCCTCTTTCAGGTCACTTATCAATAGTGACTGGAATGGTATGAGCATTAATACAGCAAACTACCATATTACATCCTTTCTCCTTTCTGTGTCATGTAAGTAACTGAAGAATTACAAACTAATTAGACATGCAAATTATGCACCACCAAGTCTCCAGTTTCTAGATCACTGCTACTTAAGTAGAGTACAGGCTAGTGCCTGGGAGAACCCATACCCACACAATTTACCAATAGGCTTCTGCTGATTTATGTCAGAAAAAGGATCTTATCGCAATGACTTGTAAATTATATCCTCAAGAGAACTTCAGGTCCTTGTTCCTTCACAAATACAACAATAAAATAACTTACGTTCAACCTGATCAAACATTACTGAAAACAAGAAATCTCTTGGTGTCATGTAATGTTCTCCTTCATATTCCAATGATGCAAAATGCATGAAGCGATGCTTCCGAAGAGACAGTCTTTCTGCCATTTCCTCATTAGCAGCATCTTCCTTCTGAAAGAGAGGGAAAAAATGTAGAAAACAGCCGGATTTGTAGACTAATTTTGTAATTGGAAAGAATACGATACCTCGTCATGATTAACCTTGGTATTTTTGGGATAACCATAACGAGAATCTATCAGAAGTTAAAACTTTAACGGCATAGTCCTAAGGAAAGAAATGCTTATGTGACATTTTAAGTATTTTCTGGCTTCACTGAGAGTATGGTTCAAAAATGTAGCAGAGCCAAATTAATGGCTCGCTGTCACCAAAGGCAGCCCCTGCTTCCTGCTCTTCCCACGTGGTTCTGCACCTCCTCGCCTGCTCAGGCTCGCGCCGCCAAGCTCACTGTGCTACTCACAGGAAACTAAACTGATCATACAGCAAAAAGTACTTTGCTAGGTTAAAGATGGACTCAGCAAAGGTGCAAGTGTGCACATCTGTGCAAATAAATCACTCCTGGAGGTGATTGTCTAATTACGGAACAACTTTCAAGATAGGACAATAATAACGTTCCAGCTTAGGTATTGGCCTAGATACCTAATATAGATATATTAGGAGGGAAAAAAACAAAACAGAAAGAGCAACATAAACACCAATGAAGAGAGATAGTACCATAAATCCCAAAGATTCAGCATTTCAAGGAAACAAAAAGCTTTCAGAAAACTCTCCAAACCCCACCAAATACTGAGATCAGGATCACAGCCACAGCGGCTGCCAGTAGGGCTGACAGTAACAGTATTTAATGGCAAAAGGGGAAGGCACAGAGTGAAGCTCAGATTTTGACCATTCAGGATTTCAAGAATAACAACTGAGCACAGGAAAGTGATAAGCTATAAAATTTTGAACATAAGTATTTGAATATAAATCATAAAGCAACTTTACCACCAGTAGCATCACCACCAGGATGAGCGAACAGCTAAGTTTAAGATTAATCAGATCTTTGGAGTGCTAAAATCTGTGAGAAAGCAATGGAAAAGCAAGCAAATCTAAAATGAGGCTGAGTACAGAGACTCCAGCTTGAACAACGCTGCTACGAGCAGCTGCAGCAAAACAGATCTCCAGGCAGAGGAGGGTCCGTGGCACTGCCCACCCGTTGGTTTCGACCGCAAGGCACTGCCTACGAAAGCCCAGCGTTAAGTCTCCCACCAAACTCCCACCATCTGCCCGTGAGGTTTGCAGTTCCCGGACCATTCCGAGGGTCCGCCTGGCACTGGGGCATTTCTGTGCGATGCCGCTGCCGGCTACGTTTGGCAAAAGGACCAGTGTGTGCAGGGCCTTGGCTCTGTGTCCAGCCCCAGTTCACGCTCCAGCCCGCTGCAGTGAGTCTCACTTTCTTCTCATAAAAACATGAACATTTTTCTTCCCTATAGCAAATTTAAAAATGGAAAATTGCTTTGCAGTTACGCTTTAGCTGAAATTATGGAAAGTGCAAACATAAATGAGGAAACAGAGTTAATCCTACTGTATCTTCACACTAACTGAATTTTCAAGTTTCTAAAATCTTGCAGAATTTGTCTGAATTCTGTCTAAAGCAAAAGCTTAGTACTGACATCAATGCACTGAATTTCAGCAATTCCTAATTTTAATTATAGTACAATCATTTAATGTACCTAATGATAAGTACAAGACCACACGTTAACTCCAAACAGTTCCTTCTCTCTGGAATGTGCTGCCCTCAAAACAATAATGTGTGAGCACAGCTTCACTGAGCCCCCTTGTCTCTGATGAAGCTAGCACCTCATATTTGCAAAACTTCAAGTCAGCTTCAAATACTAGCACCAATTTGAGAAGCCAACCTGACACAATTAATTGTGAGATGTATGTGATGTGCCAATTCCTGCTATTTGTTCAAAGCTTCTGCAAAATGCTGCAAGTCCTGTCCAAGCCATAGCACCTGTTAAATGAAGTCTAGCCTCCCCGGATAATGTCAAGAGCTCAGCTATGGCTACACTGGAGTAAACTGCCTGTACTTCTGAATAGTATATGGTCCTCACACTGTAAATTCATGGTGTTCCAGTGAAAGCAGGGCAACTAACATCAGTGACAAAGCTAATTTCCCTTCTTTATAATGGCAGGTATCTTCACTCCACTTGTTAGTTTGGTTAATGGGATAGACTCTTCAGCATATTAAAGTAATTACAAACTTGGACCGATAGCAATATCTACTCAAATAACCATAAAAAGCCCAATAAAGGCAACGGGGCCAACTCTGCTTGAGAACGTCAGAAAATCAGCAGCAAAACGTCACAGCAATCAGGAGACTGAGAGCATTGAAGTAGCATAAAATGAAAGCACAATGTTTGCAGTTACCTAATATCCCAAGATTTTCCTTTTTAAGTAGGAACACAAGGCAGATTTCAGTGAAAGTCTGGGAGGAAAAGCATATAAAGACAAAGAAAGCATATAAAAAGAATTTTAAAAAATCTGAATTTTCCCCTTGGCTGAATTTTCCCCAAATATATTTGCATTCTGTGCAAAGACTCAGCATTTTTTTTGAAAGTTTATTTCAACATCTTTGCCACTACAGATCACCTGGTAGGCTCAGGGAATGGGGCTTTTTCAGGATGGAGGAGACAGGTTCAGAGGGACCTGCCATCAAGGAGGAATGAGGGGCCACACTGCAGCGTGTGGCAGGAAGGCAAGTGGCAAGGGGCACAAATTGCAACTAACGTGGCTCCAGCTCTGGATGAAACAAACCCCTTTCAGACAGAATACACAGTGTGACACATGATGATTTCTACAGTCCGAGGGATGGCAACAGCATGTTGCTAGCACATTTGTGGTCAAAGCCACAAATAACAGGTCATAATGACATAATATCTTGTAATTACCATCATTCCCACTATGTTTTCCACAACTCAAACCAAGACTCTTCGAATTGGTATAAAACAGTTCTGGCACCCAACGATATCATAGCTTTTTTTTGTCTCAGTATCATGAAAGACTTAAATGCCTCTGCACATCACTGTTGCAGAGGGAACCTGGGAATTGTAACCTCTCCAGGATAGCAAGTCCTTCATCCTGAAATTCTTCTAAGGACTTAGTCTGCTAATTTTGGCTTCGGAAATTAGATATTCACAATCAAGTTGTACTGACATAAAAAAAAAGACTTGACTGTATGCCATGTCATTTATAATTTGAGAAAATACATTTTTTTTTTGCTGCAGTTCTAATTAAATGGAGTGCAACTGGATGTCTGCCTCTTAAAAATCTTGTTACTTAGAGCTGATTAGTGTAAGTCTGATAAAATTTAATCAGATGTTGATACAGGCATTTAAATACACTGAAATTGCTGCAGCCATGGACCAAAGAGCAGAATGTTGTGAGAAATTTATAGTTCAACTCCCCTTGGTTCTGTCAAAGGAAAAGGAAACGTTACTTGGGATTCCTGACAGACTGCTCAAAGGTCCTTTTTTTTTTTCCCCTAGCTAATGGAAGACAAGTTGATTTAAGTAAAACAACAGAAAGGAAGCTCACAAAATGACCACCTTCACCCCCCAGATTTTATGTGGTGCCATTCTGCTGTAATGTTTTTTGTTAGGCTAGGAGCACACCATTGTCCCATTCGTGTTTAACTTATTTTAAAATCAAGATCCTGTCGTTCTGTATGAAATCAACTACTTTCTACAACAGAACACCATTCTTAAAGTACAGAAATATTTAATAATCCTACATTAAAGTCAATACTATTAGTAAAACACAACCATGTGTAAATGGCAATGTGTATACCTATGTATGTTTATAACTTCCACTATTGTTTCGTTCTTACTGAAGCACCAAAACAGTATGCCTTTAATTTCTTTTCAACTGCAAATGCTTATTCAGTGTTTCTGTAGGGTTGAAGGGTTTCTCTTGGTGGAACTCTGGTTAATAAAATGACTTCCTCAATCTCTTCCAAACACATTCATCTGACCAAGTGACAGACCAAACACTAGATTATTGTCAACTCAATTATTTGCGTTCAGTTGCGTTGGTTGCAGATTACCGACACCACAGATGGAGAATTAACTCAAGTTTCTGCTTTGGATTTGAACTAAGAAGTTCTGTTAGATTGAAGGTCATGGCACCCAGTGGCAATCAATCAGGTTCCTTTCTGCTTCTTCAACGCGAAGAGCTGCGGAACGCAGCATGGACGTGCTGCAGTGACTCCTCAGAACCAGCACAAGGCCAGCGGGCTGGTTTGTACTGGCTGACAGGGATTCCACTTGACTCCATGAGTATCCACTGTTTCTGCTCCGAGATGGCTTATTTCATCAAGCATGGCAACATGTAAAACCACAGTTAGCTCAAGCCCAGTGCTGCCCTGGAGCTCATAAGCCCTCTCATTGAAGGATGGAAAAACAGAACGCAAAGATGCTTGAGTTAGCTACCCAAAGGCCCAAATGATGAGAGGAGGGGGGGGTATAGCTGCTTCACCACCACAGCACTGAAGGACCCGGCAGCGTTGCCGTCACGTCAAACCCGAGCGGTTTCCATGCGTTCATATAAATCTGCACCTGATGGAATCAACACACACACTGGGGAGCGCAACGCAGACACCGGGGCTTTACCGGAGATCGGGGAGGACACGCGGTGAGCGCAGAGCCAGCTGGTGGGAAGTGAACAGAGCGAGATCCTTCAGACAAAGCTGGCATACATGCCTGCTACATGGTATTTCCCAGTTCCTGTGGCCATGAATAACAGTAGGTTGACTCAGTGTAACAAAGTCACAAACAATTCCAGCAAAAGAAATTATCAGTCTTCTAAAAACAGGCCTGCACAGTGAAAAACAGAACAGAAACAGCCTTGACCAATACTGTCACTTCGCCTTTCTGGAGCCACATGGAGTTGCTTAATGCATTTGGTTATAAACTTAAGTTACAATGGGAACCACTGGTTGTTTGTTTAGTCTGACTTTAACAACTTACTCCTTGTGATTTCGTCATTCAACAAACTGCCAATATTTAATTAAACTTTGAGTGACAGCGTACTCATATTCTGCTCATCATACTTCTCCAGTTAGCCAAACTGCCAATTACTACCCTCAGACCGCTTCATTTCTTTCACATTTTAGTATATGAAGCCAAGTCTCATAACCTTCATAAACAGTATGAGCAACACAGTTTACCATGGCTGTTCTCCATGTCAAAATACTCTTTTCAGAATGTGTTCTGGAGCTTAATTACCAAGCTCTTTGCTTTAATGAGATCATTTCTTTCCAGCAAACAATCTTCGTTTTTTTCTGAACTGCTGTTACCAGTGATAAAGTTATTCTTGAAACTATGGTTTGTTGAAAAAACGAGGACACGGGTGTGTCTTAAGGCAGGTACAGGCCATGTTTTATGGCTTAATATTAAACACAGTCAAGTGAAAGGTAGCACCTTACATGCCCCTGTAAGTCACCATTTTTCTCTTTGCTACTGTGGATCTCCATGTCCTCAGCAAGCAAGAATGCCTGACTCACAGCAGGCACTTAGCAAGGGAAGAAAATACGTGGGAAGTATTAGAAAGTTATGAATATTTTTAAAGGTCAGAAGCATAACTTGCATTTGATCTGAGAAAGGAGAGAGGACTGAACAGCTATTCTAATTTATATTCCAAATACCTCACTAAAAGCAGAATTAAAATCATATTTTAAGGAAAGGGTGGAGAAAACTACTGCTTGTGAAGCACCAATGTAGAACACACAGACGGGAGCAAGTTCTCTCTCAACAGTTCAGATCTGCAATTAAAGTCCTGAATAACTTCCAAGCACTTTTTGCAAGCACTTTTCCCTGAGTCATCCACATCCTTCAGCCAGAAAAGAATAGGATTTGACATTCCTGACATTTCTAAAAAGAATGACAAAGCATTAATTTTGTTCATAGAAATGCATGAACTGTGCATCAGCATCATTTTCGTCCTCCTAATTTATTTTGTAGAATAAAGTAATACATATATTTTAGGAAAAAAAATATATTTAAGGCTGGACTTCAGAAACTAAAGGATCCACAACCAACATCTCAGCAGCACAAACGTAAAGCAAGTAGGATACAAAATTCAGAGGCAGCATGTGAGAAGAATCCATTATTCTTTATTTCTCTTTAAAAAGATTATGCCTCTTGCAGGCGTAATTTAAAATGATTATAAGATTGAGTTATGCTTATTTTTGTCTTTACGCAGAAATTAATGAAAGAAATGTAAAAATTTCTTAGGTAGAAAATATAGGATGAAATTAAATAACAAACAACTATGTTGAATTAATGTTCAGGTTCTGGCTGAAATTCCATCCTTAACTTGTGCTGTTGTACATAGCTGGGGCAAGGGCTTTGGGCCATGGGTGTTCCACAAATCCCATGTTCTGCAATACCAAAGCAAAACTCAATAAAATTTCACCTTAACCTGAGCTGCCTCTATGGTTTTATGCCTAAGGGCTGATGTTTATTTAAGAATAGTAAAGCTACGCCAGTTAATGGTGAATTAGAATTAAATTGGATGATATAAAAAGGACTCTCCAATGATGCCACGTTTCCTTCTATGACTGATGCGAAAACTGATCAGCTCCTGGCCAGCCACGGGCACCTAGAAGCACCACTGGAGACTACGGTTTGCTTCTTGCTTTCCCGCACTGAGAAATGCCAACGGGCAACATTATTTCTTAAAATGAACTTTCAGATTTATGCAACAAATCTGCTTTATCAGTCTCGTAGTTCAGGATGCTGATAAATAATGCATGGTGTTCAATTTTGGCCTTTGATATATTTTCTTGGTATGAAAAACAGCAAGCTTAAGTGGAAGCAAAAGCCTCATATTTACTGTATCTTTGAACATTTCTGAATTCATTTAATAAAAATGAAGGCTTACATAAATAAGATCTTGATGACCTTTAGCTAATGTTAGTTTGGTAACACAGCTAAGTAAATTCTGCTTTCATCCAAAATGTAAGTACATCTGTACAAACTCAAATACTTGCAGCTGAGTGCAGAAATTAGAAACAATTTTAAAATAAGTTTATATACTTAGGCATCTCTCCATTGTATTTATGATTGTTTTCCACTTTTTTCATTCTATTTTTTCTCCCTTTGCATGGAACTTGGCATCTTGGTGTGCCTGCATCTTCTATATGTTTTCCATCATGATTTTTTCCTGTAATATTAAACAAGTGGCATTTCCCAGTTTGTTTTCCCCCGATTCTTCTTTCTTCACTCATTCACATATTATCTTATTTTGCCTCTCTGCATCCTTTAAATGTCTGTCTTCCCTTCTTCATCTGTAATCCTTCTTCTTTCACTTTCCACTTTCCTCCCAGGGAAAGCCACAAAACCTATTTTTTTCTCTGTCAAAAGGAGCATCAAGGCTCTTTTTTTCTTCTCTGATTTGGAAGAGTTAATTTACACCACTCATTTTAACCGCTATAAAAGCATAACTAAACCAATGTGTGGGATGTACATTAAAATCCAGTTGGTGCCAGCAGGCTCTCTGGGAACCTTAGATTTGGATCCATTAATTCATACGCGATCTACAGATGGATTTAGCAACCACATATCAAATTTCTCTAAGACTCACAAAAACTTTGCAGTTAATTTGTGTCATTATTGTATATCAGTTTCAACTCAATTCAATCTGAAATGATCAAAATAACAGAAAACGTAACTTAACCTTGATCCCTGCTGCACACACCAGCATACCTGGTATGCGTGATGAATACGCAGCAGATAAAGTCTGAAGCTCAAGGTTCAGATATTTCATTTGATGCAATGATTTATAGACGAAAAGGATTTTTGACAAGAAATCCATTTTATACAAACATGCAACTCACAGAAAGCTCAGGTTTGTACTATTTAAGCTTGTAAGTACAGCAGAAGTTTACGCTTTCCCAATAAAGAATGTGAGCCATATAACAAGTCCATCAACAGCAGAAGTTTACGCTTTCCCAATAATGTGAGCCATATAACAAGTCCATGGGTTATCAAAACCAATATCAAGTCAAAGAGACAAAATGAGATGCAAATTCTTCTAATGAAGTGAATTAATCTGTATTACTCTATTTCAACATTTTATTTCTCCAGTGTGAAAAACCAGATTGAATTGCAAACTTGGACATGAAATAAACCAGGAACGAAAGGTGATTCTATCTGAAAAAAAAAACAACTAATGACTGTTTAGCAATGTGAAATTAAACAAAAAACTAGACAACTGAAAGCTCTAGAAGTCTTAAAATCATTAAGAGAATGGAGAAAAGATGGAAAGAGAGCAGCCTCTTACAAGGGCTCGTTAGCGCACGCAACTGTGTGCTATGGGAATGAAAGAGCCTCGTGTCTAATGATCTCAGTGCTGCTGAATATAAGTGCTCCAAAATTAGATAACCCATTTCCACGCAGCAACAGGTGCCGCTCTGGTCCCTTCCTTCAAATAGTTGCTCAGACAATTACGCTGCGCTAACGCTAATTACTGACAGTTGTTCGAAGCAGCAGCTGAATCGTTTTTTTATTTGCATCTAAAATCCCCAAGTTTTTGTTTCTAATCTTTCTGTCCCACTCCGTATTTCACCAACTTCAGAATAAACTGGTGGACAAAAAGTTGGTATCTCGCTGTTAACAGAATCCCTGCTGAATCAAGAATTAAGCTGAGCATGTGGATAACACAGAGAACTGGCTCAGTTTGAAAGTTCTTTCAATGTCACTATTCGTTTCCAGGCATCTCCGTTTCAGCAGAGCTCACTTTTTAAATACAAAAAGTAGCAGGAAGCTAAGGCTTCTTCACAAGCAGAGTATAACAAAGGCAGATAAGGTCCACAGGTTCTAACACAGCAGAAAACCAGTTCATTTAACAAACCATATATTTTCACCTCAACCTGCAAGCTATCACACTGCACTGCTTACAGATTCCACGGCTGCAGCTGATGCTCTGCTTGAACACTCTTCCGCCGCAATACGGAACATGCACGGAGCAACACGAGGACCATGCAGGCCCTTAACAGGCAACACCTCCAGGACACAGATTCATACTGCGTTCTTAGATAACTCATCACACTGGTATTATATCTGCAAGTCGGTTGGCTTAAATGAAAAGCTTTTTGTACCTAGTTCTCATTGATCTTTTCAGTCGAACAATCGCACATTAGAATGATAAAATATGAGGGCATTAATGCACATATCCTTAAAAGTAATAACTAGATATTTTTGAAAGATGTCATGTGCCTATGTGAAGTTGATGCATGGAGCTTATGTATTTGCTTCTACAAAGCCGCATCATCTCCCTCACTTAGCATTTTCCCGGTTCAAACCCTGCACGGACTGTCTCCAAGGCACCGCTCTGCAGGAGGACCCGGCAGAAGCTCGAAGCCATCAGAGCTGCTTGCATACTGCGGACTTGAAGATCTTCAGGACTTTTCATGCCCTTTTCAAATAGTTTCTTGGTTTTTGGGGCAGCTCAGACAGCAGCTCCATTTGGTCAGTTCTAGACAATGTCAACTGGGTAGAGATAGTCTGCTTATTTTGTTCTCACCCAGTTTA
Organism: Tinamus guttatus; assembly: GCF_000705375.1. The sequence continues at coordinate 43,468 of NW_010577118.1, read as the reverse complement.
ACTGCGTGCTCTTCAAAATGGGACTTTGTCTGCCTCTCAGTATGAGAAACAGGATTTTCTGCAGTCCAACTCGTGACAACTGCACAGAGCTGTATATTTTTGCCTGACGCCTTTCAGCTTTGAAAGCTTTTTAATTGTCACACTGTTTGATCCCGTTACAACTGTATGGAAAGAAAAAACTTCTTAAGGGATTTAATAGTAAGCAGTTGAATGACAGACCAGGATAGACCAGAAAAGACTGTCGTCCATATATTTTCAAAGCACTTTTCAAAATACCTATCATTTTAAAACTTTATTTTTAACACGTTTGCACATCCAAAATGTTTTAAACAGTGGCTGAATACACAGCGTCTTCCAGAAAGTTTGAGGATAAAGAGACTTAGAGTTACATATCAGCTCAGTGAAATCTGCTATGTGCCAGCTATAATGAGGCATTAAAATGTGCATCCTTTAAGCTGACATTTTTTAACCTAGGTACTTTGGATTTGCGCCCCCAGGAATTTTCATGACGTCGCTGGGATTACTGTAAAAGAAATAGGCTGTGTGCTCCAGTGGGTGTTGAGGCAAACACTGTGCTCATCCCAAACACCCGCACGGCGACGGCAGGCGATAACCCCCTCTCTGCCACGTGTACCGTGCACCCTCAAAACAGAAACGCTCTGCAATACCATTTTTCTGGACTAAAACCAAATACCTTTGTTCTGTACAGAAGATTAAATGCAGCTCAAACTGAAGACAGCAGGAAGTAACGTCTATGTAAGAGCTCTACTATATTTTCAAAGAATGAAAATTAAGATCCTAAAGATGCAAGCATTATATATGCTGTCTTCCCTCTCTGTGACAGCTTCTCTTTAGTCAGCCTGCAAATGCTTTCAGGAAAAGGCACGAGAATTGAGTTCACTCTTCATGGAAAGCGAAGCCACTGGGGAGCTGGTGTTTTCAGGCTCTGGCTTAACCCTCCCACGTATTTAGCCGTATCACAGTCCATTGCTCACTGTAGGCTGGTATGACGGCTCTACACAAAGCTACTTCAAAAACACCTAACAAAAATAAACCAGGATTTTTTTTCTTTGAGACTGTCCATTTAGCAAGAAAACAAAAGAGAAGACGACATGCAGCTAAACAAACATTTGCTACAAATATTCTGAAATGTAAAATAAATACATATAAATAAAAAATAAAAATACCACTCTGGAAATAAAGAAGCAGCCAAAAAAATGGAGTGATACTCAAAAACAATACTTCTCTGGAAACAAATATATGAGAAGTCTAGATATGACAGATTACTGGAAATGAGGGAACGCTGCGTGCCGAAAAAGTCAGATTCTCCCTTGGTGATGATGTTAATATTACGATGCTAATTACATTAATGCTTTCCCAGAAAGCTTGGAGGTTTCCTAGGGAAAATGCTTTTAAAGCTTTTTTTTAAATCCCTTTACAATAATGACATTTTGTACATGAAAGACACATGGAAATGGCCAAGAAAATAAGAGAATAATAGCAGTAATAATTATAAATAACAATAAAATAGATACACTCTGGATTTTTCTACATAAACTGCCAAATTGAAACCAAAATAAATAAATAACATAATCTGTCACAATACTCTCTTTTTCTCTATAAGAAAGCAAACAGATTTTAAACTTTGTATTATCTATGCTATATCAACATATTTTCTCAGTTCTCTGAGAGCTTGGTACTTAAAAAGGTGGCATACCTGAGGGGGAACTAACTGGCTAGGCTGCCATCAGAAAGAAAAGAAATTCTTACTATCACGGAACCTCTCAAATAAAGCATTAAACAGCATCTGTGAAGTGTGAAAATCTTCACTTTTAAACACAGTGAACTAACACTGTTAGGTGAAATTTCCATAGCAGTAAATTAACCAGACAATTACAGAATTACAGCATGTAAAAGAAAGAAAACAGAGTTCCTTTAGAGCTTTTTTTTCTTCCTCTTTTTTCTTTTTAAGGTTTAGTCACATATATGAAAAATGGCTATCAAGTTAAGCTGTTTAGGATCCAGGTCAGAGTTATGCTCAGGGGATTTAGTTGGTCCCAGCAGAGACAAGAAAAAAACATCCACATGTCCTGAAAGATTAATACAAAAATAACAATAAAGTAATTTCAATCACAAGCAATGTTTACATTATAATCAAGTTGTAAAATTATATTTATTTCTCCATAAAGATACAGACTTTACTTCTAAACAGATGATTTGTTTTCTGAGGGAGTGAGTGATCTTGGAGCAATGCATTGGGTAAAACTTACGTGTCTTTAAGCACACTATATATTCTAATGACTAGGTTTGTATTTTTTTCTAGTCTTGCTTATTTTTTTAAACTTTCTACCTATGCAGAATTTTTCTTCTAGAACATTTTCATTTGAGACAGAAACAACACATAGAAAGACAGGATTGTGGGAAACAGCTAAGAAACCTGTGTCATGCACAGACCTGCTCTTCCACTCACTGTCCAGTACTGGGAAACAGAAACCACAGCAGAAGCTTTAGCTAAATTCTGCTATTCCCCTTCTCCAGTTAGCCATTTTTGTCAGCATTCTTTTCTAAAATGAAATCAGCCATAATAAACTGGCAAAATGCTACAAATAAACAACATTGCTCAGAAATCTAGAATTCTGCTTATTCAAACTGACACACTCTGAAGGACATGAGCACTTTTTCATCAGTCACTCAAAGAATTTTCAAAGATTTGAGTAATATTTGTAAGTCTCACTGGACTGTAAAACTCTTCATACTTAAAACTGTTTAAGAATGATCTTAAGCACACCAATCCACTGCAACTTTTATCAGGACTTTTAAAAGCAGTTTTTAAAAGCCTCTAACAGAAAGAAAACAGAAAAAAAGAACTGATGAGAAACATAAGGACACTGACAGAAGGTACCACAAGTTTGCATATGACAATTTATACATACACTCTATTCTACTTGCAAAAGGAAAATGCCTTAATCCTCCTAAACTGGGCATCAAACAAATGATTGTCCAGAAAACTACCTTTACTTTACAGAAACTGAAAAGAACAATTTTACGTCTGATAGTTTTAAGAGCAGTTATCCCAAGAGTTGAAATAAATTTGGTATGAAGCACTGAGAATAATGCAATACTGCCAAATATTTATTTGAATTGGAGCCATTACAGAATGTAAAACTGGTGTGTTCCTGATTACAGTAGACTTGTAACGATCCCTCTTTTTCTACTATTGT
>NW_010577118.1:20715-40211 GCF_000705375.1 Tinamus guttatus | reverse complement strand
AAATGCAAGTATATTTTACTGAACTCTCCCTTCAGAGCCCATCACTGCTGCACCTCTCTCCAGACAGCAAGGTCACAACACAGCACCGCAGTTTCCCTCTCTGAAGCACGAGTTGAGCAAAGACGTGGTACCTGTTAGACCATCAATTTCTCTGTGTTACATTCCTCTGCACCAGAGATAAAGCCGGTTTTAGTCATTCCGGCTGCACCTTAAGCTGCTTTTGTAAAGGCTGTGGCATCACCTAAGCAGGTCATCTGCTGACTTTCATTTTCAAGACCCCTATAGCTATTGCTCTGCCCCTTTTATCAGCCTTGGAAGCAGCCCATGCTAACAGCACAAACATCCCCTGTCTTTGGGAGGTCCAGAGCTCACCTCTCAGGCAGTTCTCTCTTCTCCTCCTACACCTTTTAAGATTATCTGCATCTCAGACTTCTTTTGTGGAAGTTTGGCTACAGCATTTAATTCAAGACAGACAAAATAGTGTGAAAAGCAAATTGGGCTGAATTAATACTTTATGTGTCCCATCTCTTTTCCCTTAATAAAAATGAATTATCGAAAACCTAAGACATTGGGCATGCCTACATTTTTCAAAGATAGATTACTTGTAAATGTTTACAGTAGTAACTAGAAGTATTGCAATAGAATTTTCCCACATTTCCTCCTTTTTATCAGGAACAGGAAGATGCTATTTATTCTGTAGTCAAATAACCATTCCAGCCCTGAAGATAAGAAGATAGTAGTGAAACAGGCAGAAAAAATAGTTGCAGGGCTGTTTTTTTCTGTGTTTAGGAAGCACCGAGTTCATTCTGAATGACAGTAAGAGAGATACACACATTAAAAGATCTCCACTCCATCCAATGCATGGGCTTAGTCAAGCTCAAACCCTCCTTGCCATCGTCTGCGTTTAGGCATGAGCTTAAGGGGTCCTTCGGGGAGCATCTGTGTGTGAGAACAGGGCCCCAGGGTGCTCACAACTGCAAGCTAAAACACAGTGTTGCATAAACACAGCATCTTGCCCGAATGTCACCGTACTTTTTATTACTCACTAAAACAGAGAGTGAAAATAGAAGTCAGCCCAAACAGAAGGCCATTTGTAAACTCTGTAGTACTTAAGATTTTTTTAGGAGGGAAAAGGGGAAAACTTTGCATACATACAACACGAAAGGTTATTATGAAACATTCATTTGAAGTGTTTACACAGATAACTGCTTCTAACCACAAAAATGTGCCTTAAGAGACCCTGTGCACTTTTAAGAGTCTTTTGCATCATTTGTGTACAAGGCAGAATGCAGAGAGATGCTCAGGGCTCTGCACTGCCCCACAGCTTTGACTTCTCCACTTTCATATTTCAAAAGCATTTCTGTTTGGGAAAACAAACAAACGCACACGTACACAGTGGGTGCTCACACTCAGCGCTGAACTGAGGCACACCTCTGTGTCTATCTTGAACATATTTTAAAAACATTTAAATATTTTCCGAATTTGGACAGCAGTGGTCTCGGAAGAACTGAGGAACTGGGTCAGACCAAAGCTCCATCTCACCCCATAACCTGTCTCCTTCCTTATGGTCTTTGGCTGCAAAGTCAGAACAACTGAATGAGTAAAGACACACCAGACTTATAACCCAAAGGCAGCGCGTCTGCATCAATTCATTGGCCATGAGCAAATGCTTAGGAAGGAATAAAAATAGTCCCTCAGTCTCAATGTATTCTGAGCTCAGGCACATCTTGATCCGGATGTGTTTCTATGTATTTTATAACCTTCAATTATTTCTATTTCAGGCCCAACCTTGAGCCCATGCAAACTTTAGTGACTCTGGCTTTTGGCATGGCATGTCCCACATCTATTGCCTATCACAAAGAATCACACAATAGGCAATAGGCTTTGGGAATGCCAAATTACATCAATTATATGCCAGTGTTGTGATTAAGGGAAACTTAAATATAGCTGATTATTTCTCTCTCCAGGACAGTTGTTCACCATACACCAGTTTTTCAGCCTCATAGCAGAAGTGGAAAAAACTCTAGAGATACAGTTTCCATATCACTTTGCAGACTGCACTAAGTAATAAGATGATATCACCACAATATTTTTCATTAATGACCTATCCAGGGATATAAAACTTTACTTCCAGGAGAAAATGCTATTTCTTTATTCCACTAATCAGTCACTCAAAAAATCTCTTTTTACAGGCCACCTCTTAAGTTCCCTCTTATCCATTTTAATAAACATTACTTAATAGCTGTTCATACTGCCAAAATCCATTATCTTAAGCTGTAAATTGATAGCTGGAAAAAAATGCCTTACCCTTCAGCTGAATAAAAGCATTGTGCTTGCTGCTGTGTTCTTCAAAACCGCAGCTGCACATTTCAAATGAAGCTACATGGTTGGGCTCAAAACTGATCTATTTTCTTATACTTTATTGATCTCTAGCTAGAGTATTTTTATGATTGCCAAGCTGTTTTTAGGGTAACCCCTCAAGCTCTTCAGACCGACTGCAGTGATTACACACGCTGCTCTTTAGCTCTTGGAAACAACCTGAAGGAACACAAACTTTTTCCCATCAACAAACTTATCTGCTGACAGCTCCTGACCAGATAACTAAAAGGAAATTTCTGACATGAGAGAGGAGAAACACTGGAAAACAATTACATTCAGCCTAAGAGAAAGTCAAAATCAGCTTTTTGCTGGAAGATTGATGCCTTGCTTTTGATACAGATGAGAGCATCACAAAGATCTTTCTTAGTGACGTACCTGAAGTCTGTGTCTATGCCAGCATGATGCACAGAATGGCAATGTATTTGGGTTATTTTTGAGGCTGACAGCTTAGAAGTCATCACATAAATGTCCTAAGCCTGGTTCTACCAAGTATTTTTATTAGCAAAGTGGAACAGGAAGTACCATTATAAAATCTGCAGTTGACTCATAGCTACAAAGAGTTGCAAGCACTTTTGAGAACAATTAGAATGAAAAAGGATTGATTCACTGAAATAAAAAGTATAAAATTCAATAGAGACCAGTGACAAGCACTTAGGAATGAATATTAATACACAAAAATACAAAACTGACAGCAGCTTGTGAGGCACCATACAGCAGAAAAAGATCTGAGGACAATGATCATATTAAATTCTTACCTAAACAATTTAAAACTCCACACAGATCAAAAACACAACTTTACCACCACTGCAATACTGTTGTAGAAAGAAAACTTTGTCCTTCTGTATTTTAATCAATATTCAATCTAAGGAACAAGATCAAATTCCTTTGCCTTTGCAATACACACGGAATTGAGGCACTGGTCTCCAAGACAGGCTATTCCAACCTCCTTTACCTGCCTAAAAATTAGAATCACAACTTCAAACAGCTAACACTGCGGTTTTGCTGTGTACTCCCATAAAAATATTGAGAGAGATATGACTGCAGCACATGGAACCCACAGAATAGAGCAGAACTATCCTCGTCACCACTGCCATATGATGACAGAGCAGCTAGGACCTAACAACTCTAAAATTTGCAAAGCCGGGTAGCAAAATGTAAAAGGTTCCCAGGAGACGCTAACAATTTACACCAAGTTTGCCAAGTTGCTTTCTCAAACATCAGTCCAATGGCCAAGTGGATTTGTTTCAAACCTGAAGTTGCAGGTAGCTTAGTACAAAGCAGAGCCCATTTATCCCTAGAACTGCAATCTGTGGAGTTATCCCTCACATAATTCTCATACTGTATTACTGCTTCTGCAACAGGGAGGTAAGTATTAAGAAAAAACAGAGCTAAGCAACTTTCTCAGCCAAGAGTTGTATCCCAGAAAAAAGGAAGGAGAGAAAAAAAAAAGGATTTTTTTTTACTTAGTTTAATTTCTTTAGCATATCCTCTCATTTTCACTACCCTTCAGCCATTATATAAACTCTCAATACTATGTTCTTGAATATGCTTGGCTTCCCCAAATCCCTCACACCAAACCATTTTTTTAGTGGTAGGAATGAAGTTGACAGAACAGCAAATGCTTTAACACATATTTCGAAACCTCTGGCATACTGTTTTAAGTGCAACATTATCCTGAACTGGCATTAGAGAGGCACTATACAGTCAACCTTAACTTCTAGTTGCAGAATTTTTAAATACAAAAGAAACAAACAAAAAAACAAGTGAAAAAACAGAGGCAGAATGAATATGTTATTCCTAATACACAGCATAAAGATTTTAGGTGCTCAATCCCTTTTAAATTTAAAAGTAGCCTTGGCAGATGCAGAAGCTTCATTCATAGGCAGAAAAAAACACTCCTGAGGCCTAACAAGTTTGAAAAAAGTCATCCAAGTCATCAACGCATCAACTTTAACAAAGGAATGAAGGAGAAACTGCTTAGCATGCCTGTCCTTAGATTTAAAAATTAATTCACACCTTTATCACTGTTTGTCATTCCCTCTCATTCTCTTTGTCCACACAATTTATGCATATTCTGTGTATGTCTTTTTGAAATAAGTTATTCCAGATGCTTATCACCTTTTTCATCAAGTTCTGAGCTCTCCATTTCTACTCTATATCCCCATTTTTAAGATTACTCCTCATTTTTTACCTCATACAGAGAAAAGGATATACTTATCAATTTTACTAGATCGTCTCCATCTATTTTTACACACAAAGCATGTATCTCTGTTACCACCCTTGTGCCCTTTTGAAAATAATACCTTGCTTGTGTGGCATGGTGACATATACATATTCCAGATGGAATCTAACACTCCTTATCCATCCGCCTCTTATTTTGTATTTTATCCCTCTGATACAACCTAGTATTGTAACTTACTTTCTTGCAGCTGTGCGCAAACCTCACAGTTTCAATGATTTTTCCACAATAACCTTCAAATCCTTTTCCTAGTCAGTGTGCTGAATGATTGTTCCATTCTAGCACACACTGTATTTCCTTCGGCTCCTTGCTCCCAGACTAATTATTTTACATTTTTCCACAGTGAACTACTTTTGCCAGCTGTTGGTCCAGTCACCAACACCAGTTTTCTAAATCCTTTTGCATCTGATTGTATCGTTCGTAATTCACTGCTTTGAATTTTACGGCTCCTCTCCTCCTCCTCCTCCCCGAAAAAAGGATAAAACTCAGGGCACAAATACAGAGTACTTATATGGAGACCATATGCAAGTGCTCAGTATAATTTATCATATGGCTTTGCAATCCATCAGGCACCTTTGCCCACCCCACTTGCATTTTTCTAATAATCCATCTCTGCTGGGTCTGCTGCTGACACTCCACTTCTGAGCACACACACAGCTGCCATGAAAAAAAGCTGCCACAAAAATGTTTATTTTCCCAAATGTAATTTTGCCACTTGCCTAAAGTTCAATATTCATCTTGAAGAGTCAGCAATATTTAGTCTTGGTTTTGCAACATACTCACTGCCTGCTCTTGAAAACCACTGAGGACAGAGGTGGGAACTACATTCATCAGACATCCACTAACTCAACCTTTCTATGATATATATGGCTGCCTTACACACTCATTTTCATCCACACCTTCATATTTTGCTTACAGACCCTCCCCAAAGGTTCCTGTCACCCCCATCACAGACTGAAATACAAACTGTCACTTCCTCGTGAATTTTTAAACTCTGAAAACTTAAGGGAAACTCAGCATTCCTTTAGTTCAAAGCATTAGCAGTATTTCCATTTCAAAGTTTGTGGAGTTAAAATGAATAGTCTAAATATTGCCCTGCCAATGTCTGATTCAAGGGCCGCTCTTCTGAAATCACCCAGTAACTCCGAGTCTCCAGCTTCTCCATGCAATCCCCCTTTACTCTACATGTGAGGGAGCAAAGTTGAAGCCTCTGTTCCTCTTCAGGCTATCAACTCAGAAAACAAAATGTTTTGGCACCTGTGTCTCTCTGCACTATCAACTTGGTGAATGTTTTAACAGAATTTAGGAATTTCAGAGATTTCTTTTATCCAGTCCCCATTTGTTGCTATTAATCCTTCTTCCACCAAGTATCTCGGTTGCTGCAGTTCAACACCAGAGACTACCAAAGAAAAGTTTTAAAGATCATGATATGTCGGCCATGCCATTTCTGTGACGTTTTAACAAAATGATTTTTAAAGAATAAACACAAGTTAACTCTAAAGACTAATATGACCTTGTCCTGATTTTTTTGGCAAATATGGTGTGGCGTCTGAGGTATCTTTAAGACAGTGTGCAGTGGTGCATTTGCATCTGTCAGCAGGCTTCTTCACTACAGTAATGCAAAATTCGATTGCCAAATCACAAGATTTCTGCTTTTTATTTACAGGACTTTGAAACAGCAGTCGCTTACATAAACTGAAATAAAATGATTGTTGAGGGCGGTTACCAGCTCAGTTATTCACGTCCAGGGCCTGCGTAGATGAGGCTTCCTACGGCTGTGTGGAAACGTCTCCCTCTCCCTGTTTCTCCCGAGCAGGCAGCCTGCGCAGAGCCCCACCACAATGTGCCCACTTTGCTCTGCCTTTGAATCCGGATCCTAACCAAGCTGACTGGCCTGTTGGAAAAGATGCTTTTGTCCCACCTTTGCCCCATCCTCTCTCCTCCTAGCAGCTGCATGCCCTGGTCACAACAGTGACAGGGGCTTCTGGATGTAAATCCATATGACTTAACTCCTTACTTTCCAGGTACAGTAAAAAAAAAAAAAACGGGACAGCTGACAGATGATTGTGATGATTTGCATATACAGCTCACATAAATCATGCCAAATGCGTCGGAAAGGCATAAAATGTTTTCTGAGGAAAATGAAACCCACAAGCAGCTCCCACTCTCTTAGAATTATTCAGGAAAAAGACAGCTGATCCCCAGGTCACATCGGTCACTGCAGTTTTGGCTTCCATAGACGGCAAAGAAAGTGAGAATATAAATGTTTCCTGGACAAGCCTATTCCAACCTGTCCCCAACTTCATCTAGCTTTGCTTTTGTTTGAGGAAACATAAATTGAAGATGCATCCAAGTTCTATTTCTAGAAGGAAGCAACTCTCAAATATGCAGAAGTCTGATCAAAAACAAGGGAATTATACCAGGAATTAATTTTGCTACTACTGCTGTAACTCCAGGACTATGAAATAACCATAGAAACTTTAGCTACATTAGCTTGTACATTCCCCATCTAGAGAAAAATACAGTTGTGATTTTTTTTCTTTTTTTTTTGTGCTTTCTTGTCACATGAATGCTGTCTTTTCCAGAAGTTTAAAATAAGTGCATGACAAATCGTGTAAACCACTAGGTGATTATTTTCCTTAAAACGTTAACAGTAGGTCACTCGCTCTTTGGTAATTTCTTTACCTCAAATCCTTGATTCTAATCATTCCCTACGTCCATGACTAATATGTCTAAATTTTCATTAATTGTATTTATTTTTATTCTATTTTTTTAACCATGACCATTCACTGCAATGATGGCTGTGGCATGCACTGTGCTAGATGATTTGATGTTTCATTTTTGACTGCGGAGCAGGAAACATAGAATCATAGAATGCTTAAGCTTGGAAGGGACCTCTAGAGATCATCTAGTCCAACCCCCCTGCACACGCAGGGTCACCTAGAGCACGTGGCACAGGACTGCGTCCAAGCGGGTTTGGAAGATCTCCAGAGAAGGAGACTCCACAACCTCTCTGGGCAGCCTGTTCCAGGGCTCTGTCACCCTCACTGGTAAGAATTTTTTCCTTAAGTTCATGCGGAACTTTTGGTGCTTCAGTTTGTGGCCATTTCCTCTAGTTCTGTCAGTGGCCACCACTGAAAAGAGGCCAGCACCATCCTCCTCACTGCCTCCCTTGAGGTACTTATAGACACTGATTAGATCCCCTCTACGCCTCTCCTAGAATCATAGAATCATAGAATGCTTAGGGTTGGAAGGGACCTCTAGAGATCATCTAGTCCAACCCCCCTGCACACGCAGGGACACCTAGAGCACGTGGCACAGGACTGCGTCCAAACGGGTTTTGAAGATCTCCAGAGAAGGAGACTCCACAACCTCTCTGGGCAGCCTGTTCCAGTGCTACCACAACCACTACACCACTGTAAAAACGTACCTCAGCAGAATATGGGGAAGATGACTGCCCTCCTAAACTTGAAATTGCCACAGAAATGACACAGCTATGGCCTGCTATTGCATTAAATATATACATATATACATCATTGGACACTACCAAGTACTACCAAACCATCCATGAAATTAGCCAATGGAAAATAAGTGAAAATAAAACCTGTGACAGAGGGGTGGTGCCACTGCTGACTCCATAACAGGATTTTTCCTTCTCTCAGCTGTAACAGAAACCATGCAAATGACAGGAACTGCCTTCTACTGGCTGCTTCACACTGCGATTTTGTAGGTATGAATGAAAGAGTATCACAGATTTCAAGCCTCACGGGTTGATTTAATTCTTAATTGCTTTTTCACGTCCAGTTCATATATTGAGAGTGCTCCAATGGTACCTGAAAATACAACATCAACAATCCCCTGTTGCACCTAGGCTGGCAACAAAACAGATGCTCTTATATCTTCCTTTGTAAGGAATAAGCTGTTTTAAATAGGATGCAGCTACTGTTAATTGATTCAAAATCATTTGTGTTTGCCAGGAAGCTCAGCAGAGCGTTGGGATGGACTTTTCTGAAGTGCCTGTCCTGAGGTTAGAAAACAAAAAGCAAACATAAACCCCTTGAGATATAGGAAATATATATGAATACGAATCCACTTAGCTAAATATATATTGGTATTTGATGCCTTCTATTTGTCTTTGTTGATAGACGGCCAATTAAATGCTTTAGGAGATGGTCTCAAAAATGCACTATGAAAAGAGATATATATTTAAACACCACATATCTGAATACACCACACACTGAATACAATAAACAGATTATTTTAGAATACTCACAACAACATTCAGGATAGGGACAAAAAAAAAGACAATTATAGCTTTGTGCAATATTTATGAATAGGAAAAAATTGTTTACACATAAAGTATATTTCAAAGGCTGCTTTATGAATGAATGAATAAATTCTATGGCTTAACCAGAGGCAAATTATGGCCTATTCCATCACCACAAGTAAATGGGTCATAACAATAATATGCAATGTTAACAGTGAATCTTTGTTCAGCAGAGTTATTTAAAACAATACTTTGGAAATTATGGCTACATGTTGTCAAGGACAAAAAGGACAAAGCATTTTCCATAATGCTCAAACACGGGGCATCTAAAAACATCTTTCAGTTGCACAGTCTAATAGTATAAATTATATTTTCAAAACAGTTCTACATAGTAAAACAAAAAACTAAAAGAAGAGTTCTCAAAGTAATGCAATTAGTTAAAAATGAGACTAATGTTTCAATAAAATAATCTGTCAACAAATAAGGTGCCAAATTAATTGAGAAAAAAGTAATACAGAACAAGCACACACATACTAGCCTGAAACAGATCTCTAGTAGCTTTCGTAAAGTAAAATTTCTTGCAAGAGTAAAATCTTCGTTAGTTCCAATCACATATACGACTATCTTATGTAGAGAGTCACAATAAACTGTTCTTTAAATTAATACATGAATACAAAAATTCTTTTCATTGCCTCTGCGATTCAAACAGAGAAAAGACTTCTAGCTATCTGAACTTTACTATATTTTAATTCTGTATTGAAATGCTTACTTTCATCGTACTTTCAGTTTTAGAACTCACATTCTTATTTATGAAATTACAATACATTCCAATAAAAATGTGAAACTGAACCAAAGTCTCAGTTGAGCCAACCTGTTGCAGCTCTAGCAGTTTATAGTAGGTAAAAGTCCAAGCACTAGGAAACATTGTGTATTTTTATGTGGCAAGGGACCTGATGACTTCAACAAATTTATTCACAGTGCTTAAAATTGATCACACATCACCTCAAGTCTTTGCAGCCCGGGACCATTGTGTATTTTTATGTGGCAAGGGACCACATATGTTAGAAGCTTGTCAGAAAAGGAATCAGGCTAAATTCAGAGTTAGAATAACTTAAAATTATAGTAAACTTGTACAAAGCTGAAGAAGAATAAGTAAGAATAGAAGTGGAAGCATGCTGATGGAACAAAAGAAAAGCATAGTTTGATATTACTCTTTATTTTTACTGAATTGAGCTTCAGCTGATTATGAATTCAACATGAGTGTCCTCCCTAAAAAGGAGTCACTGCAAAAGGAATATACTGATTAAAATTGCTAGATATGCATATGTTCAAAAATGGGAAGGAATTTTCCTTTCAAATTTTTTTGTAAAAAAATTAAATAAATCTACAGTTAGTCTTCCTCCAGAAATAAGCGATTAGAAAATGAGCCTATAATGGAGGTAGATAGTTCTTGCCACCTGCAAACTAACAGATGGGGTGATTAAAAATTTTGCAGGGAGCATTTTTAGAACTATCAAATATGGGAAACTTAACATGAACAGATTTTAGAAAGATTTATATTTAAAATATGGATATGAAGAACCATGGAGTCTCTCCACCATATGCTCTCCTTCCTCCGGCAGATCCTCCCGCCGCCTGCCGATGCCCCGCGGGCCGTCGCTGCTGTCAGGCCTCCAGGTGCCAGGCTAACCCGAGGAACCGTCATCTCCTTTCCAGCCTGCTATGGAAGCTGCTATAAACTGCATATTCCAATTCCACCCTATTCCCCTAACGTTTTCCATCACTGTTAACTCAATTTTTCTGTATTTCTTTTTAGTGGGTGGTAACTGAAGGGGCAAGCTGGTGGAATATTCCCTGCCTGTGGAAATCAGCCAGGGAAGAAGCACGTCCTAAGCAAAGAATATACCCAGTGCCTCAGCTATCTCCACATTAGGTAGGAGCTGCAGCAGATAGCCTGCAGGCAGCCTTGTTTCTGTAAGAAATTCTATTTTAATGTAACCCACATACTGTTTTCTAAAGTGATTTATAATATACTGCAAATACTTAAAGGCATTCTATATTAGCAAATATGAATATTAAGATTTCAATTTTACATGTAATTTCCACTGTGTAGCAATATTCTGAATGTTACAGGGCAAATCAAAATTCATCTACTGCTTAAATCAAAGAACTGTCTTGAAACACCACACACGAGACAACATTGATTTCCAAAAATCCTCTGAAAATAGACTGATTTGAGTAAAGCACTGAAGGATTGTTATTAGGATATAATGTAATGATTAACATAAAGAGCTTTTTTTTTGCTTCCTTTTAAACTCATATTTGATGTTGATAATGCATTTTCAGATTTTAAAACTTGACAGACTGTACTGTCTAAATGCTGAACACATATTTTTCTTTGAATTCTCAAGAGACTAAACTGAGACTGATAGATGTGCTTGATGTACTTAACTTCTTTTGTATAGCCAATTACAGGTTTATAAGGGAGGAACTGGAGAGAAACTACTCCTTTCCTTAGGATAACGAATACCATGTCTTGGCTCTAGGAATCAAAAAAAGCAGACCAGGAACTAAAGGAGCACAGTAACATAAGGTAACGGGACAAGAGAAAATATCTACTACCTATTCTGAAACATTGCTAATAAAAGGAGAAAGATGAGAAAAAAAAATAACACTGAGGAGAAACAGAAAACATAGGAACCTGTAGGACTGGAAAGGATCTCCTGGATCAAGTGTAGTCCTTTGCTTATCTTTTTCATAAACCACTAGGTACATCTAGAAGTTAAAATGGACAACGCTCGGGGTGAGTTTACATGTGTTCAAAGCACAATTATCTTGTCTGATTAAACCTAAGGGTCCTATGGACTTTATAATAAAAATCACCTAAGTCACTATAGGACTTGCACTCTCTTTAGTTGCTTTGATCAGCAACCACATAGTTATCACTTGCACTTATATTTTCAGCATTTAGCACTTCATTTAAATGACGAAAAGAGAACAGCCATTCCTGCAAATTTATGGTTTCAGATATCTAGAAAAAATGCAAGATAAGCACTACATTGTTATCTTTATATTTTGGAAGTTTTTTCATAGTCTTAAAGGGTATAAATTAATATTCTGCAGCTTTTGTACACTATTTAGAAAAAAAATATTTTGACTCTTGAGAAGAAAAGTTAAAGGTGCTGTAATGTCATGTATTTCACAGTAAATTGCTGTGTAAAACATAACAAACTTTTCATTATTTTAACACATTTACAACTACAACAATAGAGCTTTATAACTTAATTTCCAAGATCCTTATCTGGCAAAGTAAACAAAGCCTTACAAACTTCACACATCTTGAACATTATTGGTAAAGTAGCTCACAATTTGGGATGCAGGAAGCTCCCAGGGTAAAGGGAACAGCCTGAGAAAGGAGGTCAACCACCCAGAAGTTGCATCCAGACAGAATATCAAAAAGAGATTCTAGGATAAACTTCTCTATCTGCAGCCACATAAAATTTATGCTGATGATTGATGGTGAGCTCTATATGAGCTATTAGGTATGAAATCCGTTGCCACTGGGGTAGAATCTCTAAATGCTGAATTAATCAATACAGAAGGGCCCAACCCGGCACACGTATGAACTGCGACCTGGACCATTCCAAGTGCATAGGCTTACGGCTTTCCCTACACTAGCAGTTACCACCCATCAACAAATTATGGGAAGTACAGGGCCATGGATCTGCAGCCCTAAATTGGCAAGGTAGGAAGCTGGTGGGATGGAGCGACCAGTCCCTTTTGCACATGCCCACAGACCAGCACCAAGCCAGAAGCTCCGGCTAAAGACACTCTACAACTAGTGCATGAAGAAAATGTGAAAAATGGCCAGTGGTTGCAATAGCTGCAGGGAAGTGGATTTTAGAAGCACTGCAGACATGGCTTTGATCAGCTTATGAAAGAAAGCCAACCCGAGCCCGAAAGCTCTACCAGCCCCGCACAGAAGATGCGGGAGGCACTGCCTATCATGAGGGCTAACCAAAGAGCTTGGCAGGTTTTGAACCTCCCGCAGCTGGAAAAAAAAAACATTTGGATTTTATATTTCTGTACCTGTGAATTGTTATGACCCTATTCCTGCACTTCCGCTCTTTATAGGAATGCTTCAATTAATCATGCTGCAGGTGCAATGTGTATTTTTGGTAAAACAAGAAAAAAATATTCTGGCTACCATCAACAATGAAGTAACTTTTTTACTGACTAGTCAGTTCTCTCCTTTATATTGGAAATGTCTTTCTGAATGGTTGATATTAATTATTCAATTTAGAATATCAAAGCATAAACCTGATACTGCATTGGCTGAAAAAGAAAGAATGTTATCTATAAAGATTTTGAACATACCTAGAAATTTAAAACTTCTGAGAATTGGAAGTGAATGCACTTCATTTTATAACATGACACTTCAGAAAAAAAATATTCTGAAAAAATGGATACAAACTTCCTATAAACATAGCATTTTAGTCTTTAAATCAACCTTAAAAGCCACTGGTTAAAGTGAGTCTCTTTAAGGAGTTTTGGGATTTAGTCCATCGCAGTGAGAGTCATCTGAAGAACAGGAGAGAACTACATAAGCCCACACAACTGGGTCTATAAACAAATTTCAGTACAGAAAAAAAGCTATTGAGCTGTCTTTATAATTCACTCTAATTACTAAAGGGATATTGTAACTTCCATTATTTTCAGTACCCTACAGCAACATAGCTACTTTCAAAGGAAGTTTACTTAATCGTTCCAAGTTACATGGCAAGTTAAAAACACACAATATTCCCTCCTATTAGTTTTGGGTTTTTTTTTTTTGACATCAAAGCAAATTTCAAACATGCACATTTTAGTTCTGCACACAGGAAAACAGGCAGTGTGTCACAGATTGTCTCTCTTTTTTCAGAACCATCATTCTGCAGCAGAGACCTGTAAATTGGTGAACAAACTGAAATGACAACATTTGCTGTAGAACGATGAAGGTGCATGAGATTTCTTTCTCTGGCTGAGGCAAGGAGAACTGGTTTTAATCTATAATGTAAAATATCCAAAATGCATGCTATAAAAGCCTTTTACTCAGACTAACATTTATGCCTGTATCATGTTTTATTAAAAAATAAAATAAAATGTCAGTGAAGTCCTTTGATCCTGCTGTTATTAAGATTTAAACTTTTGGGCTGATGCTTTGCATACATTTCAAGCATGTTATGACTACTGTGCTGTTTAACTGCACAGGGATTATATGGGAATTACTACAGGAAGTTTGATCTTTAAAAGAAAAGCACAAACTTGATCACCTTTGTAGAATTGATTTTTAAGGTCAGGATATATTTCTTTTCCTTAGACGATTTTCATCCCACTTCAGTCTTGACTTACCAAAAGATCTGGAAAAACAACCTTTTAATAAGCTTAGTCAAGACTGAAGCACCACAAAGGCTGCAATGTACACTTCTGTACCAAAACAAATACTTATTTAACACAGCTAAAAGGAATGTCAATGTACAAATTTGTAAAATTAAGTATTTTGCACATATTCTTATTTTACTGTCCTTTGATGATTCACATGAACACATATATATATTTAACATGTAAAACACTATTAGTCTCATTGTCATCATTAAGAAAAAGGGAAAAAAAAGACAGTGCATTTAAATTCACTAACAACAGTCTGTTGGAAAAACAACCTTTTAATAAGCTTAGTCAAGACTGAAGCACCACAAAGGCTGCAATGTACACTTCTGTACCAAAACAAATACTTATTTAACACAGCTAAAAGGAATGTCAATGTACAAATTTGTAAAATTAAGTATTTTGCACATATTCTTATTTTACTGTCCTTTGATGATTCACGTGAACACATATATATATTTCACATGTAAAACATTATTAGTCTAAATGTCATCATTAAAAAAAAGGAAAAAAAAGACAGTGCATTTAAATCCACCAATAACAGTCTGCCCTCCTCAAATACAACTTACTGAATACTGCAGCCCCTCTTATGGGCGACTGGTTTATTGTATAATCGTACAACTGTTGGCCAGGTACTATATACACTGCATTAACATATTGTAAGAATGATGGGATTATGTAAAAAGAACCCTTGGCCCCAGCTAGAGATTAAGTAGTCATGTCACACTCTTTTTTTCTGCCACCTTGAAAACTATCTCAAAGCCCTACTAAATCCATGCTAGGGTTTTAAACACAGCATGCTTTCAAAAGCCATCTGCAAAAGAAAGCGTGCTAGAAATAAGCCAGCTAGCTATTTAAAAAATTTCAGCAATTATTAATCTGTAGATACCCACAAACAGCTCCATAAAAGCCTGAGTCGAACAGCTATTTACAAAGTCATTAAAAATAAAATCTTTCAGGACTTGATCCAAAGCCTTTAGCATGAATCCATTTCAATAGCAGAGAAATGTAAAATATCAGTTAATAATACTCACTCATTTTAAGATGTTTGCATTCAAATCTTTAACTCAGGTTACTTGATGTCTAAAACTGAATACAATAGCAGAATCAGTGTTGTTACTTTTGTTCAATAGTGATTCTTGAAAAGCAAAGCTAAAATTCAAGGAGAAGTAACTTGTGCAATCTTCTCTGAAGAGTCAGGAAACAAGAGTAACTCTCAAGGTAGAGTAAGAAAGCTCAGGGTAAGGATATTTTAAACAAGAACAGAGTATGCAACTGACTGGAAATGTATTGCAGTTTATTAGCAACCTTTTTTTTTCTCCCTCTAATCTCAGATTTTAACACAATGAAATATCTTATCTGCAGCAAGGCTTAGCAAATCATAACTATTTTTACAGCTTCCATTGCATTAGTGCATTAATGCCATTTATGGACAGGATCCACCTTCTAGGCATCCAAGACTTATGGCCAAGCAGTCTCCCTCTTATCACACCTGCAAAAGATGTTTTTCACATATCCTAGCACCCAGAAACCACTAGTCCAATCAAAGATGAATAACTATCTTTTTTTTCTTCATAACTCAGATCACTCAATAGACTTGCAACACAACTTTTCTTAATAGATGATCTCAAGAATTAACTTTCTCCATAATGGCACCAGCAAAGTTACACCACAACAAGCTCACACAATTATCATCTCGATCAGAAGCACAGGCCTCCTCACTGATTTCTCCTGCAGAGACATCAACCTCTTTCCTTCACTAAGTCACCCTATGAAGCATCCAGCACTAAGACCAACTCCCAAGCAATTCAAATGGACATGACAAACAGGGCCCCCCTTGCCTGCAGAAGCAAAGAACTCGTAGCTCAACACACTCATTCCCATCAAACCAGCAACTCGATCACTTCTACTCTGAAGAGCAGCACTCATAACTCCCTAATCAATCTAAGGATGAGCTTCATCCCAAACGGATACTCCCAACTGAAAACAATTATGTCTTTGAAGAAGACACAGATACTATGTCTCCACGTCCTTCCTCAAATGTTATCTCCATCTGTCACACTGCTCCATGCTGATATCCATACAGGCCAAAAGGAATAAGGAGAAAGGTACATCATGAAAGTTGTTTTCCTAAACCCATTCTTGTAACCCCTTCAGCCTTACGCCAACTCATTATCAGCAGCAGGTCTCCAATGGTCTGCAGAAGCGAACAAGATCTTGCAAGATTTAACAAACCCTCCTCACCATCTTCACAATAACCAGTATAAATACCTCCCAACTGAAAATCATAAATCATGTTTTTCATATGAATACAAACAGGTGCAACAGATGAGCTCATGGAGACCATAAAATCAAATAACTGGATGAAAAGGGAAATATCCAGTTACCAGCAGACTATTTCCCAAAGGAAAAAAATAAGTAAATAAATAAAACCATTATTTCTGACCTTTCAGTCTTTAACTTCAAGGCAGACTTCAAAAATGTTTCTAGAAAAAGAGCTTGCAAACTAAAAATCAAACCTTACTGTACACTAAGTAAAATGATGTTAATATCAATGCTGGTTTTGACTGTAATATGACTATTACAGCCTTCCACATAATATTTTCTGTTAATCAAGGTGTAACTATTGCTGTTTGCCACTCCATTCAAAAGTGGCCAATGTCAATGTGTCCCTCTGTCCCACAGGTAACAACTGCCCTTTTCTCTTATACGTCTACTGGATACTTTTATTTTACCCTCAGAGCAATTGCTTTTCAGCCATCCTTTGTTCTTCATCAGATCTGAGGAATGTTCTCTGTGACAAAAATGTCACAGTAAAAATTAGACAAACCGCAGCTACAGCAATATCTGCTGCTTCTGAGTGTACCTGATACCCCCAGCATTGCTCTCATAGGCAAAAAAGAAAAAGAAAAAAGAAAAGAAAAGAAGGAAAATGGTAAAATCTTATTACTGTATTTGTGAAAAGGAAAACTAACGACCTGTATACTCTGTTAATAAAGCAAGGTGAAAATACTACCATAATGAGAGAACTATATATCCCTGGGACAGAACCTTCTCTTTTGCTAAAGGGAGTCAAAATTAATTCCAAAAATAGTTAAATCAATTTACAATCAGGATGAAAACATAACAAATTATGCCCCTGAAATGTTTCCTTTAGTGTACCATAAAGAAATCTTGCCTGAAGAACACTTCAGTGCTTCCCAGCTGCACAAGAACTAACAGCCTGATGGAGTTGGTCACAAGCATTTAACAGGAAACACCAAATCCAAGAGTAGGGAGCAAAAACTACCAACGACAGAAAAAAGTTTATAAACTTTTGTTTATAAACAATGGTATTTGGTAATTGTAGTCTTCCTTTACATTTGATTTTAACACTTAGATTCTCTTATTCCAGGGTATGACCATTGTCAAATAGTCTTTGGTCTAAAACAGTGTTCTAACACACCAAGTCTGTTGTGTGGTATTTCGATAAAAAGCATTAAGAAGCCAAAATTAGAAGCCAAATATAATTATTTTAACATCGGATTCTTGAAAGAAAAGAGCAGGGTTTAACAGACTGGTTACTCTTTTGAGATATACATGATATCCCAAAGGAATGCAAAACACCCAACCAACTAAAAGGTACTCTTAATTATATTATAAACATGAAGCGGCCTTTGCTCCTAAATACTGTTCATACTTTACAATGATGGTCATATCAGTGATGTAATAATCTTTCTGACAAAGACAGTGGGAGAGACGGACAAGGTCCAAAGCAATAGCTGTTCCCTAAGCAAAGGTCAAGCCAGGGAGCTTGGTAAAACCTCAGAGTTCAAGATTCAGCATTCAAGTGCAGTACAGTGTTGCCAGCGCTGTGAGTTGTTGCCAGGGAGGAGACTACTACTACTTGCAGTGCACTTGGTGAGGTCTCTTTAGTGCATGTCAAGGGCATGTTTACCCTCCTCTGTCGCTACACAATTATCACTCCAGTGTTTCCCCTGGCTAAGTAGGATCTTATGCTGGTGATGCACAAATTTCCTTACAGATACCAGCTCAGACTAACTAGATCTGCAACTCAGTCCTGTTTTTTAGGACTCTTGGATGCCTAAACACCATCTTATGACCAAAATGAGTCGACCAAGTTCCACTTCTTTTTCAGGAATACTTTCTACTTCACTCATTCTTTGCACTATTGTACCCAATCCCATTACACAAACTTTCAAACCAGAGGACATTCTCTAGGCCTGTACTACGGGCCTGTGCATTTACCATTGCTGCTTCTTTCTTTATTTCTAAAATTTAGCAGGGACTTTGTCCTGTAGCATTCCGTGTCGCCCAAGGTCACTCCAGGAAAATGACAGCTAAAGTCATTACTTGTGTGGAAGGCTTTGCTTGGTGTCTTCTTCTCTCCAATTCTCTGCCTCCCTGACCCGTTTTAAACCACAACTGCTGAGAGCTTTATCAGCTTCTGGCAAACGGGCAACTTCAACTTTCTATTCACTGCTTTGATCCTTTTAGTGGAAGTATTTTGACATCTGGCTTTGTTGAACATTAAACTTAAAATCAAGGATTCAAAATGCCTCAATTACTCACTCAGATATGTTAAGAGCTCTCCCTCTTCCATATACGTTTGGCTTTAAAAATTCTATCGGTTGTTTCAGCACTTTAAAATACACTTAAGTAATCCCCAAGTTCTGTTACGCACCACCTTTACTCCATAAATACACCGTGTTAGTTCCTCCCAACAGCTTCTACCATGGGGGATGAGAGAGTACTCAGTAGCTACAGAGAGTCTCATCTTTATGTTGCTTGACTGATTGAGAGGAATAAAACCTCCCCCCTCGTACTTTATAGACAGCAAAGGAACGTGCCGACACCAGACTTCCCAGAATCCAGACCCTAGGGTCTGTTCTGCCCTGGTTACTCCATCTTCCCTGGTGTCCCATCTCTCCAACTCTTCTGCTTCCCTTCTCATTGCCCAGTGAAGCTCCCGCTACAGGCTCAGCAGCTGCTCTTCCCCCTCACTGTCCCTGCCTGGTTCTGCCCCTCTCCTCCGTCCTCTCACCTAGGACACTGCCCTGCCAGGGCCTGTACCCTCCACTTCCCCTTCACGGAACATTTTCAAACACAAATTCAGCCCGAGGCACATTGCTGTGCAGGGAATTTCACAGTGAGCAGCCACATTTTGACACTTCTGAACAACTGGAA
>NW_010577118.1:0-20659 GCF_000705375.1 Tinamus guttatus | reverse complement strand
TTTAACAATTTCTGGCAGAACTTTAGGATTTAGCAACAAATATTAATAACAGGGAGCTGCTTTACAAAACATTTTCAAGGGTTCACGGCAAAACAAAGTTTGTTAAACATGCTGCATTTAAAAATACTCAGTTGCCCTTGCTCATCCTTTGCACGGCACTGTGTACCGCCTGAAAGGGGGTGCAGAAACAGCAGTGACCATGACGCAGCTTCAAAACAAGATAAGTAAAATACTGTGCGTTTGCTTAGTCCAGCAAGTAAATGTATTTGGAAAACAGGGTACTGAAAACGAGCTTGGCTTCTACCCATGTCTCTGAGGGTAGTGTCTGTTTTGGGAGGTCAAAAGTAGTTGGCAGTCACTAGTTCTGCTAAGTGTAGCCTCTACCCGGAGAGGGTGTCCAAAATGCACCCTCTGCAGCAGCGCTTAATATGCAGTGGCTGCCCCCTGCCACAGGGTGTCACAAGTTTAATGATGTTTAACTGGAATTCAAAATGTTGGAAGTGCAGATGACAGCGAGAGCCGTCCAATTCCAACGTAACACCAGCTGTTTACCTTAGTTAACTCATTAATAGCAGCTGTGAAATTTGGTATAAATTTTAATGATCAGTAGCAGCTACAAGCAGGGTTGGAAAGCAGTGAAAGTGCAGCATTTCAGTGTGTATCCATTGGAGTCAGATCTATTAGAAATATTTTAAATGTCTGGTTGCTAATCCACCTTTTGCTCCAACTAAAAGTCTGAAAAATGTTGCCACTAATTAAATAAAAGCTGTGCTTCTTCAGAATAGCTGTTTCTTACTTCCAAGGGTCAGAAAGAAATAAATTACTGATTTACCCTGGAAATTATTAACACCTTCAGCTTTTGCAAAGCTTTCATCATGGTTTCAGTACTTGCCTTTTCCTGGATTAGATCCTCGGGGTTATATTCTAGAGCATGCAGGCACTGGGGAAGGGGGAAGCAGGGCTGGGGCAGAGGGAGGTAGGGAGAAGTGAAAGTGACAAAAAGGGGGGAATTTCAATTTCTAGAACAACAAAAAGCATTTTCCACATTCACAAATGGGCGGATATTTATATGTGCATGTGTGTACACAGAGTACAGACATTGTACCATTGTATCATTTTATCAGTTTAACAGTTGAAGGGATGATTCACTTGAACATCGGATTACGACTGTTCTCAAAGTTTCCTGCATAACCTGCTTCCAGTTTCTCTAAGGAATTGCACTGGATCATTTTCTTATCTCAGCCTTCACTTAAAATCTAATGCTTGTGTGCAATCACAGTCACAGCTCCTTAACGTTTCTCTCTTTTTTTTTTTTGAAAGAGTTAAGTCTCAAAGACACTGAAAGTGGATATTAAATTCCTGTATTTTCATTAGGTAACTTATTTTGTACTTAGTTCTGTAAACACTGAGGTATAATGATAATTTAGTTGAGAAGCATTGAGGGCAACAGTTTATAGAAATACCACACACTTAGCCAGGTTTCCATTTCTGCTTTCTAATGCAGAAGGCAGCCTGCTGCTACACATCGGGAAGAGAACATAAGGGATTAAAGCCAAAATATCTCCAATCCTACACCTCTAACCTAAAATACTGTGTTTCTATTAGACTCAGAAAAACAGGCGGTAGTATTTAGTAGATCACAACACATCAGAAGATTTAAATGCATATTTAAGTCTCTTTCTATTCAACAAAGCATATAAAACTGTGCTCAGCTTTAATGATCTATTTGTGCTGAGCTATCTTAATCGGGATTTAAGTGAACAGGAATAAGCACAATTTGGAGATCTCATTTTCAAAACAAAAATCTTTTAGTTTGCTTTCTTTGGTCAAGCTGTTATACCACTTTCGAAAATTAAATATAAATTACACTCTATAGATACACACATTTGTTTCTCTACAAATGGCATAGCCCATAAAATTTTAGACCATCTAAATCATTTTCCCCACATTTTGTATTCCAAGGTCAGGCTATAGAACAAGTTTTCTCAGCTTAACTTCTTACCTCTTACATTTGACCCTCAAAGTGACTGTAGGACATTGTCACTATTTCCCACCTGCCTTCTCCCAGTTTTATGCTATTTAATCCCAGTTCAGTTTTCCTCTTTAGTAGGTAAAAACTGAGCAATGCTAGTATAAACCAGCAGACTCAATGATTTTATAATGATTACAGATCTGAGAATCTATTTCATTTTTATTAATGTCTAAAATAACTGCAGGCCTGGCAATGATTTTGAATCAGCGCTCTTAGCATTAGCTTTAGCCTTGCTACGCACACAAATCATTTAGACAGCCGTGATGCTTACATATACACACAATTAAGAGAAGAGAGAAAAATAAGCCTTAAAGTTTTACAAAATTAACACATCGTAAATTAATTTTGGATTTTCAATAAACATTGTAAGCCATTGTCTGAACTAAGGAGGGTTTTTTCGCTTTTATATCCCAATACTAAATTATTCATTTACTTTTACACCATAAATCTATTTCCTCATTAATGCCAAAAACATGGAACTAAGAAATTCTGAAATTTAAATAGCTGCCATAGGCTTTTGGTGCTCTATGATAGCTTTCTGTTGATGAGACGAACTATTTTACTCAGGGAAAGTTATCACTGAATTAGCTTCTCAGCTGAACAAGCTGGTGATGTGACCTGACTTGCAGCACCAGGCTTTTCTTATAAAAAGTGATTAAAAACAAACTAACTAAAATAAAAAAGAAGATTTGGAGCAAGTATTTTACTTCCACAGACCAGCAAAAGTACTTGTTACCACGCAGTAAAAAAAAAAAAAAAATGTTTTTTTCCTTTTACTATTAGGACTAAGAAATAAACAGTAGGAAAAGCTTCATGAAAGCTGAAAATACTTAACAAAGCTCTGAGAAACATACACAGTCTTCATTTAAAACATATCTCTAATGTCAGAGAAGCCAGATTCCTTCTTTCCTATAGTTCTGAAGGAGGGAGGAAAACTGGGAGAATAAAAAAGCAGCATTACAAGACCTGCTTGTGGCATGGTCAGAAAATAACAAATCCTCCCTTCCTCAATCACATATCCTCTCTTCCCCCAAATCATAACCGTATCAAAATATTGAACTGACAGCTTTCACAAAGAAGGAAGAACAGATGCACGATAATGAATTTCTAATCTCCTAGGAGGCACAGCACAAGTGAAGAAACCCAAAAATAGAAAGCAGGGCGACCAAGGTATCACCAGGGATAACTGTTGTTCACATTGGCAACAATCTTTCCTCAGATTTTGCAAAGTACCCAAGTTAATGGAACACAAAGAGTAGAGCTGAAAATAAAGGATGGCCTATTAAATTAAAAATAACTACGTGAGAAAAGGTTTAGGGAGTCGCCTGGCCAATATAAACAAAGCCTGATTTGGGGAAACTTAAGTTTTCTTCCCTCAATTTAGACTTCTCAAAGATAGTTTCTTTTCCATAATGTTTCTAAATATGTCTCAACTTCAGGGATCTAATCTTCCAAGCTAGTCGAAAAGTTTCTAAACTTCATTAAACATTCATTAAACACCTTCAGATAGACACAGGAAGACACTTACTGCCCTTTTATGATTTTCTTCTTTGAGTACTGCCACTTTTTCATAAAAAACAGAATGTACCACAGAATTACACCACTGTAATGGATATTCTAATTAACATTATGGCACCTAAAGCTTTTAATAATCAAGTTGATACAAAAATGCTCATAAAAAGAACATGACTGCAAATCCTACACTGCATGATAAACAGTACCATGATCTAACTTCAAATTAGCAGAAAAGCTTTGGCATTCACTTGAAAAGAAATAGTAATAAATGGAAAAGCCCTCTCACTCCATTAGTTCATCCAAACAAAATATGTTAAATTAAGATCCTGTATTAACTGTTCTTTTTTTCCAACATTTATTTCAAACAGGAACAACATTCATGAACCAGCACAAATAATGCAAGAATTGTTTACATAATATTTTAATAAGGAAAGCCAAGGTATTAACAGTATTTTGTGACAGTAAAGAACTAATGCACTTCTTTTAAAGAGCTATTTTCTTCAATAAAGTAAAAGCATAAATCAGCAGTCCCTCAGAAATAAGCCTCGGAAGAGATTCCAGCTCCCCACCCCAGAGCAGCATTCTTGCTCTCAAGTCAGACAGCATTTTACAGGGAAGATGCAGAGCTTCCCTTTGAGTAAAAAGGAAAGAATGCCAATAATTAGCCACCCAGGAGGCATTTGTTTCACAATATTTTTGTTACTCCATGGCTGCCATTGTGCTAGGATTTGTGAAGACTTACAAGCAGGCTTGGAATATAGCTTTTAATTCAACAGTGCTGCCTTGCCATAAGTAGCCCTCATTTGTTTGTTAGAAATCATCAAGGTCGTTAAGTTTTCCTCCACACTTTCAATGACCACAGAATAGCTAGGATTTTATCTGTGGTGTTCTCGAGAAATGTGAACTAAAAACAACAGCAATTATATAATGCTGTTCTCACTTCCAATTAAAAAGACAAAACATGTTACTGTTTTAAAAGGCAGGAGAGATTAGATTTGCTCATGTTAGGGAAGCCATAAGGCATTCAGACAATGCTGCTTCTGAAAGATGATTTAGAAAAGACTTATATTTCATAACCTCAGATGCAAATATCCTATGAGGAACTTGTTAGGATTCTAGCCAAAGACACTGAAAAATGTAAATTACAGAACTACAGTAATAAGTGAAATGCCTGAAACGACCATTGATGCGTTAGTTCTGGAACAGGGAAAAAAATCCTCTCAAAACCAATACAAAAAGGTTCTGTGAAAGGTATCCAGGATCTCAGTCTGAAAACAAATAGTGACATCAAAGCATGGGAAAGCCAAGATATCCCTGACTGAAGAGATTTAGTAAAATTTTCATCCAAAAGAGTCTACTTTTAATAACAGGATAGTTTTATCTGTTTTGTTTTAGTAAGAGTGTGTTTTATTTAAAATGAAATATATATATATATATAAAATAACATTCTCAGCAGGGGAACCAGAGAGTAAACAGGTAAGTCAACTAACCTAATCTGTCCTCAATTATGTAGCTGTTTTCCCCCATAGCTTATTACTGTGACTGTGTGAAAATGAGAGATAAGAACAGCAAGTTTCTCACCTTTTTCTCTTAGCAAGTTCAGATGTGGAAGCATCAACATATTTTATTAGTTTTTACTGATTTTGCTACTTTGTTTATGCAGTAATCAAATATTTTAGTATATGAGTGTTTTGAAAATAATCACATTTTATTTTCGCACAAATTCATTCCAACTCTCTAATTGTATTAAAATGTTAAAAAACACCACGTTTTGGAAGAATCCTGTATGTGACCTCGAATATGCTTGCTAGATAGGTCCAAAGAAAGCTATGTTTTAATCTGCCCCCGAAACTAGATTTTTTTTGAAGTCAGCATATTGACAGTCTTTCACGACCGTGAACTCCACACCTAAAACTTCAAAAGGATCAAGCACATCATTACCCAAATAATTTTTTTTTACTGCAATTTCTTTACATAGTTTCTAATGCAAATACAAACCTAAAACATCTTGTGCATACACCAACACAGAAAAAATGAAAATAGGAAAAACAGCACAGGAAATTATTGTGAAAATTCAAATCTAAACAGTAGACATTCAGTTGTATGTGTGAAATCTATGGCTATCTGAAGGCTTGGAAGTTGGCTGCTACTAAGCCAACTAGCAAGTCAGCTGGACTTCTGTAAGCTGCTCCTGGATACTTCAAGTACGCTTGGCCCTTAAACAGTTTAGCCTACCTGGGCAAAGAACAGAGTAATTCTTTAGAGTGGGCCAAGGAGAGCAGATCCCATCCCCTCCATATGATGTTGTTACCTAAGCAGGTTTGATTTACTGCAATTCTTTTAATGGGGAAAGATTTGCTATGACAATAGTAGCCACTGACCTAAAAGCAGTGACCTAAAAGCACTCTGGAAGTACCATTTAGAACAAAAGTAATTATCATTTGGGACAAAAGTGCTTTAAAGAACACAAATCTGTCTTCTGTCATTTCCAAATGATAACATCCCCATACATTCTCAAATAAAGATGTTATTACACTTTAAACAAAGCGAACACTTTGACATCCATCAAATTAATGACTCCAAAAAACAGACCACCAAAGACAGACAAAGGACTCCAGGTCCGATTGAAACTCCAGAGGGAACAAGCAGATAGAAATATTTTCCTTTCTATGAACCTAACATAATTATAATGTAGATTTGAAAAAGCATAACTTATCCATTATTCTCGTTTTAATCTGCACACACTTCTTACAATGAGTATCAAATCAGATCTTTGTAACTGGATCATCGGACTATTTTTATAGATTTTTTTTTCTTTTAGTATGACATTGATCTCCAAGCAAAGCTACAATTCTGCATACATGGAGTCTAACTCTCCCTTTCCTCTGAGGCATCTCCCCAGTTCTCAAGAAGCAGTGGCAGCTCCACAGAGTAAGAGAAATTATCACTTTCAATAGTGTATGTTACTATCATATTGCATGTGTAGCAACTGAGGATCAAACAAACAAACAAACAAAAAAACTCAGAAAATACGACATCTGCTAGAATCCCAGCATGTCACATGTCTACACTAGCATTTTCTTTCCCAACAATGCAAGCTGTATTAAGGTATTCCAAAATTCTATTTCAAGTCATAGAATCATAGAATGCTTAAGGTTGGAAGGGACCTCTAGAGATCATCTAGTCCAACACCCCTGCACACACAGGGTCACCTAGAGCACGTGGCACAGGGTGGCGTCCAAGCGGGTTTTGAAGATCTCCAGAGAAGGAGACTCCACAACCTCTCTGGGCAGCCTGCTCCGGTGCTCCATCACTCTCACTGCTAATATATTTTTCCTTAAGTTCCTGTGGAACTTTTGATGCTTCAGTTTGTGGCCATTACCTCTAGTTCTGTCAGTGGCCACCAGTGAAAAGAGCCCAGCACCATCCTCCTCACTCCCTCCCTTGAGGTACTTATAGACACTGATCAGATCCCCTCTCAGCCTTCTCTTCTCCAGGCTGAACAGGCCCAGCCCCCTCAGCCTCTCCTCATAGGGCAGATGTTCCAGGCCCCTGATCATCCTTGTGGCCCTGCGCTGGACTCTCTCCAGCAGCTCCACATCCCTCTTGTACTGTGGAGCCCAGAACTGGACACAACACTCCAGGTAAGTCTGGATTTTTGAAAACACAACTCTACAACTCTTAATTTAAAATTAATTACACTTTATTTAATTTGCAATTGCTGTACTCAAAATCATGCAAAAACATTAGGTTTTCCTGTATCATAGTTAAACACAGTAAAACCTCACAGACTCGTTCATGTGCAGCGGACAGGAAGCTCAGAGCAGAACAATCCATAGACTTTTCCACCAACCGAGTGAGGCAAATCAAGTTCTGTATAGTTAGAACACCAGAAAGTGCCAAGTTAATTATTAGCTATCCCTCGTAAGTCATACAGACTTGCTAGACATGTGCATATGACCTGAGCAGTCCAGGTTTCAGAGCCTGGATAGGAATGAACACTGGGGGCTTAGGTAGGAAGGAGAACTGATTTTTCTTAACTCCAAATGGGTTGTCAGCCTATTAGGAGAGGAGAGTTGCCAGTAGTTCCAAACTTCTGATAACTTCCAACAAGTGCTGGCACTTAAAGAACAGGAACAATTCTTAGCATATATTTCGGCCCGAGAAACAGATTTAAACAAGTCTGTCTGGGAATGCCTACAAACTCCCAGTGTTAGCGGGAGAAAAGATAATGAGCTAAACCATTTGAAGCACAGATCTGCCACTTGACTTATGAGAGAAGTATAGGTCAAATCTTTTCATTCCATTGCAGTTAGAAAATGCAGCTTAAAAGCTAGAGATAAAACTAAAATGTGGATCTCAGTGGGAGGAAAAGTAGAAAACAAAGAGCCTTTTAAGTAACTGATCACAGCATGAACCCCACTTACTGAATTCTCCTGTAGATCAGCATTTTCTTACTTCTGCATTTATATGGCAAATATTCATCAATGCATCATTAACAAAGCATCACATTTATCAAGAGAGATAAACCCGATAATGATCAGAATGCATTTAAAAGCAAAAATGTACATCTTTGGCACTTATTGAAATAGGGTTTAAAATTTAACTTAAAGGTATTAAGGCTACAGCAATCACTTGTGATGTAATAAAATGACTTAAAATTTGTCTACAGGCAACTACATTTCTAACTAATTGATCACTGGACTGTTACCGAATTTCTATTGCAAGCTGTTGTCACATCCTAGATGGGTTTTGGAATTCTACCCTAATTTCAGCCAGTCCCAACTGAAGTTATTGCAGAAATATTCTATTCATTCAAAGATATTTTAAACTGCTGCACATGCTGTCAGACTTTAAATAATACATTTTTTTAAAGTCTCCTGTACAATTTCAGCAATCTTAGCCAACGGATTACCAAAATTTGACTTCTGAAATTGAATACTTACAGAACAGGTTTTTTAACAGGATTATTCCTTTAACTGCAGAAGGGGCTATAGAGTGACCAAATCCTTTCCCCCAGTGTAGCCCATAGCAGTTTCCAAAGTGAGCTATGACGCTGGGAAGACAAGAGGTATACAGCAGTGTCTGGAACGATCCTCGCATGGAAGGAAGGAGCTCCTCACTCCTGAATGAGCAGAGATCCCCTGAAGAGCAGCTGTGCACACCCTGATCCAAGCAGAAAGAAAAGGTCTAAAGCAGAGAAGCCTCTTCCTCGACGAGGAATTATTCCTCCAAGGTAGAATTCATGAACCAAAGACAGATACTGGGCTTTAGGAAAGCTAACTAAAAAGAAGCAGATAGATTTAAGCATTGCATTTAAGCACACATCCTTCTAAGGGCCTAATAAGGGTTGAAGGATACCTATGGGAGGTAAAGGGCCATCTCATGCCATCAGTGAACACTGAAACCAATCTGAGCATTTGTAAGAATTGTTTGAGAATTTGTGAATGTTTGTAGGCCATGCTAAAAAAAAAAAATGTATGCCACTTTTTTCTTTTGTCCCTTTTGTATATTTCCATGCACAAAAGGAAAAATAACTTCCAGTTTCTGCAAATGTCTTTGCACTGCTGGAGAAGTCATTTCTTGCATTGCCTATCATGAAATTACAACATTAAAAGTGCAGCTAAGGTGAAAGGTGCTCGACTAGGGTATTTGATATCTTCCATCACATGTGAGTTGTGATCTTCACAACAGAGAGATTAAAGCCATGTATCGGGACCAAACTAATACATTGTGGTAATTTCCTAAAGACACAAAGCATTTGGTCTGTCTAAAGCTAGAGTAATTATTCCTTAACAGGAAAGTTTAAAATTTAGATGTTTTGTGTAGATATTTTGCTATTTGCAAAAATCTGTAGTTTTCTTTGAATCAATTTTGGCTTCTTTGAAACTTGTAAGGTACAAGAAATGATACCTTTTAAATTTTCATACTAGATATAACCATATCTAAAGGTAAAATAGGTTTCATGTGAAAAATGAAAATTCAGATATCCTGTATTAGAGACACCATAAAACAAGAAAGGAATCAACTACATGTAATTACTTAATCACAATTTATTCTACAGCAGTCTAAAATATGGATGAGACAACCAATTATGCAGCTGCTAAACAGAACAACTCATTAAATAATTTAATTGGATTATTAATTTCCTAGTTTGATGTAATCCGTTTGCATAACATTAAGTACTTCTGAGATTTACACTCACGGCAAATTCATATCTTATGTTTTGGTTCATCTTACTAAAAATTGTTACTTTGTTTCTAGCTGCAAATATTTCATTAGCACTTGGCTTAGAGTTACTTTCAAGTAGTAGGAATGGCCGGCTAACTACAGCGTTCACATAACAAGGAATCATTACGCATGCTGCTTTCAAATACTTGGAAAAAAAAATCCATGGAGGTTTGAAGTGGGCTGTGCCAGTACTCAATTCTATTATACAGGGACAAGAAAACATAAGACAACCTCTCATTCACGCAGGACAAATAGCTGTGCCAAAAGCACAAATTACACCTAATTACAGGGTATAACTCTGTCATCTTTCTTTTTATAACCTAGCCGTTAACACACTTTGATTTTTGACTTCCATTTGGGTTTATTAACATCAAAGCTTTGTCATCACTTATCTGTTTCTACAGACTTTTCTACCTGAGGCAATAAATAAAAATTTCTTTGCATTTCAGCCTTTCGGATGCAAGCAAGGTTTAGTCTACATTGTTCTTGATGTTTCATGCTTATTAAACTTTTGTATGTTGTTGTAAAGTTTATTGCCCTTGGCATACCAATTTTAGACATACTGTAATTAAATCTACTCTCATTGCATATAAATGCATTAGCACTGTCTTATGATAAATTTTGTTCTTGCTGTTCATGCTGTTTTTCATGTAATTGCGCTGTCTTGAATAAAAGCGTAATGGACAATCTAGTTTAATACATTGTTTAGCTTTTTGTCAAAGACTAAATGGCAATGAATTTTTAATAAAGCTATACAGAGCTTTTTATATATTTATAGATTACAATAGAAAACACATAGATGACCACCTCTGATGATACACAGAAAGAAAACAATACTGTTAGAAGGTTGACAGTCATGTTGAAGCGATCTACTAAAATTCAGACCACTGAAAGAAGAGTGAGAGACTTCTGACTATAAGCTATGATCAAACACAAATATAGTTTAAAATTAATCTGAAAATACCAGCTGCTAGAATTCAAATCCTCAGTAGAGCATTAAAAAGAGGTTTCAAAATGTCTCTTGAATTGTGTGCTTTATTTTCAACTGAGAGAACGGTATATCAGTTTAAATGAGAAACTTCCTGAAAGAAACCAGATTTCTACAGTTTGGAGCAGCAAAGGTTTCATCATGGAGAAAAGGTTTCCCTACTTTCCTCAAAAGGAAGACGAGTTCAAGCAGTGAGGAGACATAACTGCTGACGTTACCTCAACTGGAGCACTTCTGTTACAGAAATGCATGGATGAAAGCAAGAAGAATCTTAATCCATTTCCAGCTAATCCTCAAATGCAAAAACAAAACAAAACAAACTATACCTACACATTTGCTAAGCTAGTTCTTTAAAGCTCAACAATAAAAATTCAAAATTTCCTCGTAAAATCTGTTTCATTCTTTCACTGCTCATATTTATGAAGATTTCTGTAATATCTACCTTAAATAATTCATGGAATTTTAATTCTTTTTAACTTAGTTATCACTTTGTTTCATCAGCGATAACAGAATATTTCTTTATTTCTTCCTGCAAGAGCCATTTACATAGGAGAAAACCACCCACTTTGGTCAGTCCTCCCTTTTGCTGGCTAAAGAGCTGAAATCGGTCTCTCCTTTCCCACATGTCCCAGCCCAGCCCCGCGGGCTCCGCGCGCCAGCCGAGGCTCTGCTGACGCTGAGCGCAGGCAGGGCGGGCTGTGCTTGGTTCACACCTATATCCCTACATCCCTGTGGAAGGCAGGGCGGGCTGTGCTTGGTTCACACCTATATCCCTACATCCCTGTGGAAGGAGCACCTTCTGATACAGTTTAATGAATCGAACAAAAACAAAACAAAACAAATCCTTCTTTGGAGGATCACTACAATTTACTCACAACATGTCAGATCTTAGACTATATAGACTGAACTTCATCTACTGGTTTCCAAATTTTTTTTTTTTCAGTTTTGCAAGTTCATTTTGAAAAGTGATCTTGCTTTCCAACATGGTCTGTTTTAGGTCATCTGCAGAATAACGCCAGTTACTTCCTACTTTATCAACCAGCTTACTAGATCAAAAAAACAAAGGAAAAAAAAAAAGAGAAATAAAAAGTGAAAACAGATTTCAGGCTTCTCTGCTCAAGAACAGTGTGGAGGGATCTAATCATGTGTATAAATATCCAAAGGGAAGGTATAAAGAGGATGGGGCCAGACCCTTCTCAGTAGCGCCCAGTGATAGGACAAGAGGCAACAAGCACAAACTGAAATGCAGGAAACTCCATCTGAACATGAGGAAGAACTTCTTTCCTGTGAGGGTGCCAGAGCCCTGGAACAGGCTGCCCAGAGAGGTTGTGGAGTCTCCTTCTCTGGAGATCTTCCAAACCCACCTGGATGCCACCCTGTGCCACGTGCTCTAGGTGTCCCTGCTGGAGCAGGGAGGTTGGACTAGGTGATCTCTAGAGGTCCCTCCCAACCTCAACCATTCTGTGATTTAACATATTTGCCTTTCCCCCCCCCCCCACCCCGCCCCTCAGACAGGTGAATCTTTTATAAACTTTAAC
Source organism: Tinamus guttatus (assembly GCF_000705375.1). Next base: position 8,355 of record NW_010577118.1, on the reverse strand, counting down.
TTCCTTGACTTCTAGTGTGTCTCACTTTATCTCATTTGACCTCACATAAATCCAAGCTTCTGCTGTAGCCTTCTGTTTTTCTGAAGTGCTTCTCAAGTGCTCTGGAGATCTTCCTGAACCTGCTAAATGGTTTTCCTTCGCTCCAGTCTGTGTCTCATGTGTGACTAACAAGTTCACTGTGCACCCATTAGCATCTCTTTACCTGATCCAGTAACGTAGTTCTACTTTCTCAGTTCCTTGCATTGGCATCTAGATATTGCAGTTTTCTCTTCTGAAGCCAGTACAGCATCCTTTCATTACAGACACCGACATCCACTCCACAAACAGATGTGCTGGCTAAAGGGGTTATTATCCTTCCCTGCTTTCCCACTGTTCATTACCACTTCACCATGAGTGATACGTGCTAATGCAGTGGATTGTGCCTGAAGCAGGTTTGGGAATGATCACACGGGATGGCTGTGGGGAGAACAAACCCCAGCTGATGAATGATGAGAGGTGGTTACATTTTCAAACTTAGTACAGAATATAAAGTCTGCTCATGAAGTAGATACATCACTTACCTATCGCTTTTATGTTTTGCTTCCTGCCATTTGCCTCCTACTCTTGCCTATTCATTTATGCATTGCTATATTCCCCTTTGATATACTACATATTGAAGGCAGGCAAAGAAATTTCTACATCCTTCTCCCAAGCTTTACACTAGGCCCTCTCTTTAATTTATATTGGTCTGCTATCCCAGAAGCCACAAGCAATTTGTCTCAGACATGGAGCTTGTGAGCTCATCCATCAACAAATTTGTCTTCCTCCGACTGCCTTTCAAAGACAGAACAGCTCCAAGCTTTCCTTATACTCCCAGTTCCTTATATCTTTGACTTTGTTGCATCTTTTTTTCTCTCTCTTGGATGGGGAAGGACGGAGGAAAGTCACCTGGATGTCTTCTAATCTGACGTCTTCCATCTGATTCTGCGTGTTAGATCCATTTACCTCCACAAGTCTCATATTGAAAAGATTCCTGCCCAGGAATTTGAATCTTTTAAAAAGAATTTTCCCAAGTGCTCAGAATGAAAAAACCTTTTTTCTCCCCTGTCATTTACAAAAGCAAATTACAAATTCCTTTTAAGAGGAGTAGGAATCAAACTTGTTTTGAAATTCATTTCAATTCATTCATTTTGAAATTCATTTCAAAACAGGAAGGAAATCGTTAAGCATATACACTGCAAGCTTCCTAATAGCATTTTCTGATAAAGTGGAAGGTTAAAAAAAATGGTTAGAAAAGCACCTACAAAATGAGATTTGACAACAAAGCTAATCGACAATACAAAAGATGATAAAATAGAAATAAATATCAAATGATAGCTCACAGGAACCAAAAATCAGAGCACAGTGATAAGATTAATCAAATGTTCACTTACAGTCATGCACAAGGTCATACACACACAGTTCCACGTTGAAAAGTAATGTTTCCAGAAATTATTGCTTTATTATGCAAAATAAAATGATGCAGGATTTACTATACATATTTTTCTGAATACAGTAAATAAAATATTTTCTGTCAGTGGAATTAAGCACAAACATCTTGCCCAAGAGTACAGATATCACACTGCCTTCACATACAAGTTGGTGAAAAACAATTAAAAAAAAGCAGAAAAGGCTCAAAGATGAGCTACAACAATGATTCAATCTTGTAAAACACATCCAGATGTCAAACATTTCTCCCATAAAAAAAAAAAAAAACTTTAGTGCAGTTCTTATCTAGAAATATATTAAAACCTCGTAATTTTGACATGTATATTTTACAGGCACAACAAACTAAGCAAGTAGAAACTGCAGAGAGTTTCCAAACTGGGGAGGGAGCATAAATAGAAATAAGCAGCAGGTGAACTGATGTGATTTATAAAAACAATAAAAATGGCTTTCTTGGGATCTACTGCTGGCAAATTAGAATCTACAAGGGGTCTGAGATGTCAGCTCTCTGGCAGTATTTATATCTTAGCCTGATCCTTCAAACCTTGCAGAAATAATTTAAAACAGGTAATCTTGGATTTGGTCATCACTGTAACAGGTTAAAGTCCCCAAATTCTTATAAATCTAATGCCTGCTAGTTGCCCATAAGCAGGAACCTGACACATGAAGCCTCACACACATGGGCTGATCCCTGCACGTAATGTGCATTTTTGGTGCCTTTTATCAGTAGCTACCAAAGCACAGATAGCCCAAGAGCTAAACACACGCGCGTGCGACCACATCGGGCTGCAAACATGAAGTACTCGGCATTACGGTGCTCTCCCTCCCGGCGGGAGGGCAGGACAAGCCCTTGGAAGCTTGTGTTTTCCAAGGTCTGGCAGAGTGGAGTGCTTATCTATGTGAAAATTACAGAACTAACATCCAACTAATTGTCAGGGCTTCAAGAACCAAAGGCTTGGGCACAACCTGAAGACGAAATTGCTTGTGATCACTTGTGAGCTTAAAATGCAACACTAAAACTCAGTTGGAAATTAAAATTACATGTATCTATCTATAATCGTTTGCTTTTTTGTAATAAAATTCACAATTTTCTTATTTTCAAGGCTTTGAAACACACACTGTGTGTGGGTGCACATATAAACAGCTAAAAATCCAAACATACACAGACACACACACACACAGTGCTAGAAACAGGCATTCTGTGAACTGGAAAACAGTGGTGGTGGCCTAAACAGGCTACCAATGACCTAAACCGTACGAAATATTTTCAGTGGGTTTTTTTTTTTTTTCCTACATGATGACTATTGAGAAATACCAATTTTTACATCTATCCAGTGAAAAACTGTTGTTACATTGTATTGTAAATAATGTGGCATAAGGAGTACAGTGACAAAATGAGAGACTATGTTGCTACTATGTCCTTATAATTTGTATTTGACAAAATATTGCTTGAATTTTAAGTAGACTTTATGAATAGGTGGGCATACAATAGAGAAGCAAATTGTACATTTTTCTCACCCTTTTGTTCAGGAATGAAAAGGGCTATTTCTTAATCGCAGATAATTTGTGTTTGAGAGAATATTTCAAGCTTACAACAGAAATATACCTCCAAGCAGCAACTAAACACACAATCCCAGAGAAATCATTAATCTAGATATCTCCCTGTAGAGTTTGAGATACAGTTATGTAGACAAGAGAATGTAGGACCAACATGTAAAATGCAACAAGAATGCTAAAAACTTACACCCCCAAAATATCAAACTATGCAGACCTGCATACCATTTTCACCAAAAATGCATACACTAAAAAAGGCACATAAATCTAATGTTCTTGAAATAAAATGACTTTTGTTGAGTTCTCTGTTTGCAACAGCTGAGTTTCTGGAAAACTACAGTAATAACGACAATATAGTAAGGAACATAAAAATATTTAAAGAAGAAACTAAGCTGTATCTTCTTTCTTTGGCTCTAACAACAGGAGTGCACCTTTTAAAATTATACACTCTATTTTGATCGAATCGTTGTCATTGTTGAGAGAGAACTGCTGAAATGCAAAATTAATGATGGCAGTTACAGCTCCAAATGGTGTAAAAGGAGGCAGTAAATATTAGGGGGAGAAGACAACTGGAAAAAACAAATGTTAGCGAGGAACAGTGTATGCCAGAATATGAGAAAAGACCTTCAGAAGTGCCAGGAAAGACTCTTGAAGGAAACAAGAGATAAATTAATTAGAAACCCAAAGTAAAGGCAGTGAAAAGAATACATCAGCAGTGAGACTCTATATAGACAGAAAACAAATGGAAAAATAATAGATAAACACATGAACACTGACAGACATTTTTCTCTAAAACTGTTAAACACCAGAAGTTTTAAATGATAAATAAAAATTGAACACAACTGTTCCAAATATTGTATGGCATAAGCAGAATACCAGAAAAGAGGAATCTCAAGGTAGTGGGTGACATTTATGGTTAAAGAATGTGACTGAAGATATAAACATGCCTGAAACTTCACAGATCATAACCCTTACCAGCAATACAAATTCAGTTATGAAAAATGGGTTCTTCACCTCAAAGAAAATTTTGGCAAAAGCTCCACTCCAAGCTCTCAGGGGAGGTTTAGAGACAAAAACTGCTCTACTCCCCCACAAACTGGGGCTAATTGTGCACTAAGCCACGAAAAGTTTAACAGCTGAAATCCAATTTAAATAAGCTCAGTGTAAATTTACCAGGGAACACTGAAGGAATCAAAGCACAAAATCCCCAAGAAATAAAACAGATTGTAGGAGGGGTGGGAAGAGATGTCAAGTGACCTTAAAAAGAACCAAGGGAAGGTTCACTAGAGGGCGCCAATAATATAAATTGCTACTAACACATCCAACATTAGTATGCATTCCAAAACTGGAAACAAATATATAAAACAAGGCACATTCCTCTCAAAGCGATGAGTAGAAATGACTATGGAGCAGTGATGCACGCCTCAAGACCCACTGCTTCACAGTGAACATCCTTCCCCTCCTCGCTTTTCATCAAAAGACCACCTAGTGGAAACAAAATAATCACAAGACTCATCATGTTTTTGTGGAGATTCAGAGCTAATTTGGTAACAGCTGAACTGTAACAGCAGCAGCTGCCTCGATAGCTTCGACATTCAACAAAATGGTGCAAGGAACAGCCTGTCTTTAAATACCATTGGGAAAAGAAAAAGGTAAATGAGGGCAAACGAAATGGAAGAAGAAATAGCAGAGAACTCTACAGAGTCCTCAAAAGGCAGTTTGCGTGTACTTCCCTTCCTGTTATGAATTGCGGCATGGAAAGCACAAGGGGTAGGTGGTAAGTGCAAGGCTAAGGAGTGCCATTGAAAACGTAACCTAAGAGCAACATAAAAGCATGTTTTGGGACACAGGGGACACCAAACCCAAGTGAACGTGTGACCTTCAGCAAAGGAAGGAATTATTGCCTGCTGCAAAAGCACTAAGAGACTCTAGGGGCCTACCGAGGTTATGTGGGGAAGTTCATAAGCTACAACCATCAGTACACTTTTAGTGGATAAGCTGTTAAAGGTAGGGTTTTTCTTCTATCACAATGTATTTCAGAGAGAATTTCAGGTAATAGTTTTGCTTAGGCAAACAATACTAACAGTGATACCCACCTTAGTTTCAACATAAGGCTGCTAGAGTAAGATAACTATCGTCAGGGGTAAGAGGCTCCTCAAGAGGGCCTGTTGGATAGTACCAAATTCCAATTAATAATTCCACGTGAGGTAATGCAGGAAGTAGAGCTGCCTCTGAAAGCTCAGAACAGTTCAATCAGCAGCAAGTTTTCACTTACAGCCTAGATAAAGACCCAGGTAGAGCCCAACAAAACTACACGCCGAGCCTTGAAGGCCATTCTAACCTGCACGCTGCAAAACGGAAACACTGCCTAACTGCAAAGCTGCAGCCCAAACTATTCTCATCTTTTCCAGGCATCTGCTCTTTTTCTTACAGAAAATACAATGTTAAAGAATATTTAGATTATAATGCCAGGCAGTTCAAAGTCAAATGCCCCAAATTCAACATATTGTTAACAGTCACACAATTCCATGGCATGGAATTCCTCCATTATAACACTTCAGCTTTGTACTCGTTACATTTACCATTTTCTGCAGAATAAAGAAGACAGTCGCTGAATCAGAGCTCATTTATCCTTACTGTGCAATGTGTGGCTTTAAGTCCACTTTGAAAACACAATTAATATTCTCACAGCTTTTCTTTGACATGCTCCTGCACTAGAAAGTTTCACCAACTTTAATTCATATGCTCAGAACTCTGTGGGTAAAATGGAACCGTCATTATTTTAAGTTAGCAAGAAACAATGATTTTACGATTGCAAACTCATTTTGGGCGCTCCATTTCAGACACCCACCCACTCTTCAGAGGAGTTAGCATTTTATAATTCCACCCATGCTGGAAAAACGATTCTGGTTAATTTAACTTGCATCTTATATGTTTTCAACACTTCCACAAGTTAGATATCAGATAGTTCACCCAGGACATGCGGAGGATCGGGTTTGTAAGTGGTCACCTGTGAGAAATGGAAGTATTCCTTTACCATTAAATTCAATATCTAAGCTAAAAGAAGGAAAGAATTCAACTTTGAAGATTGGCATTGAAGTAAAATAACTGAAAGCTTTCTCCTACTGTTCTTGCTAACATTTCCATCATTCTCTAGAACATTTTTCAAGTTTTGCAGTACAGACATTAATACAGACAAGAGTTTCTATTAACCTGTAAAACTCCTGAAGAGTCTCTTTCCTCATTCCCCAGTTGTCCATTTTAAACAGGTAGAGTAATACAACAAAAAAGAAAGCAGGCAAAGACTTGCAATAAGGCTTACATCTAGTTTGACACCCTTCTTCAGAGCTGGGTCCTCTTAGGTTGCCCCAAACCTTGTGCAATCAGGGTTTGAACATTCCCAAGAAAAGAGACTCCACAACCTCTCTGGACAACCTGTTCCGCTCTTTGATCACCCTCGCAAAATGAAAGTTTCTCCCTAAGCTTAAATGGATTTTCTTTTATTTCAGTTTGTGCCCTCTGCCTCTCATCCAGTCACTGGACACCACTAAGGGTCTTACTCTGTCTTTACTCTGTCCTAGCAGGTATTTATATAGTTATAAAATGCAGCGTGAGCCTTCTCCAGGCTAAAAAGTCCTAGCTCTCTCGGCCTCTCTTTGTATGTCAGATGCTCCAGTCTCTTCACCATCATGGCTTTCTGCTGGACTTGCTCCAGAATGTCCATGTCTCCCATGTACTGGAAGAGCCCAGCACTGGGCATGAGGTGCAGCCTCACCAGGACAGAGCAGAGGGAAAGGACCGTAACCTGCTGGCAATGCTCTAATGCAGTCCAGCATACCCTTTGCTGCAAGGGCACACTGACGACTCAGGTTCAGCTTGTCCACTAGCACACCCAGGCCTTTCTGCAGAGCTGCTCTCCAGCAGGTCACCTCCCGGCCTCTCCTGGAGCAAGCTGCTTCTTCCCAGGTGCAGGACTTGGCATATCCTTTTGCTGTGCTTCATGAGGTTCCTGTCAGCCCATTTCTCCAGCCTGTTGACAGGGCTAGGCAGCCTGTCAGCCACCCCTCGCGATTCTGTGTCCCTTGCAGACTGCTGAGGGTGCGCGCTGCTGTGTCATCCCAGTCACCAATGAAGCTGTGCAGCACTACTACTCCCAGGAAAGACCTCTGGGCTGACTCCACTCATGAGTGGCCTCTACTAGGCTTTGTGCCACTGATCACAACCCTCAGAGCCCCGCAGTTCAGGCAATTTTCCATCCACCTCACTGTTCACTTACCTAATCTGTGCTTGACCAGTCTGCTTAGGAGGACATTATGGGAATCTTACTAAAGCCAAAATAACAACGTTCTCTTACTCTCCCCTCATGTACCAAGGCAACCAATTCACTGTGAAGGCAGAAGCTGGTTAAGATCTATTTTTCCTTCATAAATCCACACTTACTACTCCCAATCCCATTCTTGCCCTTTGGGCTTTGAAAGAATTTCCAGGAGGATTTGCTCCATCACCTTCCCAAGGATCAAGGTGAGGCCGACTAGCCTATAGTTCCTCAAATCCTTCTCCTCACCCTTCCCAAACACAGGAGCGACATCTGCTTTCCTCCAAGTCCTCAGGAACCTCCTCCAATCACCACAACCTTTCAAAAGTTGTCAAGAGCAGCCTCATAATGACTCCAGCCAGCCTCCTCAGCCACACTTTCCTTGTCCAGCCTTCTATTACTAATGCAGTGGCAGAAGATTTTTTTTGTTGCTCTTTATGTCCCTTGCAAGCTTCAGCTTCACTTTTCCTATCATCAGCCATCTTTCTAAATTCCTGCATTGTAGCTTGTCTTTGTTTCTACCTTAGACAGCATATATAGTTCTTTTTTTTCTAGAGTTCCATCTTGAGCTTCCTACTCAGAGAAGATGGTCTACTGATATGGCCCTTTGTTTTTCTGAGTACTGGCTTGAACTGCTTGGAGGATGTTGTGGCTTTCCTAAGTTCTTCTTTATCTCCAGAGCTGCATCCCAGTGGTCCTTGGTTTCCAGAATAGCAACATTAATTCCTCTTGCAGGCACTTCTTGTCCATCAGTGCTGGAAGCACTAAGAACATAAGGAGAAAGATTGTGTGCACATTTGGCACAGAGCATTTGGCAATGGTGGCACTTAGCAAATACAGAGGAAGGTCTGTGTAGCTTTTGCAGCTCTAGGGCACAACATGCCCTGTGTACAGGGAATCTTCACACAGCTACAGATACCAGCAGATAAGAAGCATCTATTAAGTTTGAGCAAAGTACAATTTTCAGAAATCTGTAAATTGGTCAGACAGAGGTATCGAAAAAGTTCTTCCTCAGAGGGAGA
>NW_010577117.1:0-14203 GCF_000705375.1 Tinamus guttatus | reverse complement strand
CCGGGACCGGAGCCGGCCCGGAAGCCAGGCCTGGTGCTCGAGGCTGGTATCGGAACCAATCCGGAACCCAGGCCTAGTGCTCGAGGCTGGTATCGGAACCAATCCAGAACCCAGGCCGGGTGCCCGGAGGCAGTTCTGGAGCCAGCCCAGAACCCGTGCTTTATGCCTGGTTCCCAAGCCAGTCCCGAACCAGTGCCCAGCGCCCAGGACCGGTTCTAGAGGCAGACACGAACCTGGGCCTTGTGCCCTGAGCCAGCTCTGGAGCCAGCCTGGAGTCCAGGCCTTCACCCTGAGCCAGTTGTGGAGCCAGCCCAGAACCTGTGCTTTATGCCTGGTTCTAGAACGAGCTTAGAACCCATGCACATGCCCAGGGCTGGTTCTGGCGCCAGGCTAGAACCTAGACCTGGTACGAGTTGCCCAGCCAGCCCAGAACCCAGGCTTTGCGCCCAGTTCTGGAACCAGCCCAGAACCTGCTGCCCCATGCCGCTCCGAAACGATGCCTCGTGCCCAGGACTGTTTCTGGAGCGGTTCTGGTGCCAGCCCAGGACCCATTCCCATGCTCTGGGCCGGTTCTGGTGCCAGCCCAGCACCCAGGCCCCGTACTCAGCATCGCACCCCACATCTGGGCCCAGAACCGCGGTGCAGAGCAGCCCCCAGAGAGCAGCCGCCCCTGGGCTCGGGGCTCCGGCGGCACCGAGGACCCGGCGCCAGCTCCCGCCCTGGAATAACAAGTGCAGGCGGCAGCGAAGGCGGAGAGAGGAGAAAGAAAAAGGGGGAAAAGTGACAAACAGCCAAGAGGCGGCAGGCGGCGGCGCTGATAACGATCTGCTGCCGCCTGACAGGCCGCGCGGCAAAGTCCAGCAAACAGCCCCGGCTGCACAAACAACTCGGCTTTCGCCTGGCAACAGCCTCCCCGCTCCCGGCCCGCGCCGGGAGCCCCTGCGGCCGCCTCCGCGTCTTGGCTCCCCGGTTTTAATGGCATCTGCTTGGAGCGGGACGGAGGCTCCGGCAAGGCGCCCGGCGCCCTGTGCCCCTCATCCAGCCCCTGGTCCTAGTTTGGGAAGGTGACTGCAACACAACACCTGGTTTTAGCAAGGTTTGGCCCAAACCGAGCAGGGAGGGCGCAGCCCTGCAGACCCTGCGGTAACGGCAGGGCCCTGCGCAGGCAGCAGCGCTGCAGGGGTAGAGCGGCCTCGGGGATGCAGCTCCAGGACCCCCTGCAGCCCTGGTGCAAGCTAAATTGCAAAGCTTGGTATTTTGGCCACTGAGGGCGATCTGAAGTAATTCCTGGGGGGAATCCCATGGATTTACCCCATTGCAGCCCCCTGCGCCGGGGCAGCTCCCTGGGTCCATTGGCGCAGCCCGTGGCCCCTCGCTGCAGCCTCAGCACTTCTCCCGGCCCCTTTGCAAACGCTCCTTGGCGCGGAGCGTCGGCACCGGCTTCTCCGCGCTCTCCACGGCCGCTGCGCAGCGGTGACCTGCTGCCCCCTCGGAGCTCGGAGGGACTCTGCTCAGTGCCGGCCCTGGGAAAAGGGGGGAAACAGCCCAAAACACTCCCCGAGCCTTTGCATTGGGGGGAGCAGCAGAGGGCAGAGCTCCCGCAGGGAAAGGGGCGACGCGGGGCGAGGCAGCCCACGGCACAGCGGGGCCCGTCGTGCCAAGAGCCAGGTCGCCTGGGGACGGCGGCTGCTTCCCGCGGCTCCCAGGCAGGCCGGGGAAAAATCCCACCCACGCTGGCGAGGGCAGAGGGAGGCAGCGGGGACCACGGCTCCTCTCTGCAGTCGCAGTCGTGCGCTGGTTTACGCGTTTCCTTCCCCCGTGTCCCCGTTAGGGACAGGGCCGTTGTGGTCAAAGATCCCGAGCGGCTGGAGAGCTCTGGGAAGCCGCGGGAGGAGCGTTCCCGGGCACTCCAGGAGCCCTGCATGGGGTTTGGGCTCACGCTGGAGCCCCGGAGCCTTTGGACTCCTGGAGCTGCCAAGATTCCCTAAGGGAGGAGGCAAAGGGCAGCCGAGCCCTGTATGAAACCTGGCGGAAGAGGGAAAGCACCAAGCCAAGGGCCCTGGTCCCGTTTCCTATTCCACGATCAGTTACAGAGCAAGTTCCTGAAGCTTTAGAGGATTTTAAGACCCTCACGGTGTTTTTTTAAGGCCCTGCAGCACAAATCCCCTTCGTGCCCCCGTGCTCCTGACCTGGGCAGAGCAGGATGGGTCCCGGTTTTGGCCCTGCCGTTTCTAACCCCCTCAATGTCCCCGTCAGCCCCGTGGCACCAGCCCAGCAAGGCTGCGGCTCCGGGCAGGACGTCCCTCCCTCGGCAGGGCCTGCGGCTGCCTCGCGGAGCCAGAGATCCAGCGAATCCCGGAGAGAGCCCTGATGGCTTCCAGGTGGAAAACAACCACATCAAAAGAAACAACTCGGAGCTCGAAGGAAAGAGAAAATGGATATCCTCTCCCTCCCTGGGCGTAGCACTGCCGGCTGCAGGGCTCACCGGAAAGACGATCCCAAGGAAAATCCACGATCCCAAGGAAAACCCACGGCTCGTCCTTCCCGGGGGCGCAGGGCACGGGGACAGGGTGTCCCCCTCCCTGAGCTGCCCCGCACGGTCCCCGGGAGCCGCTCCCGTCTCCCGCGGGCAGGAGGAGCCATGAGATGCCTTCCCTGGGAACCGTCTTCCTTCCCTGGGAACCGTCTTCCTTCCCTGCGCTTGGCTACAGACTTGGCTGTTTGTCCCAGCGCCTTCGGAGCTGCTCTGTGTGTACAGCTCCAATTCAGGAGAATAGAAAAGTGGGAATATTTGGAGCTGGAGGAGCTGCTGGGATGTTCCCTCAAGAGCTACGGTTTGCATCTCCCAATGCAGACATGGAAGTACCGGGCGAGTTTGGGGCTACCACGTTTCTCTCAGAAAACCAGAAGCTTCTGAAGAAAATGTCTTTCCCCCAAACGACTGTAACGCTGGCGGAGCGGGGCAGGACTGCAGGGACACAAAGGGCACTTACTCACCCGGGCTGCACTTGTGTCTTAAGAGAAGAAAAGGCCCTCGGCCTCCTCTTGTCCTTCGCTTTCCTACCAAGGCTGTGCCGTTTGCGCGCTCCTCGGGGGGAGGAAAATAGACACATCTCGTCTGGTGCCGCCAGATCCGTCCCGGGAAGCTCCATGTATCCAAGTAACAAGGATCCTAGCAACAGGCTTGATTAGGAGGATTTAAAGATAGAAACAAAAGTAGGAGCAAACAATAGAAAATGCCATTTCATTCCCATGCACCAAATCCCACAGCTGCGCCTGGTGCTCTGACCTGGCAGTCGCCAGCAGGAGACAAATCAGTTCCACGCAGGGAAGGGCATTTTTTTCTTTTCTTTTCTTTAAGGCAAATAGAAAGTATCAGACACACAGCTGAGGATTGCTTTTTTTTTTTTTTAAACACTTTTACATTTTTCAGTTTTGTACAAATCAAAGCATCCCTTTAAAATCTCCATTATTACAAACATACAAAGAAACAATGTTATTACTACAAATCATCAGCTACTCAACTGCAGGATCAATTTGTCACAATTAAAAAAAACCATAATAGTATATACAGGGCCTTTCTCCCTCTCCTTATTTCTGTATCTCGAGGGGAGCAAAAAAAGCAAAGCGCCCATTTAAAAAAAAATCCCATCAACGCACCTCATTTTCTAAAAACACGTGAAGTATAAAATTAGGCGAGTATTTTCTTGCTGTCACACTCTGGCAAAGTGTAACTTTTTTGTTTGTTTTCCTTTTCACATCAGAAGTCTCTTTAGAAAGTAAAGAACAACAACACCAAAACGTGGCAGAGTGTCTGATGCTGCAGCGTGCTCCTTCCATGCTGGAAGCCAACATCGTCAAAAAAGTGCCTTTGAGTAAAGTCATCCTTAGTAACATTTAAAAAAAGGAACAAACACTCACGATCTCTAGTTGAAAGCCTAAGAAGCCCCGGCCAAGGGCAGCGTCTCCTCTCCCGCACGCGCGCGGGCGCCGCTCCGGGTCCTCTCTCCTGCGCCCCGAGGTCTCCAAGCCCCGGGGTGTCTCCTTGTCCCGGCACGGGTGACACCGGGAGCTGCCCCACGGCCGAGGAGCCTCCTCGCTCCGGGGCTCTCCTGGCCCTTGGTCCCGGCGCAGGGAAGCGTCTCCGGAGCCGCAGGAACCAGCCGGGCCCTTCGGCATCCGGAAGGGCAGGGAGAGGGGGAGAGCAGGGAACGGGATGCAGGGACTGCAGGGCAGAGCAGCAGCCGAGCCCTGACCTCTCCTTCAGCCTCGCGCGAGGACGGGGGAGTGGGAGCAGCTCAAGCACCCCAAGCCGCGAAGGTCACCGAAGCCCAAAGGCCACCAAGGGGTGCCGGGGGGTCTGCATCGTTCTGCTCCGGCTCCCAGCCCCAAAGCTACAAAACCAAACCCAACCCCGCCAGCCAGGCGGGCAGGGGGCCAAGCTGACACAGGAAGACAAACCCCAACTCCTGCAAGATAAACGTACAGCCCCGCTTTGGGAGCGTCTTCGCAACGATGAACGGACCGCTCTCAGCAGCGACACGACCCTCTGGGAACATCTGGTGGGCTGGTGATTATCGGCTTCCTTTGGAAGAGGGAACAGTGCAAAAAACTGAGCTCCCCCCGCGCGCGGCGCCTGCCCGCGCCCCGACCGGCCGCGGCCACCGCCTCCGCGCAGCGCGTCCGAAAGCAGCGAGAAGTCTCTAACGCAGCAGGTCCCGTTTGCTATAGAAAGGGCTGGCAGTGGTAGAAACGGGTTAGAAAAACGCTTGTCAGGAACCCAGGGAGATCCAGGGCGGCCGGGACCTCTCCCCGTGGATCACCACAGCACAAACGGGATCAGTGGGGATCGGAACCAGACACACTCAAGCATGCTGTCGAAAGGCAACACACACCAGGCGTTTCCATCGAGTCCACAGCAACGGGATAGTGAGAAAAGTGAGGTTTTGGCTTCCAGCGAGCAGGCAGGCCTCCTAGACTCCTTGGCTAATGCTGGGGAAAGCTCCCAGAGCGGGGGTTTGGTTTTGTTTCTAAGGGGAGGTTATTGCTCCCGACTTCTCAGGCTTTTTGCCCTTGGACAGGGCAGCTGCTTGCTTCAGGAGTTCTCTGTTCTTGGCCTGGAAACACAGTGAAAATGGGTATTTTAATGGCACGGCTCAGGGTTAGTGCTGCCTGGACACACGCCAGCTCTGCCACCTCGGAAGGGCTCGTCCCAGCTGTCCCCAACAAACCCCGCTGCTGAAGCTGAGGAGGAGGCTGAAGGCCAGCGCTGCCATTGCGGGACGCGACGAACGCCCAACTCTCCTTAACCCAGCTAAATGCACCGGTCAGCACGACCAGGACAGGCTCTTCTTCCTTCCCTTCCCCTTGTACCAGCCACCGCATTTGGACAGATGGACACCCTTGCTTCCCCCATGAAAAGACAGACAAAATAACACCAAACAGCAGCACATTAAGAAGTGAATCACGTGAACACTTCAAGGCACCTGCGATACACCGAGAGCATTTGAACTTTTATTTTGGAATCAATGAAGAGCGTTCCAGAGCCCCAGCAGCAGCCGAAGTGAAACACTCGGACACCAGAGAGAACAAGTTCTGGGCAGCGCCAGCCCAAGCCAAGTGCAGGAGAGCACAGCGGGCGACAGACACGCGCAGCCTGGGACGACGGCGCCTGCGGGCAGCCTGCCCCTGCCCCTGCTGCCTCCTCTCTCCTTTTAGGATCGGGCGGGTTTTAAGGCTGCTGGAAGGTGCCCCACAGCCTTGGAGGCCGATGTCCTGTTTTAGCTGCAGCGAAGGCCGTGCCAGCGCGTGGCGTCCCCCACATTGCCACACAGCCCGGGGCCACCCGCGTGTCCCACCCTGCGGAGCCGCTGCAGGCAGCGGAGCGGCTCCCGCTTAGACCTCGGCTCTGCGGCCAGGGCTGCCAAGAAAGGCAACCAAGCAGGCTGTGACACTGGATAACTACTCAGAATTGAAGCAAGAACAATGCGCTCCTTGCAGGTCACCCAGAGAGGGGGACCGCTATGAGGGGGTCACTATGAGGGGGAAGCAGAGCCGGGCTGAAACGCAGCGCAGATCCAAGAAGGCAGCCCAGAATGAGAGCAGGCTCTGCTTCCCACGAGGTCCTGGCTTGCAAGCCAGTGCTGCCCAGCTAACAAGGGCTGGGACGTGTTTCCAGCCTTCTACACACCCCACAAAGATAATCCAGCCTTGGGACAGGCTTAAACTGCTTACAAAGGCGACTTGTGAAGAGGCTCTCAAGGGCACCAGCTATCTGACAGAACCTGCAGTCTCCAAACCTACCCTCCACTCTAATAATTAACTCGGGTGTGTGCTGATGGAGGAGGGGCTGTTTTTCTGTGTGAATACAGACCTATTTTCTTACTGACTCCCACTTTTCATTGCTAGAGCTTTAGATCATTATAGACCTCACCGTAATTAAAGGGTGCAAAGTTCACTTGTGTGTCCAATTCCTTCCCTGTACCCAGCTCCCCTTTGACCCCATCTCTGCAGCGGCTCAGAGCACATTCATGTCGATAGCCTGTCTGCTGTTCCCATGGCTGTGACAAGAATCCTGCTCTCCCTGTTCCCTCAAGCTCAGGGGCTTCTTTATTTGGACTGCGCAGAGACGGATTTTGAGAGAACTGCCGGTTGTTTCTTGGGCTTTGTTCTCTTCAGCACTGTCACATAAATCACACTAAGCGCCACATGGCACAGGGAGCTGACACGGGTTTTGCAGTCTGGATAAACAGGCTCAAACCTGATTTTGGCAGTCAGTGAAACGAGTCTGAAGGTTCCCATCTAGTCTGCAGTGGACACACAGAGCACCACAAGCACAAGGAGAGAGCAGCACGGAGCCCACGGCCCGGGGGGAAGGTGCCCTGCAGCCTGGCGCAGGGCAGAGCCTCACGAGATGTCCTGCTCCAGAGTGTCCTCAGGCACTCCTGGCTACAGCGGAGCTCAGCAAATTAAAACAAAAATGCTGTCACCTGTAACTGCTCCATGACCTCCTTGTGCGTCTTCTCCATTTGGTTCATCTTTGCCCTCATCTGCGACTCCTGGTACTGCAGGTCAGCTTTCAGCTCTGTGATCTGCGGGTAGAGCAGCAAGGAGCACGTGAGCAGGAAGAGGAAACGAGTCTCTTCACCCCAGACATACCCTGGCACAGAAAATGCATCTACAGAAGTTGCCCGAAACTGGATGAGACTGTACAGAGGAGCAGGAGCTCCAAAGCCCCGGGCCAGAGCCCTGCTGCCCTCCTGCACAGGGCAGCACCACCTTTCCTGGCCTGGCTCCCACACGGAGCTCTTGCACACAGTGCTCAGAGAACAGCCTTTAATGAAGCAAGGCTCTTCTAGGAGCTGCGGGGTCCAGAAAGCCTCTAACTTTGGAAAGGAGGCAGAAATTTAGTTGTTCGCCCCACAATAAAAAGCCAGACTCTCCTTGGGGGCTTTGTCAGCATTCTGGGGAGGAGGCGAGTCCCTGACTGTACCTTCTTCTCCTTCTCCAAAATCATCTGATCCTTCTGGTGCAGCATCTTCTTCAAAGTAGCCACCTCCTCCTTCAGCTGGGCAATGATAACGAAGTGGTCGGTGCCAGGAGAATCGAGGGCAAGGTCTGGAGAAAAACTGCAGCAAAGAACAGGGAGAGACTTGTCATGACCCTTCTATTCACCGAGGCAGAGAAGCTCCCACACGGAGGGCACTCTGAGGAGACCGGGAATGACTCTGCGACACACACGGGGTTCAGCATCCATGGGAGGAGCTACTGCCACCGCTGCCCTGCATGCTGCACAGAAACACACGGTGTGATGGACAAAAGGGATGTCTGCCACATATCAAGCTGCATCACTGCACGGCTGGGAGGGGAACGGGACCGTTACGGGTATTCTGTGACCATCAGGCAGAGCCTGTCATTATCCCTCAGGTGACAGTGATCCATTTTCAAACCAAAGAGCCGAGAACAGCTATCAGGGAGCCAAGGAACGTTTATGCAACCACCTAGAACAGTTTTGATGCACAGGCAGTCCATCGGTGTAGAGCAAAACCTGTCACTAGATGCAAATAACCATTCTGATAGGGAGGCAACTCCAAAGAGAAACAAATAATCCTTGTGTTAAACAAACAACGCAAAGGAGACACCTAGATTAGAGTCAGCACCGTCCTCAGCACGGAAACTGGGAGGGAAAAAGACGCTGGGTTTTTGTATTGCAGTTGTGCAGTGACACAGCAAGTTAGGAGGAAGCTCCATTGAGAGCAGAAAGGTCTCTGTGTGGGAAGACAGTGAAATGGCTGGAGATGGAGGCGTATTTCCCAGACACCGTCCCTTCAGAGCCAGCTGCTCTAAACCTGAGTGACCAGCTGAGGGTTTCTCTGCACATGAGACACCTCCCGAGTAACTCACTGACCTCCCTGAACCTGCTGGGGTTGCAGAGAAGCACGAGCTACAGGACAGCCTGTATCTCCATACACGACAGGGAGCTCATCTGATCCTTCCTGCCTTCCTTCCCTCGCCACTGCATGGACGAGCCTGCTTTTTATCTTGCAGTGCTAAAGGGGCAGCACACTCCCAGCCACACTCACCTGATCCTGGTGCATAAAACCTTAACAGAAATAATAAAAGCAACACACCTTCACCTGAAAGATTACTTGCAGCTTGGCCTTTATCAGAGAGCACTGCTGCTGTAAAGGGGCAAAGCTACCTGCAGCTTCCAGAGCAGGTCAAGAGCTGTCCCAGCGCCCGTGCCCAGCACTAGCCCTGGAGGGTCCTGAGGAGCCACGTTCTGGGCTCAGCGCTGCCGTCCCAGGGCATCCAGGCCCTTGTCCCTAACCCAGGACAGGCACCGGCTGCTCGTCCTGCACCGCGCTCTGCTCTGTGTGCTCCCAAGCACTGCGTTCCCAAGGAGAGGCTCTGCAGCGCCAGGGTGATGCTAGATGCTCCAGCGCTTTCCTGTGTGCTACTAATGGTAGCTTTATTTTTTTCTGTGCTGCTAACAGGAGCTTTAATTCCCCACGCAGTGCAAATATGCTGGGAGAAAAATAATGATTAAAAAAAAAAAAAAAAAAAGCAAGCCTTCCCCGAAGAATCCCTCTGGCTAAACCAAATCCTTGCTCTCGCTGTTCCCTTGCCCAAGGGCCGGCTCTGCCACCCAGCGGGGAGCACGAGGGACACGCAGGCCCCGAGCACCGGAGCGGCTCCATGCCCTTCCTTTTCCAAGGATCGTGTCCTGGCCCTGGGGCACGCAGGAAGCAGGAGCAGCGTCCCGTCAGGTACGTGAGCACGAGCAGGTAGTTTGCTGTCCGACTGCTGCAAAACGCACCCTCAAATGTGTCAAGGTGCAAATTAAAGGAAGGAGCTGTTTTTTCCCCTCCTTTCTCTGAAAGAGTGACAAGTCATTAATGAAAGGTTTCTCTCCCTTTAATCTCACATTAAGGAGTGAGCCTGAGGCTCCAGAACTAGAAGGAACACTGCCAAATGCAAGTCACTCCGTGTCTTTAACCAACGGATTAAAAATAAACAAAAGTCCTCCCCCCGCAAATAAATTCCATCCCAAGGATTCCAGCTCCGTTGGGAGAGGTCCCAGGACTCGCTCTCCACATCCAAATGGGCTAAAATTCATGCCTCTAATTAAGGTGAATTGATGAGGCTTCCGTTGCTCCCAACGGAGACAGAGGAAAAACAAACGGAGCTTTTCCAGAGGCACCTGCCTCTTTATTGCCCAAAAAACAAACAAAATGACCGCCCTAAACTCCACACCTGTTAAATGGCTGGAATCAGGCATGATAAATGCCACACAAATGAGAATATTTTCACCAAACAAACGTGCTGCTCGTGCTCGCAGAAGCGCCGGAGGGCACTGGCAGAGCAGCACTGGGGCAGTCTCCAGACCGCAGGCATGACAAGAACATGGTCTGCCCAGAAACATGGGAGCAGAGCACAGAGCCGGGGGGCTGCAGCCAGGACCCTGGGATCATTCCTGTCGCACACACGAGACAAAGGAACGACAATTCCAGATAGGCTGGACCATGCTGGGGGTGATGTGAAAGTTAACTGAGCTCAAAAACGCTCAAGGTTTGCCCAGCTGAAGGCTGCATCAGAAACTGCCTGGAAGCCAGGGCCAAGAGGCCCCTGATAAAGATTTGGAGCTGCTGTCAGCAGTAAAGAGTTGCCAGTTGCACGGCCCGCTGCAGAGCGCCCTGCTGATGGAAAGGAACCCTCTGGCTGCTCCTCACTCTGTGCTCAACCCATGAACTAGACTTCAGCCAGCTCTGGGTGGACAATTTTATAGAAAAACAGTGCAAGAAGGGGAGCTTTTTGAGGGGTCATCCTCACAGAAAGAAGAAAATAAACCACCCCAGAAACACACTTATTGAACATACTCTGCCCAAGAAATGCAGCAGTATGTCTATTTAAACCAGCTGCAGCTCTTCAGTAGTTGCTAAAACTACACAGTTTGTTGGGGGGTTTATCAAAAAATGTCAGTGGCACTCTGCTGGCATTAAAGGAGAATCCCCTGATCACTCCATGCCCAGCTGCAGCTCCCAAACCACCGCTAACCCTTATCTGCTTCCAATTTGTAATAGAAAACACCATGCAGATGCTGAACAGTCTTGCAGACCACTGTGCAGGAATCACTGGCCTACAGAATTATTTAGGTTCTATTTCATCAGTGTTGCTTATATTAACAACCAGAGACAAGAGGTAGCTAGAGGGCTGGTATCTCTGGTCTTAAATAAAAGATGTTCAAGGCAGATGGAAGTTATTCGTTACCAGTAACCCCTTTGCAACCCCTTTGGCACTAATGAACCTATGGGTCTGTGCTCCCAATTCACTGCTGTTTGGAAGGAGATCCATCCATAGGGGCATTTTCCAAATATGAGGCAATTCCCAGGGAGGGAGGGCAACAGGGGAAAAAACAACAGGTGATCTCACTTCAGGATGTCAGTGCCGTGAGAAACAGGACAATGGTGGGCACCGAGACGCTGATGGGACACAGGCCACTGCGCCAGCGTGGACGGGGCACTCTGGATAGGGGGACAAAGCATCTCGGGAGAGGAAGGAACGCTGAGAATCAGAGAGGAAAGGGCGGAATGAAAATATGCACATACAAGAGCGTAAAAAATACACAAACCCATCTCATTCTCCTGCCTCTGCTAGTGATCCCCATTCTGCTGCACATGCAGCCAGCATCAACACGACCCAGCAGCACACTGGCAGCAGAAGGGGGTTGGCTTCTTTCAAGCAAAGCTATTTGATTGCTCGGCCTTCCCTCAAAATGCAGGGGGGAAACAGGAGGTGGGTCTAGATCCTGTTCTCCAAGGCTGGCTTCCCTGCAGACCAGTCTCGCAGCCCAGCAGCACAAAAACTGCAGGCTTCAACTCTACAGTGCAGCCAACACCCATCTTTCCCTGTAACGAGGATAAAGCTGATCTGGCTGCAGATTTTGTGAGTTGTAAGCTCAGGCAACAAGCAGTCTCAGTTCTAGCAGGCACAAGCACTAGATATTCTTTTCCTTTTCAAACCTACGTCTAAAAGCCAAGTAACACTGGCCTGACAGATTCCGGAAAGCTGCTATGCAACCCCTTGAGGTCCCAGCACCTGAGATCCCAGCTCTAGCATCAGACCTTCCTGTTATTTGCACAGAACTATGATATAAACTAAGCAAAAACCACCCACCCACCCACAGTTGCGTCATGTAACAGGCTCACCTGTCACCGTTGGCAGATATGGCATCAAACTTGGGTTTCTTCTTTGGGATTTCATTCTGAATAGAAGAGGTGGATAAGGTTTTCTGGCTAGAGAAACAAGGAAATTGCATGTCAGAACCCGACTGACTTCCAGTCTAAGAGCAGCAGATAAACATTCCCACCTACTTTGAGCCTATTAAAGCAAGATTCCCTAGCACGAGAAAGAATGATAAAGAAAAGAAAATCATTCTTTTGAGCTTCAATTCTCCTTTAGCTGGAGACTAAAAATAAACATAAAAAATGCGTCACTCAAATCAGTAGGTAGCTGAAGAAGTTATGCTTAAAAGCTGCATTTCAATCACCGAGTTTCACAAACGTGTACCAGACGGTTCACGAGTCAGGTCACTACAAAGCACGGGGAGGCTACAAGGTTAAGCCAGGACGGCCGGGCTCGCGCACCAGCAAAGCGCGACCTAGACGGCTCCTCCTGAGCTGCCCAAAGCCAGCCCTGCTCCCCGGCACCGCGGCTGCTCTCCCAGGCACCTGGAAGTGCATCTAGGGAGCGCGGGGAAGCCAGGGGCCCCCGTGCCGGTACCTGTTGTAGTGGCTGCCGCTGCCCAGGCGGCTGTACTGCTCCTTCTCCTGCAGGCCAGCCCGCGACGAGCTGCTCAGGTGCTTGCACTGCTCCTTGGTCTTCTGCAGGACCCGTTTATAGGACAGGGTGCACAACCAGCAGAGCAGCTTTCCATCCACCTGGAGGACAAGAGAGTCAGAGGGAGAATCTCGCTTCCTGCCCACAGCCCAGGCACGGAGAGGGCAAGAGGTATCGTCAGGTTTGGAGACCATGGGCAAGCAAGCGGGGACTCAAAAGGGATCCCTCAAGCGCCTGGGAAGGATAAGAGCTGCATTTGGCTGCTGCAGTGCAGGCAAGAACCATTAACAGCAGCAAACTTATTGCATCTACAGCCTTTCCCAAGCTTTGCTTTTGACTTCTCTGTCACCTATAAGGAGGACAGGCTGACTGGCAGCGGGTTCTGTCGAAGCAAAGCCCTGTAACCGCACACAGGAGCATTTGGTCTCCAGAGCTTTCCTGGAGACTGGAACAAGGCCTCGTGCTCGAGGAAGAGCAGCAGGAGGACAGTGCCCATCAATGGAGCATCCCAAATGAGCAGCAAATGTTTAAAACATGCAAAAATCTGACCAGATTGCACTATTTCAAGTAAAGGATGTGTGGAAGCCATGGAAGGGGTTTCTTGGTTGAGAAGGGGTGAAGGACATCCCCAGCACCTCAGGCTACAGCATGAAGATTGTTTTTCCATCCCCTTTCGCCCAGCAGGTACCTTTTATTTTACAAAAAGGTCCCTTTCCATTTGCCCTCCCATCCTCTCTTAGGCCACATTCAAGAGGTCTTTTATCAGCAGACCTGCCCAAGGAGCCCAGGGGCTCAAAAGATTAAACAGCCCCAACAAACAGCTCCTGCAGCAAAGCTCTGCTACAGGAAAACACTTCACAGCCAAGAGCCACCCTCTTTCAAGATACTAGAGACTGTGTGAAGAGACGCGCAGTCCCTGTGCCCAGCTTTTTACCTTTCCAGGCCCTTTTTACCGGGTACTGACCTTCTTCCTGTCATCCTTCCTGTCAAACGCACACTGCTGCTTGCACTGCTCGCAGGAGTGCGGGGGCCCGTACTTCTTCTCAGAGTTAGTGCAACGCTGACACTTGTTTCCAATAAACGCCGCTATTATGTTGCAGTACTGGCAGGGTTTTGGCTTTAAAAAAAAGAAAAAAAGAGAACAAAATATATAGCAGTGCTTCCTAATTATATTCATACGTGGTTCTTTCCCCTTCTCCCTGTCACTTCAAAATCTTTATTTCGCTGGACGAAGCTAACTGCAATTCTGAGCCAGGAGACACAACCACATTTGGATTCCCAGTCTCTAGGTAAGTGTATTTATATACAGTCTGGGTGCCATAGCTAACGCACTACGAAATCTTCAGAAAATATATATCACCAAAATAGAAAGAATCAAAATCTCTGCTTCAGATTTCAGACAAGCAGGAAGAAAGATTTATCACTGCTTCCTCTGGCAGTCTCACTTTATGTAATCATGTTCTTGTTTCTATTGGATATTGAATAGTTCATTTCCTGGCCTAAAATGATGCAGCGCTGCTCTTTTCTGTACTAAAAAAAAAATGAACAGTAAAAGCTCAACGCTTGAGGGAGCTGCATATTATTGATCAGTCATGCTATTACAGCAGAGCCAGCGCATAAACTGCTTTGGGATTCACTAGAATAAAGACAAGAGGGATTAAAGGAAAGAGCTTGGTGAGAACCAGCCCTGCTCACTTACTGTTCCATAGAGCTTCACATTCTGAGCACACTTCTTGCATATCGTGTTGGTTTTGCTGTAAAGAAGAAGGACAGACCATTTTATTAACATATCCCCAGAGAAAATTAAACCTCTGTGGTTAGGATCCCAGTCTGCCCTAGGCTTCATGTCCAGTGGCAAGACCGT
>NW_010577116.1:104769-137019 GCF_000705375.1 Tinamus guttatus | reverse complement strand
AGAAAAGTCAACATGGAAATGGGAGGGCTCCAAAGGAACTGCTGGTTCTGCGTCGGTGCCGAGAGGAGGTTTGCACGTGGGCCGTGCTCGGTCCTGCCAAGCTCTGGGACTGGCCGTCCCCGAGCATCCCTTGGGGTGACACTTTCCTCTGCCGTGGGAGCACGTGATGCCAAGTGACCCGCAACAGAGAGGGTCCCCTCTCTACTCCGTTAAATATCATGAAAATCATAACGGTTACCAGAAATATTTCAGTATCACTGATTGGACCTAGGCGGGTTATTTGGAGTACAGCCCGAATTGCGTTTGTATTGACCGTCCTTCAGCGTTTCGCAGGGTGTTTCCTGCGGGAAGGATGGGAAGGGCCACGACACCATGAGCTGCTTGTTGCTGTAGAGGCAAACTGAGGCGAAAGGCTGCGCTTAACGTACACGAATATCCTTATCAGCCCATCAAGGAGCAGATGGTGTCACAACATCCCTGCGTAGCGGCTCAGAAATCTAGGGGAGGAATTAGGCTCTAGGAAATCCAGCAGGCAAGTGGAGGAATTGCATCGTATTGCATTTGTGCTTAGTTTTTTTCTGAGCTAAGGGTACGTTCCAGGAGTGCAGTGCAACCTCGCTGCTCCAGGGCTCTGTTAGTCACCAGGATGTGCTAAAGGTTGTGGCCAAGCCTGGGTTTCCACCTTGAACTCTGCATGCCTTTTTTTTGTTTTCTCCTCCTTTTAAATAGCTCCGAACAGTCCTTGTGTCATGGTTTTATGGTTTTGTCCATCGTAAGCTGATGACTTTGGTGCAAGTCAAAGCTTCGGGTTTCGTCTTTTGTCTTGGGAAACATGAAGCCCCTTTCAGGAAAGCAGCTGCGCTGCCTCCGCGGGTTTCACAGCGGAGCCGCTCTGCCAAGCCAGCGCCGCCTGTTCCCGCTTCCTTTGGAGCCGCTTTTATTGTCATTTTTTCCATTCTGAGATTACGTCCTAGGCGCTGTGAGTGGTTTTAAGGCAACTCCCTTTGTAGGCTGAAGCTGTTGTCCCAGAGGAGGGTTTTTCCAGCCCCGGGATGAGCAAGGCTGAGCCGGGAGCGCTGCCGTGCGGCCCTGGGCCACCTCGGCAGCTCCTGGGCACATGAGGCCACCAGGAGAACCTGCTCCTTTCCATCAGCTGTCTGAGAGCCGCCCCCCAGCTCTTGCAGAAGGGCCCGTCCTGCCGATGGCTTTTTGGGTTGAAAAGCAGTGGGTTGTGCTTAACTTCCTGCTGCCTCCTTTCCCTGCGTGCTCCAGCTCACATTTATTCCCCCCTGTGAATACAATTTGCACGTTACATGAGTCCCCGCCGGGCGTTTAGGTGGCCAGTGGCCATAGGGGGTTATTTTGCACTTGCTCGTGGGACTCGCTTGCTCCTGAGAGGACACTCGGGATCTGCGGTGGTGCCGGCGCAGGGGCCGCAGCTTCCACGGGGGCGACGCCAACCTGCCCCCACGGGAAGAGCCCAATATTCCCATCGATACTGGGAAAAAGGCCGGCAACGTCGGTGCAGCGCAGGTCTCCAGATGCGAGGGCTCCTAATGCTGATCCGCGCGGCGCCGCGGCCTCCCTGGCAGCCGTCCGCCTTCCTCCTCCTCCTCTCCTCCTCCTGCCAAGCTGCGTCTCTCCCCGCTTGTTTCCTTTCAGTGTCCTCTTCGCGTTCCCCCTTCCCTGAACGCTTTTTAATCTCCGTTGGACTGGGGAGCTCCCGGGCAAGGAGACTGTTCTCTTCCACGGCTCTCCGTGCCAGATGTGTGTTCAGAGCCTCACGAAGGCCGAGTAACACGGAGGGGGGCGCATGGAAACCCTTTCTTTTGCTCCCAGGTCAGAAACAAATTGCACCTTCCTGACTTGCCCTTCCCAGTGCTTTTATTTTTCATTCTGGGGGTAGTTTCGGGTAATTTGGAGGCGTCACCTTTTCAAGTGAGAGGCTTGGACCATTACTATCATGTCATGTATGTCATACATTAGAGGCAGCCTCTTCCTGCACTGATTAATGCCCCCTCTTTTTGGAGAGGAAGCAGATCCTCCGCCAGCCCATCCACAGCCCAAAGCGCGGGGGAACCTGAGTGACCCACAAGGGGTTTTATTTTTGCAACAGGTCAGAATCAAGTGAGACCAGTGGCCGCCTCTGCTCCCAGCCCGAGCCCGGGTGAGTCCTGGTGGTGAAGGAGGCCGGTAGCAGTGAGAGACGCGATGCCAGATGCAGGAAAACGGGGCCGTTGCACCCGCAGGATGACGACCCGTAAAATGTGCAACATCCCCGCGGTGCCGGGGAGCTCCCGCCGCCTCGTGCAGCCTCCTGTCATGCAAGAGCTTCCCGGCATGTCCCGTGCGTGGGACCCGGGGCAGCGTCGCGAGGCCACTGAGGTGTCACTGGCTTCACCGCCCGTCCGTGCTGCCCGAGACAGGCAACTGCTCCTGCATATGGGCTGCATTGCAGAACTGTTTTCTCTCTCCTTCTGGCCTGTTTTCTGGGACCTGCGGCTTCATGTACCCGGCAAAAATTATCCTGTGCGTGTGCATGAACGTTGTGTTTAACTGAGGGTCAACTTTGGAGGCTTGGGGACTTCTGGAGCATCCTCATGTCCACAGAGGGCAACTGATGGCTGTTCTCTTGTGCCCAGTAACCACAACAATGAGGCTCCTGCTCAGAAATTGAAGCAATTAGATAAAAACGGCTGTAATTTAGAGGAATTAAGGACGGAGGTAAATTGCTGCATGTGGGGCCGTCAGAGGTGGTTCTGACCCGGCGGGACGGTGATGGGCTCCTGCATCCTGCTCCAGGGCTTTGCTCCGTGCAGGAGCCCTCTGCACTTGTGTTATCCCTCACCAGGCAGTGGGCTCGTGCGCTCAGCTTTGCCCCTCGGGGCTGAGAGCATTTGCCCCGTCTTTAAAAAATATATAGTGAAATGAAGGAACTAATGGTGCAGACTTGGACTGTTTGATGGAGGAGTAATAGGTTGTAAGCAATCAAAAATTGAATTTTTCTTCTAAATAATAAGTATGCTAATTATTTTTTCTATTTAGGATAAAAGCTTAATTGCCATGAGATATTGCAGGTTATTGTTATTCTCAGTTTTTCTAAGAAAACTGGTTCATTCTGCAGCTAAAAACACTGGTAATTTGCAAGTAACAGAGGTGGCATTTGGATAAGTCTGTCTGGGGCTGTGTCTGCTTCAGTGGACAGAAATATGCCTGGCTGCTGCTTCTTTCCAAAGGTCCTTGGCAGCCTCTCCTGGCAGTTGGCTGCTTCTGAAAAGGCAGTTGTTGCTGAAAGGATCTGGAAATGCAAGTGATGCTCTGATGAAGGAGGTCGGCGGCTGCGGTTGTGGCTGATGGACCCCGCTTTGCACTAGCACCTTGGCTTGGAAAGGAGAGGCTGGTGGTCAGGCCATGATGGGGTCTCCTTCCTTGCTCCCCGGACTTTGGAGGAGAAGTTGTGAAAAATCAGACACATTGGCCCCATCTTGTTCCCACCTTGTACACCTGATTGAGCCTTGGTGGAGGCGTCGCTCTTGACGAGCCTGCCCTGCACCTGGAGGGTTGTGCAACCTGGAGAAGATCAACCATACCCAGAGCGGTCAGCGCTTCTTCAGAGACTTCTTAAAGATTATCCAGGAATCTGTGCCCTACCCAAGAGCTCCCCAAGAGTCTTCCATCTCCAAGAGCTCCTCAGTCCTCAGCAGCTTCTGGGTTGAAAGAGAGGCTCCAGTTTCAGCCCGGTTGAGCTGCACGGAGATGGATGGGGAGCTTCAGTGGGCTGATGGCAACACCTCGTACAGGTGGAGTTGTGCACGTCTTCCTTCACCCGTCCCATCTAACAGCGAACGCTGACGTTTCAGGTGCTCCAAACCAACGCGCAGAAGGGGCTCACCCTACTTCCCCTTTGCATTGCTGTAGCGCTTCGGTATCACAGCCCTGTTTCCCTTAAACAGATCCATTTGGGGACTTCAAGTCAGCCGCAGGCCCTGGGGTTTGGTGTCCCACCATCTCACCCTGAGAGGAATGTCCTTGTCCCGTGGCCGTATCCCTGAATGGCTCTGGTCCCCAGGCTGCCCTGGAGGCCACATGTGGTTGTGTTTGCTCGTCCCTTAGGGCAGCTGGACGTGCCCGATGGCACTGGGCTGTGCTCTGCATGTGCCAGGTGCCCTCATAGATGTGTCTGCAACCACCCAGGCCCTCCCCAGCTGCAACCTGGTGTGAAAAATCTTGCCCTGGAGGCTGAAAAAATATAATTTTTATATTCTTGAATAAAGCAGTGGTTGCCTTGTCCTTTTGGCACTGGCAGCAGTGGTTGGTGATCGCTCCCAACCAACATCGGCCTCCCATGAGCAAAGACCCAGCGAGTTTGTGGCCACGCGTGGCCGCCAAAGCCGCTTCCTTCCCGAGGGTTGTCCCTGCTGCAGCAGCCTCTGCTCGGAGCCTCCCTCCGCGCACAGCCACGTTCATCATCTTCATCCATGTGGCATTTTGGTGACCAACGAACTAATAAGAATATGTCAATATAACTGAATTAAAATGTTAATAACGTTGGGCAGCTAAAGCTCCAAAACTAAAACTCTCCAGAAATGCAGTGAAGAACATGAAAAAGCATTTAACAGCTTTGCACTCGGTGCCTGGAAGAGATCGATGCCAGCACGAAGGAGGCCGCCTCCAAACAGTCCAAGCCTTGCTGGTCCCCTTCCTGCGTCTGGATGTGTTTGGTTTTCATTTCTTCTGCTTGAAATATCCTGCTTTCTGTAATTACATTTGGTGCTTGGCTTTGGAAATGGTTGTTTTGCTGAGCGTGTGCCCTGGGCCCCAGCTCCGCACAGCCCACCCCATTGCTCCAAGCAAGGCAGCTCTCATAATTTACTTGGAAGCTCTGTTTTTTGCCAAGGAGACATTGAAATCATTAGCTGCTTCTTCAGAGAGCTGTAGCTATTCCTGGTGTTCCAGCCCCAGAGCCGGTCAGTGGAAAAACGTTGCCTGAGAACTGCTGTGCGGACGTGGAAGCTGAATGCTGAAATGCAAACTGCTCCCGAGCAGCAGGGAACAGCACGAAAATGCCAGCTCACGCGGTCTTTGCATTTGGAAATTGCTTTGCACTCAAAGCAATTTGTTTTCCAAGTAAATAGCTCCAAACGAAAGTGTCGTATAAGAGAGAAAGCAAAGAGGAAGACTAGACTGTACATGGGCCTTTCCCAGGCCACTAGCCCAGACTTATATCCATGGCCATGCTAGCTGGGTCGAAAGGATTATATTGGGCAAGAGCATAGTTAACTCTTTGACTCACTTTGTGTCTAGGACATGGTGGCCTTGTTTCAGCTGAAGAAGCTCTTCAATGATCTGATTTAAGCTACGTGAACATTTCTCCCCCTTCACCGTCATTTATATGTACAATAATATTCCCAATTATGCTGGAAATACGGATACTCCATATCTCAGAAATTTCCTTTCTTTTTCTTCTCTGGGCCCTGGGCCCAGCTGTGTCAGGCAGGTGAGGATATAGCACACTAGTACCACTATTAAAGCCTCTTACATATTAACACATTTCCCTTCCAGCCCTTTGCTTCTTCCCTGGTTCGTAATTTAAATGCTACTTTGGAGGGGCTTGGAAAGGATTTTGCCTGAAAAATAGTTTTTTGTATTGTTTTGTTTTGTTTTTTAGGGGACATCCCAGTGCGGATGGGACTTGCTTTACCCTTTCAGTGTGTGAGCTTGTGGTTCCATGAAGGAATGGAGCCAACGTGTGGAAGCTGCTTCCAGCCCTTCCTAGGGCGACCTGCCCACACTGAAGATGATGCTGAAACCCGGAAAACAGGAGCTTTCCTTCCAAAGTTGGCTCCCCAGAACCTGGCAGGGAACTGCAGAATTACCGTGAGTGCTCTCTGGAAATGGGAATGTTTTCTTCCCTCTTGGCCTTGTGTGTAATTTGGTTCACTTAGAGCTGTGGAGATGGGAAGGTGGCTGATGAGACCAGATGGAAAAAAAGGTGCTGTGATCATTTTCTCAAGTGTCGAGCCATTATTTTAAGGTATAATTTATGCCTCTGTTGGCACAAATCCATCTGGAGCTGAAGCATGATAAGACAAGTTGAGCTTTAGCATTCTTTATCTTCTGTTTTTTGCTGCTAGGAGACAATTTCCAGGGCGAGGCAGCTGCATTTTGCACGTAGTCTTTCTCTTGCGAATGCAACCAAGATACATTTTAGGGCTGATATTTAATGAATCCCTGTCATTGCCACTGTGAGAGGAGAAAAAGACAGGGAAATTGGTGGAGGCTGGCAGTAGTGTTAATGCCCTTTGCTGTGTTTTCTTTGGTCTCCAAGAGAAAAGAGCAGATGTTTCTGCAGTGCACTGGTTTTTGCTACAGTTCAGGCCCCTGCAGTGTTTGTACCATGAAAAGTGAGAGCAGGTTTGTAGATAAGCTCTAGTTTAAACACAGGCTTCAGCCAAGAAATCAGTTCTGCTTCACCTCTGCAGCAATCCTGGTGGCAAGTTCTTGTCTCAGCAGTGACCCGAGGTGTCTAACACCTCTTCTCTGCACTCAGACATGAATTTTAGTATATTTTCAAATATTTATGCTTCAGAAGTGTCCTCCAGGAGTTCCAGCTCTTGCTTTGTAGCTTTGGTCTGCTTTGAACACACAAAGCCCAGCACCTGCATTGCAAACCCATGGGCTCGTGGTTAGCACCAAGAGCACGTGGCTTTGTAGCTTTGGTCTGCTTTGAACACGCAAAGCCCAGCATCTGCATTGCAAACCCATGGTCTCGTCTTGGTCTTAGCACCAAGAGCACGTGAGTTCATCGCTCCTGACCTGGGCTAGGCAAAAGAGATCTATTAAAATCAGTTTCCTGTGTCGATGCAAAAATTCCCCGCTCTAACGTCACCGTGCTGTGAGTAGTCCTGCCTGCTCCAATGTTGGCAGAAACCAACAAAGCAAAAAGGAAAGCAGAAGCAGAAAGAGCAGCTCAAGCTGCCTGATTTGCATGGTGGAGTTTGCAGGATGGGGGTGGATAGGATACTGCATGTTCCCAAGGGCATTCCTTTAACTGTTTGAGTGCCGCCCCAGATTTCTATACCTGTAAGTCATCGTGACTTTGTCATCTGAGGCCAAATTTTCTGTCTCTTTTTGTCATATAGTTTTAATGAATGTCATGGTCAAATTCTATGCCTTTTACCCCAATTTGTTCAAGATGCACACAATAAATCAGGCTCGCACTTGACCTGGGAATAGAAACCAGCTTGACAAATGCCTTTCTGTATTCATTTTTGTCCAAATGTTATTTATGGCGATTTATGGTTACTGATGGGGTTACTCGGGGTTTGATGTGTGTTCTGTCTCAACCCATGCAGGTGCCTTCTCTGGGCTGTTAGTTTCTCATGTTAAGACTTGTGTCATAAGGTGAAGAATTTGATTTATTGAAAAATGTTTTACAACACAGTAAGACAGATGTCAGCTTTGTTAAATACCTCCATAAGTTGCTCCTCTCCTGAGCAGATTAACCGTACAACTATTTGAGGCATGGTGAAGGCATCCTGCATGGAGGCACCGTTCTAGTAACTTGATCATGTGAGCATTTTTAGACACGTTTCTTACAGAAATGAAGTTTACGTGGTTGTGTTGTCTTTCTCCCATAGTACATCCCTAAGCCTTCTAGCTGTCTCCAACCACACTTCATGGAGACGGAATGTCTTGAGGACGAAGCTCTTGACACTTAAATGCCTTGATGGAGGTGGCCTGGCAAAGGCGGTTGGATCCCAGCTGGAGGGGCCAGTGGCACTTGTCCCTCAGGTTGGGTGCAGGTGGTGGGACAGGGCGCTCTCATCATTAAAGTTGATTTAGTGGCTTATGGGAGGGTGAAAGGCACCCTGGTGGCTATGAAAGGACGGATCTGCATGGCTCGGAGGTGCTTCTGTAGCTTTGAGGTTCTCTGCCATGGCACCTTCCTTGTACTAGGACACATATATAGTTGTTTTTACAAGACCTTGGCTCACAGTTCTCCAACATTAAAGATAGACTCATAGGTAGATGCCCCAGCTCCTTTCCAGCCACCACACCTGAGTTTCCTTCCCAGGTGGAACATGGTGCATGGGGACAGACAGGCAAGGACGTGGTGGGGCCCACACCAAGGGCTGCCAATGCTCCTCCATCGGTTTCTTTCACAAAACCAGAGGCCGAGTTCTTTAAGAAAAAAAAATGCAGTAGATAATTATGGCTATGATATCATTTAAACAGGGTGGAATTTGCATAATCATGCATTAGCTCTCAAAAACATGCATTTCCTCTCTGGGCATGCTGGAATTATGTGCGTTTTGGATCTGTGCTGGCAGAAAATCCACCCGCGAGACACGAAGCTGCTGCGGGTCTCGCTCGGGGGAAGGCACCAGCCAAGAGGGGAAGCAAGATGCAGGGCATGGGGGAATATGGTGACTCGGGGGCCTGGTGGGTGCTGACAGGGGTAATTTATATCTCCCTATTGCAGGTTGAGTAGAACTGGCCTCATGCCTCTATTTTCACATCTCTACTGCAACCTCATCCAGCTTTTGTGTTTTGTGCCGCTGCCAAACGTTATGTAAACTATCGGAGTGCTTTATTCCCATTAATCAACAAAGTCTTTTCTTGGTTTGCGTTGTGCTTCCTTATAGACTAAAACCTCCTTATCATTCGCACATAATCTTATTATGACTTTAAACCTATTTGCATGATCCACTTATCAGCCAATAAATCTGAACAAGGCAAAATAGTGAGTAATGTGAACACGCCGTTTCCTGGTATTGATTTCCCCTGCACCGCCTTGGCCTGTGTCACTAAGGCAGTTTCTTGGCTATTTTTGCAGCGATATTTAAAGTGACCAAGCCTCATGTTAGTTGTCCCTTCACTAACCTATTTGGTTTTTGTTCCCCAGGGAGGGTTACCGCTTGTTTTCACCCTGAGATGTTTCTTGCACCACCACCCTTTCACAAAGTGTCTTGTGGTAATACTCATCCTCTAAAACCCTCCTTCTTTGTGGGCATGGGCAGAGCATTCTGTGGGAAAGCTGGACCCCAGATTTGCACTTCTGAACTTTCTCATTTTCCTTTGCCTTGAAATATCTATGCATTTATGGCATTTCAGGCCAAAGGAAGAGTTTTAGGAGAAAGTTGCTCTTCTATGTTTCTCTCCATTTATTTATTGAATGTTGAGTGACTCAGTCTTACTGAGGTTGGCTTCCTCTTCCCGCCTGCGGTGGAATTTAATTCAGTCATGTTACTTAGTCATTTTGTTCTTATTTCCTCACTTAGATACTTGTGCAAGGAAATGTTGGGAGCACTCAGAAAAACACTGGAAGCTAAATAAACGTTCCCTAATGTCTCTTCAAGCCCAGGTAGTACTTTTGGGCTTGTTTGATTCAGCTTCTTGAGAATCTGAAGATGAGCAGATGTAGATATTGGTGAGCAGGTTCACAGGGTTCTACTGCAGGGCTCCCCAAGGTACAGCTTTTCCCTTTGCTAAACATGCAAACAGCAGCTCTCTGCAGCTCGTCTTCTTCTTCTGCAAAAATCAAAATCAAGATGGAGAACCAAAGCTATGAAAAGACTCAGATGGGAGATCTTATACCTCACTTTCCTATAAGAAACCCTTGTTTCTTGCTGTGATCCTCATTCAGGTGTGGGAAACACCAGAGAGGGTGTTGATTGCTCAGTGGCATCAGGTCACTGTTACCCTGGAGCAACACAGGGACTTTAGAGTTTGCTACTTAACCACTACTTAACCCCTTGGTTCACGTGTTGTAGACTTCACCCTTCACTTGAAGCAGGGCAAAGGAAAAAGGGGTGTCACTTGGAGGGATCCCTACTGCAATGAGAACAGCATGATGTATTTCCCGGACCTTAAAAAAAAGTCCTCACAGTCAAGGAATTTAGAATTAATAAGCAAATATTCAATAACCACGGAAGAAATCCAACTGAAAGGGTTTGGCTGCTGGAGGAAGCCATAAATAAGAGGGAGCTGGCTAGCACGCTGGGAATAACAGACAACTGGCCAGCTCCTGCTCGCAGCCCCGTTGGTATCGATCCAGGATAACCGCGCTGGCTCTGATGGAGAAACTCGCTGCTGTCGCCGGGAATGCAGTTCGGCTCCGCGTGTCTCACGCCTGAGGAAAACCAGCCTGCGGGATGCGGTGGGTCTCTTCCCCCCTCTCCCCGAGCGCGGCTGATTGCAGCATCTGGTTGTAAGTGTGAGATTAATTCCTTGTGGGCCTCAGTATTGGTGGTAGGAAAAAGATTGTATTTTGTGAGGTTTCCATAAGTGACACCTGCACTTCAACGGCTGAAGTGCCCCGAGGCAATTTGCTTCTCATTACTTGAAGGGTTTTTTTTAACCCTTTCCACAAGGATGGCTGTTGTGGGGTTTGGGATTTAGGGCTGGCCTTACCTGTGGAGCGGCTTTTCTGCATACTCTGAATTTGCACCACTTTTCCTTCCTTCACCTGTAGGGTCTTTGGGTGGGATTTGGGTGCCCCTGGGCTGGAAGTTGAACATCCAAGACCTTCAGGTGCTCTCCTCAACCCAACCTCCAGGTAGGAGGTAGCGTGAACGCTGCCAGCCCTTCTGCACTGAAGCTGCCCTTTGCTCTTGCCTCAACTGCTGATCCCCATGTATTCAAGGACAAATTCTCCCTCATGGCACGGGTCAGGTCGTGGCTTCCTTGGAGATCCAGAGCTCCCACTGAACTGCTCTAAACGGAAGGTGCGACCGGATCAAAATCTTGGCAGCTTGCATCATTTTGTGGAAAAGAAAGCCTGTTCGGATTTAGGGACAAGATATTTTCTTTACAAAGGCTATAAATCTGCCCCCAGAAAAGGAAAAAAAAAGATACATTTCCCTGGGCTTTAAGCTATTAGGAAGGAAATTGGAATGGAATCTTCTTGCTGAAATTAGAATAGCAAAGCTTGGAAGCGTGAGGCAATCTGTCCCTTGCAATGGTTATACCCAGAGTCAATAGTAATAAGTCTCAGCATATGCAAACAGCGGATTTTTCTTGGTTCTTTTTCTGTTTCCATAGTTTTTGATAGAAAAGGGAGTTTACACATAGCATTGACATTGTTAGTCTTCTTCCAGCTGCTTGCTATTTAGGAGAGTGTGTGTATCATATTTGTCTTGTGCTCTTTAAATAACCAGAATCTTATTAATACCTCCTCATAACCTCTCTAAACATAGTACTGTTTTGGGAGCAAACTGACAGTTTTGCTTAAGAAAACACGGGTTGCTGTATAAAATGGGAAAGGAAGGGAGGCGAGTGATAAGCGGTAGAGCTGCCTGGAATACTTCTGTGTATTTTTTCTAAAGGAAAGAGTTTCTTTGCAGAACCAGCCTTTGCAGTGGACGTGGTGCCGTGAAGTGCTTTTAATTCCCTTGTGGAAAAATTAGACCGTTTCCCTAGTCTCTTGCCAGAAAGGCCCTTCTCAATTCCCTTTTTGCACACCAAAGGAAACAACGTGAGTGAAGGTCTTCTAAGAGAGCACGTAAGAAATAGCAGGAAAAAATCACCTTCAGTCCTCCTAAAACCAAACTGTTTCAGAAGACCTTCGAGTTAAAGGTTTTTTTGTTCATGTTTTTCTTCATGTCCCAATGTAGGATGAGTGGTTTCTTTTTCAGCATTCTACATTGTTTTATGGGGAAGGATTTGCATGTTCTTATGTCAAAATCAATAATGAGGCATAAATATTTCCTATTTTTAATAATAATACTTCTGTATTGTAATGAAGGTGAGTTGTGCCCTGAGCTAGCTACACCTTTGAACATCTGTCCCTCTATCAGCGTCCCAGCCAACCCAGACTCTTCCTGAGCGTAAAGCTTGATGAAATGCCCCTATGGGTAGGTGCTAATGTTGGCCTTAGCCAAGTGCTTTTTTGGTTCACACCTAAATGGACAACTTGACGTTTGGGAATGAAGAGCAGTTCCATCCTGCCCCTGGAGGTGTCTGGGGGGCTCCGAGTCAATAATGCAGCTTTCCCAGGAGCTTCCCCATGGGGAGCAGGGATGTTGCCTGCGGCCAGCTTGGCTGCTCCAGGCACGTGATGAGTTTGCAGGTCTCGGGGGTCCCGCAGTTTTGCACTCAGAGTCCCCATGGTGATAAAACGGAAATGTTTCTAGGGAGAAAAATTGGGGTATTCAGACAATGGAAGGAACAGGAAGATTATTGTCCCATTTGGGACATTTTAGACTTTTTCCCCCATTGCTTTCTGAGCGGACTTACAGGAACACGTATCCGCAGTGTTGAAGGAACTGCTCAAATTCCCAACTCACTTGCATTTTCCAGCTAAAAATGCTTTGATCCACTTAAGTTCCTTTAAAATTAATTGAGACATTTAATAGTTTCCAGTAATAAATATTTTTGCATCTGTTGCATTGTTTCTGGATGAAAACTGGTTTTGATTTTAATTTGTTTCTGATGATTTTCCTCAGCCTCTGTTTGGGGAAATCGTTCCCTTTTGCTGCTTCGAGCTTGGCACTCGCTGGGGATGGTGACGTGATGGGACATGTTAGTGCTCAGCTCTTGCCCAAAGCAGCAGCTGAGGCTGCTCTGGGGTTGCTGGGGACCCCCATCTACAACCACTGCTCTTAGAAGAGCCCAGCAGCATTTATAAATAGCAGTTTTATGAGCTGCTTCCTATGACATATAGATTGTATTCATTTCATTTTGTTTCATTTCATTTCATATTTAATTCTCCCTACATCTGTAGGGTTTGTCACAAGAGTGGAAGACACAGGACAAAACCCCTACATGCTTCTACCCCAATAGCCAAATATTTCAAAGTTTTCTTTGCAGAACATTTGCCCCAATGTATATTACTCAGCATTTTCATTATCAAAATGCGCCGCGCGTGCAGGATTATAAGGATACCATGTCCTCTGGTGTGTGGCTGGGGGTTTCTGCTTGGAGGTGTGTTTATGAACGGGGTAATTTATGGGCACATTTCTCATGTCAAGGATCACCACAAATCTCTTCCTGGAGAAAACCAAATCGCAGGATGGGACCTGCCAGCTCCCAGTCCTACCTGCTAGCTTCTGATTACCTGAAGTTGGCCTTGATTTATGTAGATGTGCGTAGCAAATACCACTGATTTTTGTAAGCTTTGTGTAATAAATTACAGCCATACAAAAATGTGGTTTCAACACTGAGTTATGCATTAATTAGCTGTAGGTGACATTTGTTTTTTTTTTTCTAGATGCCCAGGGCTTTATAGACCCATCTTTGCTGAATATGGAGCCCGAGTAAAACAATTTATTGGGTATGGTGCGTTTCTTTCATCCACTTTAACATTTGATTTTCATTTCCCATTTTCCTCAAATACCTGCTAATATGGAGTTTATTTGCAGCCCAATTTTGGGGGGACTTGCTGGAAAGAATGCTGGATATGGCGCAAACATTAAAAGTGTGGAGAAATCCTGTCTTTTCCCACCCAAGCTGGGCTGAGTCCGCAGCCCTGAGCGCTCTTGCTGCTGATTTACTTCGCTGGAGTCCCTGCTGGTGGTGACAAGTGACTTGAGGTGATCTGTGTGTTTAATATAACAAGGAGGATCCGTAGGGAATGTGATTTATCTAGAGTTATGAATTGATTAGTGACTTTTATGTCTTGCAAAGCACAACTGGTGTATCGATTGGCGCGGAAATACATGTGCAGCTGAAGCTGGGGACCTGGAGAAAAACTGAGGCATCTACCAAAGCTGTTTAGCTTCTTCTGGGATCCTCGGAATAAATTAAAACGTAGTTTATAGAAGGTATTATGTGAATTACAGGCTCCTGCTCGCATTGATGACTTCTCGGTCATCAGCATGGCCTGCACCGTGCTGGAGATCTGCTGCTTCCATGGAGCCAAAGAACCGAGCAGTGAAAACAACCGGCAGTGAAATACAGTGGGAGGATATTGGCCATAAAAACAGACTTTCCGGGGGGACCAGACACCCCCGCAGTCCTCAAACCCAGGCAGAGCCACCCAATTCAAGTGCATTCTTTGAATGAATTCTGCACGTTTTTGGAAGTCTTCCTCCCAAAAGGTGTGTGTCCAGCCTTGGACTGGACTCTGCTGCCTCTGGGAGTTGCTCCTTGTGCTCCTCGCGGTCCTGGTCTGCTCCCGGTGCGCCGGCGACACGTACTCGTCTTTCCCACCCAACAGCTGCCTCCACCTACCCGTGACTCTCCTCCATTTGCAAATGTCCACACGTTTTTGTGAAATATTCCCGAGTGCTTGTCGCAGCGCCGGAGAGAGGTGGGAGACCCGGACGGATACCATGATCTCCAGAGGAGGTGGCTAGGGGATGGAGTGACCTTCGTGGTGCTGATGGAGATGCTCCCTTGGAGCTCCCAGGTAGCCCATTGAGCAGGATGGAGCCAAGGGGGTCTCTGGGACAACGGCTGAGCTTTGCCAAGGAATGTAGCTCAGGCTTTGGGTGGGATGAGGTGCAAATGAGGACCATCTGCTGGGACGTGTGAAAGAGCCATTTGTGCTCGGGAGAGCCAGAGCGCTCCGGGAGCAGCCACCGGCCGCGCGAGCCGGGCTCCGCTCCCCGTGTCCACATGCTGCCCTCAGCTCCTCTCCAGCTGCTCCTCTCAATCCCATCCGCGGATGGGACGAGCAATCCCACGTTCCCAAGAGTTTCCACGTTTCCACAGCGGTGCTGGTTGCCCCAGGTCCATAGGAACCAAGTCAAAGCCAAGCTCGTGTAGCTCAAAGAACATCACCCTTTGGATTGAAGCTCAGTCAGAAGTTACTTTTTCTTCAAATTAATAATATAATCTTGAAAAAAAACCTGGCTGGCAAGTTACATTGTAATTTCATTCTTTGAATTAAAGTTTGCCGGTCCAAACAAAATAAATAGAAATACATGTATGGTAATAGATATCTTATATTTGGCATAAAAATTGGCCCTGGCATATTGTTTTTAGGTTAAGCCAATGCCAAAGTTAATCTAGTGTAAGTGCATCTATTGCCAGCTTCTGGTATAAATAAAGGAGACAGCCCTGGAGCTGTTGATCTAATTCTTTCATTAACTCTGGTTGCCACCATAGGAGGAGCCAGCCAGGTCTCACGCTCAAGGATTAGACCAAGAGTTGCTGAATTACTCATTAACTGTAAATTTTGCTTTGAATGGTGTCAGTGCACGGTACCCTGTAACTCACACTGCTGCTGCTAACAGAGATTTGTGGTAGGAAGAAATGCAAGCGCAGTTCCCATTTTTATCTGCAGGAACCACAAGGTTTATGTGCAGAGCACAGAGAAAGGGGGGAAATTTTACAAAGGAGCAGAGAAAACGGGACAACTTGTCTGAAGTTCATGCGATTTATTTAAAAAAAATGAAGTGGGGGACATTGGGGATTGAGCTCTCTAAAATGAGCATGTGTCACTAATGCAATGAAAGTAAAGAGAGAAATAGTTTGACCTACATTCCTAAAGTTATTAAGCAGCAGAAGGAAAAAAAAAATCCTCTCCTATATTTGATACATTTTTCCCTGAGTGACTATTACTTTTTCCTTTGCATCCAAAATAGGAAATTATCCCAATTATGAAATCCAAAGGAACTAGAGGAAGGGAGTAGGTAGGACAGGGCACTGAGGAAAGGTTAAATCCTTTAGCAATGTGTGTCTGCTTACATATGGTGTGAAATAGTCCAGATTTGATCATCTGCAGCCTATTTTAAGCTCTTTGTAGTTCATTATTTGCTCCATTGGAAGCAGCTTGCTTTCTTTTAGCTCGTCCCTGGGTGAGATCAGATATTCACCAGCTTTTTCACTCCTTTTCCAAGTGCCTGAGTTCACTTGGCTGTGTCCTGGGAGCTGGATTCAGGTGAAACCCATTCATTTAAAGGCACTCTGTGTTTGTGAAACAAGGGTTAAAAAACATTCTATTCCTCATTAATATTACACTCATTAAAGACCTTTTTTTTTTTTTTTTCATTTGTCTGGCTCTCTAGGACATTGTCCTGGCCCCCCCAGTGTCTCTAGGAATGGCCCTGTCCCCACCAAGACAGTTCCTGGCTCCTCGCTGCATCGTGTGCCCATCATGAGCACTCGGGGCATAATGGGAATCACGGGGAGCTGCCACAGCCTTTTGCTGTAGGAAAGATCCAACAGATGGAAAAAAAATTGTGTGTAGGGCAGGAACCACTGAACATCAGTGGGTTGATTCTGCACCTTGTTCTCTCTTGGTATTTACTTGGTTAGTAGCTGGTTTGCTGATTAAATCTGCCCCATGTCTCATCGTT
This sequence comes from Tinamus guttatus, assembly GCF_000705375.1. The sequence continues at coordinate 120,772 of NW_010577116.1, read as the reverse complement.
CTGGGCATATCCTGAAGGAAGACCTGGACAAAGGTCTTCAGACCTGTTTGTTCTGTCAACAGATTGAAATAAAAAGGGAGAGAAACCCACAAAGCACACAGACATCAGCCAGGATTTATTCTAGGAAACGCAAGGAATGAAGCTGGGCAAAGCTGGAGCTCTATAGCCACATTTAGAATTAGTAAATACATGGCCAAGAGCTGCTAGTGCTTTTACAAGGCTGCCTTTGGGCATGACTTGGGATTGCTGCTCATTAATGCTAGCAAAGAACCAAAGCTCCTGAGTTAAATTTGGAAGAATCAAACTGATCGACTCCAGTGTGACTCGATAGAGAGTGTGACACTTCAAGTAGAGTTTTTGAGCTAATGGCTGCTGCTATACACTTAAAAATTCCTTAGTTTTGAGTGGTTTGCTATGCAATAAACAAAGAGGTTTTGCCTGTTTTCCTATATAAATATTTGTAAGAAAGTTGGTGGCTACTGGTCAAATGTGAGTGTTTGTTGTTCTCAGCATTTTTAGACATAATCTACCAAAGATTTACATGTGTTTTCAATACACAATGACTTCCTACTGCTGGGAGACATTGGATTAAGATCAACTATACAAATTGCTTCTAAAAGAGAGTTGTACGAGGTTTGACATTCAGAAGGTTTTGGGCGGTTGTTGGGCAGAGGTTGTTTAATGCAGATGTTTGGGAATATGCAGGCACATTGCTCTAGCCCTCTGCTTCCTGCCTTGTGCACCAAGAGCTTCGTGGCTCGGTGTTTTTCCTTTATGCCATCTGAATGCCTAGGTGCTATATTTTTTCCCCTTTCCCAAGCCCTGTCCATGCAAACCATATACCCCTCCATTCAGACAGCAGGCAGCTCTTATCTGGAGAAGAGCCTGCTCCAGCTTGAGTCCAGCTTGCAAGACGTGTCGCCATCTGAAAAAGGCAGAAAAGAGGATGCCTATAACTTTGGGCCCATCATTGCCTTGATCTTATTACTATCACAGAAAAAAAAATGGTGATATTCAAATAATCCAGATTCCCATCTCCCATAGTTGTCTCTCCTTCACAAAATGCTGGTGGTTCACATAGTTTATAACTTTAGGAGACTAAGTTCTGTCATATTTTACTCTATTTGGCATCTCCTTAATCTTCTTTCTAGCTTGTGACAAGCAAAATACTACAGCTAGCTAAAAGCAAGAGGTAATAAATTTTGCTGTATAAAAAAACAATTTTCACCCTTTTCATAACGTGTTTGGATGCATTACGATCCTCCACAGCCTCTCCACGACATTAGTGCAAGAGCAAGACACCAGTTGCATTTTACAAGAGGTCTCCAGAGATGAGAAATGAGTAGTGCGGAGAGTCACAGCGCTACGTTGTGTGAACTGCCCTTTTCTTTTGTTTGTTTTGCTGTTTGTTAATGGACCAAACAGGTATCCGTGACAACAGATGGAAAATTAGTCGCAGTATCACCCAAGGGCTCCAGAGAAGATTATGTCCCATTGCATAATGGCACAGGAAGGATGCTGTCGCTATCCTGAAGATCTTGCGGTCTAATTTAAGCCAAGAAACAGAAGGAAGGTAGATGAGGAGGAGACATGAGGGGGAAAAGAAAAGATATAGCCTCCAGGAAAGTAATTAAGGAACACATGCCTTCCTGATTTTGTGTCTTTTTAAACTATATTTTATCCCTCTCTGTTGGGCTTTGAACCGTTTTGAGTTTATTTAAGCTATTGCAAACTTGCTGAGTAGTCACGGAGCAAACAAGCCTTTGGGATCAAAGCAGCTGATACTGTCAGAGGTATTGAGGGTGAAATAACACATTAGCAGAAGGAGAGCTGAGAATGGAAATGGAAAGAATATTCCACAGGAAATACTGTTCACGTTTATTTTAAGCCTTCATCCCTGCATTGTGGGAATCACAGAGAGGAGCAGGCACCAACCTTGAGGCCTCACAGCCTCTTCCCCATCCAGTGTCTCTCTCTCTTCTCCCTAGCAGTCTTCCCAGGTGATCCTTATATCGTCACCTCTCTACCTTTACCACAACCTTTCCAGAAAATCCTTTAGTCCATCAAGTAATCAACATTATCATCTCCATCCCTGGCCAACCTTTTTTCCTATTCCTTATTCCTACACTGCATGATCCCTTTTAATTGAACAGGTATTCGTTTGCTTTACATGGATCCCAAAAGTGGGAATATTTAATGGCACTAGATTACCGAGTTGAAGCACCGGAGCAGTTTCAACCTGACAGATTTCTGCTGCCCTCTGCCTTTAGATGATCCCCACGCTGCCGTCTTTGACATCTGCCATCTTTGGTTGAGATGCGAGCTCTATTTCGAGTTCATTCTTCCTTTTTTTGGTCTCGTTCGAGGCTCCAGAAGACACAAACACCTCGCCCACTCCCAGTGCTTCCGTTGCTGTTTTCTGGTGACGCATTAAGACAACCTAACAGAGATTTCTGCATGGAAAAGTCCATGCAAATGCAGCGAGGCAAAGCCGCTTGCACCAGTTTGGGTTATACAAATACACTGATGTTTCCCTGCCCTTTTGCATTCTCTCTCAAATGAGGCCAGGGAGAGGTACTCAGGGCACTGCTTTTGGAGTCAGGGGGCTGATGCGGGAATGAACAGGAATTGTGGTCAGGCCAGGGAGAGGTACTCAGGGCACTGGAGTCAGGGGGCTGATGTGGGAATGAACAGGAATTGTGGTTCTGAGTATCCCTGAAAAGCAGGCCATGCCCTTATAGGTCTATATATAGATGTAGGAGCCTAACTTCAAGGCCACAAAGTGAAAAAAAGTAGCCTTAATTTTGGTGATGTCAAGTGGAATAAGTGCAGGTAAACTGGGGGGAGCAGGATATCAGATCCAGTTGCCTTTTGGATTGAGGTGCACATGAAGCAGAATAGCTGCACGAAAGGGTGTTTCCAAGACCCAAATCCCACTAAGTGGAGTGTAGATGTGGGGCAAGACCAGAGACTCACGAGCCCGGGTTCCTGGAGGGCACTGAGGGTGACTTTGGGGCAGGGTCAGTGTTTCCATTGCTGCCCCTATCTCTTCTGTGATACAGCCCTCTTTTTTTCTGGGAATATCAAGGGATTAAGAAGAAACAAACAAAATTCAGATGCCCAGAGGAGTGCCTAATCCAAAGGAAGAAATGATCTGGAGGTGACACTTGAGATAACTCCTCGGGTGCAGCCCATAAGGACTAGCTGGTTTTGCGGTACCCTCGAGCCCGCTTAATGAGATGGTTGGGCTGAGTGTGACAGCTTGAACCGTGACAGGAATCTCCAGTATTCTCAGTTTGTCTTTTAAATCCCTCTCTGCTCTGGGGACAAGTGCTGTGAATGTCAGAGGAGCTTAGAATATTCATTATCAAAATTCATCTTTCCATGCCGGGAATGTTGGGGGTGGTTTTCCCGGTGGATTTTGCTAGGTTCTGGGTACTCGCCAGCTGCCTATGTGATAAGCCACAGCGAGTCAGTATTGACAGAGGGGTCAAGAATAACAGTGTGAAGCTCCGTCCGCTTCCCTCATCTGCCAAAAGCAAGTTTTGGGAACTTGTGCACTCTGTTCAAAATCCTTTTACTCAAGTGACATTTAAGTCCTGAGCTCACAAGTGTGATTTCACGGTATTAATGTGACACTATCATTAAAGTGTGCATGACATTCCTGCACACTTATTGCTAGCAAAAATGGGGCAGATTCTCAGCTCGTGCAGAACCAAAGCCTGCCGGTCTGCAGCTCCCTTTTGATTTTCTTTTTAAACTTAGTGAAATCAAAGGACATTCTCTAGAGAGGGTTAGAGCTGACATGTAACAACTTTTCCAGTTAGATGAAAGATCTAAAAAAATGTTGAAAAAAAGCTTTCAAGGCATGTCGAATGATACGAATAACTCCAGTATTCAGCAGTTTCAAAAGGGGAAGAGCATTAAAATGTGTGTGTGTGTGGTTTTTTTTCCTTTCTTTCTTTCTTTTTAATTAGAAATCCAATTCATATCTCTTAGAAAATGTTTGTCTTTTGGAAAGAACAATACTGCTCAGTCAGTCAGATCTTGTAGCAATAGTCCTCCATCTGATGGGAATCTAACAGCACCTAAAGTGATTAATTAATTAGGCAGATAAGCAAATGGAACATAAAAAGCACCGTGAACAAAATGCAAAGCAAGAAATGATCTGAATAAGAGACTTGAGTTAATTTGCAACCTATGGGGAATGGCTAAAACAGACTGTGTAGACTAGAAATATTTTTAAGTTATTTTTAAGAAAAAATGTCAAATGAACGTGAGCATGTTGGTTGAAGCTCTATTTTTGAGATCCTTTGTTGAAGAGACGAAGTGAAAATTACCCTGCTGCTACTGAGAGCATATTTACTAGCTGACTCAGATCACTTTGGGTTCAATTCTGTGCACGTTTTTTATTGGAATTATCTTCGCTTTTTCAATTAATTCAGCTCACCTGAAATAGGCTTGTATTACTGTCTTTGGCAAATTCATTTTATTACATCTCCACAGGCAGGCTGCTAATTACTTTTGTAATTAAAAATAAGCATATGGCGAGTAAATATGCCTGCAGCTCTTTCGGATGTTTGGAAATACTGTCTTTGAAGATGCTCTGGCAAAGCTCTGCTCCGGCGCTTGCAGTTGTGATTTGAGGGTCATGCCCATCTTGGTTTAAAGAAGGGAGGTTCCTCTCAGGGTGTCCTGCAGACACTCGCTGGCCTGGGTCCCTATAACGGAAAGAGTTTGTGCCTGTGAACCACCGAGTTCTCCTTCTTCCTTCTTGTCCTGTTGTATCAAAATTAAATATCCAAAGAACCAGACCCTAACTGACTTGAGATCAGCTTAATAACTGCATAAATAAATTGGGAGGGGGAGGTTGACTCTTGATTTTCGCCCATTAGGTTAATGACATCTAGAATTACACTCTTTAATTGCAATGATCTGAAAACATAATATCTAATGTGTAATCCCGCTACTCCAGAGAGGAGAACACAACAAACCTCATCCCTAATGGGTGGATGTTTCGGGGTGCTTGGGAGCATTGCCCCTTGCAGGGGCTGGTGACCATGGGGAGGAGCGAGTGGGGTGGTGGGTGACCAAGAGGCACCAGGACCTCTCTAGCTGCATGTTCAGAGTTGAACCGGACACTTGCAGAGCACTTGTCCTGGTAGACAGGATGTCCAAGAGTGCCTGAATGGCCCCTGTTAACTAAGTGTGATACCTGGAGAGCTGCTCTGGCACCAGCGTGACTCCAGATTGGCTCCAGGGGAGTCAATTCAGCTTTATGCTACCAAAGTAAATGGAGTTGTTGCTTCATCTTACCTTAAATCAGGGTCCAATACATAAGCTACGGAGAACTTTCCTTCTTCCCACAGACACGTAGCGATGTGTAGGACACAGCCCTGTTCTTACGCTAGCAGGAAAACTAATTGCCTGCAATGGGAGCAGAGCCAAGTGAAGCAGCGCAAGTTTCCTGCAAGTAGGGAACACGGACAGGCGGCAGCCTCAACCCTTTTATCTGGGAGAGAACTAGCCCAAAGAGGGCAAATGTGAGAAACAACCAGGTGTGAGAGGCTTTCCTTTCTGTAACTTCAGAATAAGATGCTACAAAGGCTCGTTCTGGAGGCCGGCTGCTCCAGCGCTCAGCTGTGCCGGCGACGTGGAGCGCAGCTGTGGCCAAAGCAGGTCTCAGACCTTGCCCTGACTGTTCAAAACCCTGGTGAGGGTTGTCCAGTTATGAGACATCATCTGTTTGTTCCAGAGGCCATGCACCAAACCTGCAAAAACACCAGAAACAAACATTTGGAATTCTGCATTTCAGCTCAGCACCTTCCCCTTCCTCTCAGTGGTCCTGTGTGATACCGTAGTAGTGTGATCCTCCTTAAAAGCCCAGGGATGAAGCCAAGAAAGGACGGGATTCATCACTGGTGGAAGAAGAAGTCTCCATAGGGCTGTTTATCCCAGTTTCATCCCAGTAGGAGCCTGGCCTCTGCTTGCCGGAGCTGTCCATCTCTTCCTCCTGGATGTGGCTTTGATTGCACGTCAGACTTCCAAAAAGCCTAAAATCAGGCCCACCAGAAGTCACTTGCCAAGGACTGTCTGTCCCAGGAGGGAAAGGGAGTCACGGATCTCCTCTTCCCTCTGAGCATCGTCTGCATTTGAGCAGAGAGGCGATCGGCAACGCTTGTTCTGGCCGTTCACGTCTCCTCTCAGAGCGAGACTCTGTGTTACAGATGTTCAGGCACAGCTGTTTATCATTTTCTTCTGGTCGGCCATGTGAATTGTCCCCTGGTAGGTTGCTGAGTTCTTTTTTTAAGTCTAATGTCTGCTGGCGAAATTCTATGATTTTTTTTTATTAGCATAATTAGTCACAGTGCCTGAAAAAAAAAAAAGACTTGAAATACTTCAGCAAAAAATGTATATGTCAGCTGTGGATTCCTCCCCGTCACCTTCCCATTGAGGAGGCGTCTCAGCAGCTGTGTCTGCAACGCAGGCTCTTCTGTTGTGTGGTCCTGCTGCTGCGTCCCACTTCCTCGGGCAGTTCCACACGTTCCTCTAGAGCCTCCCTGCAAGAGAGGCCTCTGGGCTGGTTCCTCTCCCTCGCCCAGGCTGTGATGGGCAGCCCTCATCCTCCCCCTGCATAGAGGTACCAGAACTTCGGCAGCCCGCGTTGCCCACACTGAAGTCACCAGGTACTAGGGATATATCGGACGCGTGAGCTTCTCTAGGCATCTGAGAGCATGAGGAATCATCACTGCTCAGAAAGGACGGGTCAAATGCAGTCCTGCTAACTCACCTACTCCATCAGCGCTGGAAACCCCAGCTCTGGATGACAGTGGTGCCTTGTAGATGGGCTAAAGAACCTCATGGAGATGTGTGTGCTCATTTGTTGAAACCCCAACAATTTATAAAATATCACAGTCCTGGCAGAGCTTCCTCTGCTTGGGTGCTGTGTTTAGGCTTCCCTTGTTTCTTCAGATTCATCTGGTCTGGGTAGATTACAGCTTTTCCCCTTCCCTTGGCTTTCCTAGCCGGCTTTCAGGATGTGTCTGTTAGAAACGGAGCCACATGAAACAATGCTGACTCTTCCAGACTCCCTTACATCCTTGTATCCTTTCCCACTGCCCAAATCCTGCAGCCACTCTGGGATTAGCTCTTCAGGTGCATGCAATAACTACAAAGTCAGTCATGGATCTGGTGAGACTTCCAAAACACACTTATTCTTAGCCAGAATTAGATTAAACAGACTACAGAGAAAACAGGGGAAGAAGGAAAGAGATGTTTTTGCTTTTGATGTATTTTTTCCCCAGGTTTATTTGTTATTTACTATGCAGCACATCTGTAGTAACTTCACCCATTTGCCCCATTGTACAGTGAGGAACGCAGGAAGGCAGAACAGATGGAGGGGCAGCCAACGGCGAGCAGGACTTGGCAACTCATCCTGGTGCTGGGAGGGAAGCCTGGGATGGCAGTGGGGTCCATACTCGACACCACCTTGTCCCACTGGTTCCAGCAAGTGGTGACCAACCACCCTCTTGAGCTAGTTTTCCTCTTTGGTGACGGGTTTACGGTTGGACTCGGTGATCTTGAAGGTCTTTTCCAACCATGATGATTCTATATGTTGCTCTGTGGGCATCTCCCTCTGCTGGTGGTTGAGCTTCTTATGGCTGGAGACCTCACTGGAGGCTGGGGAGGCTTGAGATGGATTTGAGCTATGGACCCAAAACGTGGTCGCATGAAGCAATGCCACAGTCTGATGAGTCTCAAGGGACTTGACCACTTCAGAGGGCCCCAATTCCTCCACCACTGAGCCCGGTCTGGACTTCCTCAGTGGATTTTGTTGGGAATCCTGTATGTAGTTGTAAAATAAGCTTTGAGACACATTCTCTAAATTGTCGAAAACTTCAGCTCCTCCAGAGAGTGGAAAATCTTATGAAATCTTATGAATTTTAGCAGGTCTGATGGTTCTGATGGTATGAATTGTGTGTGTTTTTTTAATGTTTTCAGTATACTTTATGTATGTGTACTCTTACTTACTTATCGTATGATGTGTGATGGCTTAGTGCTTTTGGCAAATCCTTAGGAATATTATACCCTAAAAAGGGTTTGTTTGGTAATTTTTCAAATGGCTAAGAAAATGTCAAGTATTTCCACTGTGACATTTGGCCTGCTTGGCTCCTTAATAAGAGCAATGACTAATTGAGCTGCTAGCAATGACTAAAAGTTTAGCTAAACCAGAAAAGTAATTTGATTACTGCCTTTTAAGCATTGTTATGCACTCAGAAACAGGATAGGCTTTGTATAAATCTTTCTCCTTCTATATCAGGTCTAGTCTAGTGTGGACAGCTCGGAAAGTCTAGTGTAGTGCGGACAGCCTTTTCTCTCCAAAATATGGAATTAGAATTAGTGTATGCAGAGAATTTCTCCTTTTCCCAGTATTCGGTTGTATGTCTCCAGATTTACCTCATCTTGACAAGGAATAGAAATTTGGCTGCTAGTCTACAACTAAAATACTTCTGAGATTTCCATGTAGGCTGATGCGGTTTTAGGTTACCCTCTGATATTAGTAACTACACCAAGAAGAGTGATTTTTAAAGGCTTTTTAAAACATTTTCTATGCCCAGCAGCGTTGCCTCTACTCCTATGTCCCTAAAGGGAAACAGGCTGACAAAACCAAGCAGATCATGAACTCGCTTTGAAAGCTTTTTTTCCCTGCAAGCAGGAGTGGGTCTGGGCAGGGAGATGATCTCCAGATCCGAGCTGCCCCAGCAGCTTGCAGGAAGGAGGGTCAGGGACGCTGCTTCCGCGGCTGCGGAGAGGGAGGCCAACTTCAAAGCCGAGACGAGAATTCGTTCCAGGGCACTATTTTAATTCAGGTTCAGATCTGAAAATAACAAGGCATGGATGATATTAAAATGTTAATAATACTCTCATAGAGCACTTAAGCAGCGTCTTTAGGTGCTTTTGTGATAGCCAGATGTCATTAGCTGAACTGTGGCTGACATGTACTCTTAATTTTGTGCTGGAACAGCCTACAGGGAGCTGCAGACTGTACACACATCTGCACACACATCTGGATTCACGGCATCTCAGCACTTCTGTCCATCTCACTGTCAGTACAAACTCAGCCCTGAAATATATCTTTTGTGAGTTAACATGAGGGGAAAAAAAATCCCAAATCCATGTTTGAGAACTGCCTATAGTAGAAGGTTTTGGAGGCGGTGCGGTGAGATAAAGAGCTGGGACAAGTAAATCCCTCCGGAGAACCCGTGTCCGGGCACGGGGAAGCTCTGGATCCGCCCTTGGAGTTTTGGTGGAGTTCAGATGGACGCACAGTGAGGCTTCCCCGGGGCACTGGATCATCCTATGGATTAGAGGAGCTTAAGAATGGATGTGGCTTTACGAAGGTTAAGAATAGATTTCTGGACACTGCTCGGGCATGTGTTCATAATTCCTAGCATTTTAACAGGTTCCCACACATTAACTTACCCTTTATAGAGAATTAATCTCCCATTCCCAGTGATAGCTTTGAGAAGAAAAAAAAGTTTTTTTTTTTTTTTTTTTGTTAGAAGAATATAATATGAGAGAAAGGTGGTAACAGGGGAGAGAAGTGTCTTTAACCAAAAAGAAATAAAATTGTTCTATCTTCCCACAGAATCCTATATGAATACTGGACTTGACCAGGGCAGGAAGGCCAGTGTAGATGTCCTTGTTTTTGCTTTAAAAGCAAAAAGCAAAGTGCAAGCAGCTCACAGAACAAATAGGATGTGCCCACACCTCCCTGTGCCCTGCTCCGTGCTGCATCCCAGGAGATAGAGCCCACGCTGCGCCGGGCACCGAGACGCAAACCAAAAACCCAGGGACGTGATGGGGTGTTCATTGGGCTCAGCCCCTTCTGGGGTTGTCCAAGGTACTTCTGCAGCTTGTTCCTCCTGCAAACGGCCGCGTGTTTCTCTCCCGGTTATTCAATTAGAGCAGACCTCGACTCCCACCCGCGTCTTCCTGCCGATCCGATCGTCTTGGGTGGTGCTCGCAGCCCGCGCACGTGTCCCCCCGGCCACAGCTTGGCCTCTTTGTGCAGCCTTGGGTAATTTTCCTCTTTCCAGACCTCCTCTATGCAACTAATTAAGTTAGGCTGGCTGCCCTGCTCGGTCCCTTCATTGGTGTATAGGTTGGTTAGTGCTTCCAGCATGGGCTTTGCTGCACGTTTCTCCCTGCTCTGTGCGCATGGGCTCAAGGCGGTGTTCAAAACCGTGGCTTTTGCGTGCACGTAGTCGTGTTTCTTAACAGTTGCATGAAAAAGTAGCCAGAAATCACAAACTGGATGTTGTCTGAGTCCCTGGCTGTCACAGCAGCGAGTGCCTTAGGAGATAGCAACCTCAGACATCCCCCAGCGTGGTACCTCCAAAATGGACAATAAAGAATAGAGTCTTTCTATGACATGCAACACCAAAGACATTGCTAATAATAACAACCTTTTAGCTCTTATTCCTTTGTTTTTCATTCCAATTTTGTTTTAATTTCCAGGCTAAAATCTCTCTGGTAACTGGCTCATTCATTGCTGAAACCACCGAGCTGTTTGTGCCTGTGGATACGGGGCAGGCAGCTGAGGCTGCTGCGGAGTGCAGAGCTGGAGAGCGCTGCAGTGCACGAGGGAAGAAAACCCTGGAAAACATTATGGCAAGGAGCAAATCTTCTGGTACCCATTAAAAGGTAATAATTCTAACCGAGGGAGGGGAGATTTTCCTGTTGTGAAATGAAACAAACATTCAAAAATGATTTGTATGCGTGTTTAAATTTAAATTTAGAATTTTATTAAACTCGTTCTTAAAAGGCCTTTTTCTTCCCAATGTAGTTGGGTTATGACCTTCCTTTAAGAAATAAAAACTCCACAAACCCTATAGCCTCTGACACTTGCTTCACTCAGCCCTCACTGCGTGAAGAACGTGACACTGTGATATTTGGCAGCACGTCTTTCACTCCTTTAATTACTGCTGTGATACAACGAACGTGCAGCATTTCAGAGATGAGTTTTGGATGTGCTGCTATGGCACAGTGGGAATCCCAGGTCTGAAAATAAGGGAAGTGAAGGGTGACACTGCTGCTGTGCTGCTGTGCTGCAGTTCCTGTCCAACATCACCACTGCGAATGATGCACCATCCTTGCTTGTGGCCCTGTCTTTCCAAGGTGTTTCTCCCTATAAACCATATCTTTGCAAATGAAGCGCCCGAGGGTGTTTCATTTAATCCAAAGCCCCAAGCCTTCTGAGATGTATTCCTCCGAGGAGGTCTGGTTTCGACAAAGCTGTCTTTGTGGAAGCACTTAGGTTGGAGGCAGGTTTTGCAAAATAGCTGCAGAATTATTTGCGTGACTCCTGCTGTATTTAAGACCCTAATGTGAAGTTGTTCTTTATGAAAGGCAAGCTTGCTCGTAGACATGGCCTTTCATGTTGCTCACTTGATTAAAAAAAAAAGTGCTTTTGTACATCTTGAAGTACTTTCCTGAGTAGAGAGGAACTTACACTAAAACATGTGTCTGTCATGCTTTGAGGTATGGAGGCTGCAGGCCACAAAATTAAAAAGTATTGACTGTTTGTTAAAATGTTTGATTTTACTGAGCACAATGAATTCTCTGTGCTGTTATTAGAGTCACAAAAGTGGCCATTAATACTGTCCTGGCCTCCCTCCAAGAGTAAAAATCAAGCCCGGTCTGTGTCATTAACTCCATAGCTGTGTCATCTGAGCAATTGCTTGGATCTCATTTTCTTTTCCTATCATATCCAGCCACTTTGCATCGTAATGTTCATGTACGTTAGCTTGTAACTTCCTATTGACTTTGCAGCTGGGGAGCTGAGGGTGAGGGATGTGGCTCTCACAAGTGTTCCCAGGTACTTGGTGAAGCAGTGGGATGGTTCCTCTCCCATTTGGTAGCCCCTGCCGCCCTTGGGTGGGTGAGAGCAGGAACAGGCTGTGGTGTTTGCAGCTCGGGTGTTACCTGTTGTGCATCCTCGTTTTTCCCTCCTCGAACACTCTTCATTGCCTGTGTGCACTGTGTGGACTATCGTGGAGACAAATGAGGCCGTTCAGCTCCATTTTAGGCTCGAGGATTGAACATCTGCTTCCTGCAGAGGGACTTGGTGATGGGAGGACATGGCAACGTTACCTTCATTCACATTTGCTGGGGCCTTTAGTTGTGCATTTGTTTTGGAATGTAGAACGTACCGTCCTCAAATCCTATCTAGATTTTCTCTGGATATCAGCCCAAACGGTGGTTTTGCTGGCAGGTTTGTTTTGAAGGATATCTTGGTGTCTTGCTGTGGTAGATGCACAAACTGGTAGCAAAGTGGGTTCTCCCAAACCAAGACTAATACATGAAATTATGAAGTTATGGGGTCAAACAGAGCTTAGGCAGAGGGCTGTTTGCTCTGCCTTCTCAGCAAAAAGGCCAGATTCCTGATTAAAGGCTCTCCATGGCAGAGGCATGTCCATAACCATGCCTTTACTAAGGCATTTGTTAAAGTTAGATGTAGCGAATGTTTGGATTCACACACATTAAGAAGTCTGGTGGAATAATCCTTGTCCTGTCCTTAATTAGCTCATTTTGCAGTTTGATTGAAAAAATCACAGAGCACTTTCCGCCTTCTGCAAAGAGATTTTTTTTTTTTAATGAAAAAACAATCTGGTAAGATTTTTTTTGAAATAATATCTGTTCAAAAATAAGTTATTCTTTAATAAAAGTCATAGAAACTGCTTTTTGGAAGCAGCTAGTACCACATAACTTGTCTTAAACATTTTTCCTCCATGTATTTCTAAGTACTTTGGTAAAAAAAAAAAATCTTCATTTTATATGTGGGGAAAGGACATGCGATGAGTTGTTCAGTGTTCTCCAGGTACTGGTAGATCAGGGAATAGACCCTAAACGCGAGTCCTGGTCCAGACTGTTAGTGATGGTGTTGCTGGCTGTGACGTCCCTGCCCACTGGCACTTGCACATGGAGGAGTCTGCAAACCCCAAATCCTGCCCAATTTCCGCATGAAACCCTGTGTCCATGGAAATTCCTGTTCTCAGTGCTTCTTCCTTGTGATTCCGGCGTGGTTCCAGGATCCATCTCCCCATCCTTGTGGTCCGAAGCAGCCCCTCAACACGAGAACTTGCTCCTTGCTCAGGATGTGGCTGGATGGCTTCATGCCAGGGTCCAGTCGTGCCCCGTGGCTGGTTCAGGTGCAAAGTGCTGTGAATTTCTTAAATCCATTCCCGCACACGGGGGCGAAGCCACTTCTGATCAGTGCCGGTGCCCTCCTTTCTGCTCACTGCCCCTTCCCAGGACTGAGCAACTTTATTGCATTTGACACTAAACTTCCTTATCTGTCCACTAAAGAGGCATCTGATTAGATGATAAATGCCACTTCATTTGGGACACTCCAGTTTATAATCCTATTAAAAATGTCAGCTATTTAGGCTTGCTGGACAGAGCGTATTTTTCTGCTCTAAGGTTTCCAGTTTCATTTCTTTTTTTTTTGTAAGCAATCGCACAGAACCACTGATGTAAGACCAACAGATGCTCTTCAGCTGTATTTTTCCATAAATGATTTTGCTCTGTTTTTTTGTTCTCCTACCAGGCATATCAAGTTCAAAAGAAAATGTTGCCTCTCACTAATGAGAGGATTAATCGCATTCGCATATGCAGCAGACTCTGTCAATTCTGTTGAAAGTTTGATGACCTTTAAGAGAGAAAGTTTTAGTGTGCCCAAAATAAATAATTCATCCTTCACAGATCTGCCCTCCATATCCATCTGGTTCAGTCTGAAGCATGCTGATTAAAGCGCCCGAGTGCAATTATCATCACACCTAATTGAGATAAAAATCTCTATTTTTCTATTGTACTTCAAAGTGCAATTGCTCCTTTAAAGATATCAGCAATCCGATATGCAGTCATGGGGTCCGTTTTTGCACTGACTTTATATCCTGGTCTCAATAGCCTTCTTAAAAATCTTTCAAAAGCTTGGAATTTTTATCTTCTGTAGAAGTTCTACTTTTTTTCCAACAATGAAAGCTCAAATGTGTAACTAATCCTCTTGCAAAATCTCTGATATCATCATCTTCAGATGCAACTGGAAAATTCATCTTTGCTGTCACGTACAAAGGGGAAAATGTCATTGGCAAGCGCTGGGTGAGCGGCAAGATGTGTTTTACTGGCAATAATTGCAGTGATCACAATTATTAGCACCCCGGGCTCCCCGTGCCTGTGAGGGGTGCACGGAGCCGCTCGGTGGGACCCGCATGTGCCCCGTTCTTGTCCTTCATCACATCCCTATTTCCCCGTTTATGCCTATCTCTGTCCCCACCTATTGCATTTTGGAGCCCCTGTTGCCGATATCACAGTGTGCAAACGGCATCAAAGCCACCCAAAGGGAGCGGGACCGCTCGGCGTCCCCGTCCCGCGTCCTGCAGGGACCGCGCGCCGGGAAATGAGCTGGTTATCCAAGAGCCAAGCAGATGGGCTCCAACGCTGCTACCTGTGCAAATAAGGACAGTCCTGCCGTTTTCCCGGGAGGGAGGAAGGGACCCGACGGGCATCGCGCAGCGCTCACTTTATTTAGGACACGCTCCGGAGGAAACGCTGAGCGAACATTACAGCCCTTTAAAAGCATCTTTTCCCACCCCATGTGAATTTAGACCAAACTGGCACCATGTCACCTTGTTACTAGAGAGAGAACAAATATTCCCTCTGGCAACAATCCCACGCCAGGCTTGACAAAAGGTTTTGTTTTCTTTTTACTTTTTTTTTTTTTTTTCCCTTGCAGAAATTGGTCATAAATGCTCCCTGGATTTAATGTTGCTTATTATAGATGAAACGATGAAAATGAAAGAGGAAATAATAAGGGATTGTGGGGTTTTTAAAGGTGATTTGCAGATGAAAGGAAATCCTGGAGATTAGGAATTTGTCTAAATATCAGGGACAGTCAAATGTGGAAGCGTTCCAAAATCAGAGATTAAAGAAAGGATGTGAAGTGCAAAGATGAGAACAAAGCCAGAAAGGAAGGGAATGTGTATTTCAAGAAGAAAAAAATACCCAGGCAAATTAAAAAAAAAAAAACAAAAACAAAAACAACACTCTTAAAATCAGAACCAAGGCACCTGCTTTCCTGGGATCTGCCAGGTGCGGAAGCCTCCACCTGCCAAGCCCAATTTTGAACATCAGTAAATCACCATGTGGATAAGATAACAGGATATGGCAGGGGAAACAATTTCTGTGCAATTAGTGTGTCCGCTCGCATCCTCATCGCTCGCCCGGCGCTGGCAACTCGCCTTCCCGGCCGGGCAGCCTGGGCAAAATTGTAAAAAATGGAGAATCAATCCAAAAGAGAGAGTCAAATCCTCCAGAAGAAAAACAGGAAAAACAAAGAGAGAAGAGCAGCTCGACTGCATGATGATCGCCCCTATTAACGTGGCACATATGCTCATGCTTTAAAATACTTTGCAGCTTAGCCCACTGTGCATATTAAATAGGAAACCAGCAGCCTGTTCATGGAGTTGGAGAGGGGGGGAATATGTTGCTAAATAAATCACAGAAATTGAGAGCTGAATTTTGAGCTTCTGGAACTTCTTAAAGCCTGACATTGCCTGGCACGGGCGGAGAGTCAATCTCGGGGCTTTCAGGGCTTTTGAAGAACAGTATAGCTGAGATCCCTGACATTGCCCTGGAAACTTATGTCTTGATGTTAAAATTTCAGCATCATCGGTCAGAAAGAAACCTAGGAAAGGTGGCAGGAGCTCTCTTTGCCCTGGTCAGTGACCAGGATCCCCCCATGTCTCTCGCCTCTGTGTAAGTCATCCAAGTTATGGTAAAGACCACATGAACACCAGGCTCTCCTTAGTACTATTAAATAGTGTCCCTTTAATGCACAAGATGGGAAATGATAAACAGTATCCTAAGATACATAAACAAAATCAGAGAGAAGTTCCAGCTTTCACATCTTTACAGGGTATGAGGAATAGTTTGGCATCAT
>NW_010577116.1:87379-98932 GCF_000705375.1 Tinamus guttatus | reverse complement strand
TTTACAAGCCCGAGTCTGAAAATAATTAAATGGCCTTTCGCAAAGCGCTTACCCAGAAGCCTGCAGAGAGAATTCCAGCTCAAGAGAAAACCGATGGAGGGAAGTCATGCCCCATTAAAAAGGAGACAGCAAAAAAAAGGTGTATTTCAATACTGCATGCGTCTAAGGTTGCACACTCGTGTACCAGATGCTTTTCTCCCCTTCTCAAGCAGCAAAAGGATAGTTTTAGCTTTCTCTACCACTAATTGAAAATGCATTAGTAGCTGAAAGCAACATTAGCTTTTGGTTCTGAGAAATTTCCTCTGCCACAAAGATAATTGCAATAAAAACTGAAATGCTGAAGTAAATGCTAGAACATTTAAAAATCATAAAACCTTCAGAGCTTCCCCTTCTGTCATAAATTAAAAGCATGACAAATTTTGCCTGAAGATTCAAACATTAAGAAATCATTTGGCAAATGATGTTTCTCAAGCCCAGCATCTTTAGCCCGAGGAGGGCTTTGAAAAGGTCATGGAACTTTGTCCCACCAACGGCCTCTCTCCAAACGCCCGGGGCTCAGTCTGCTGCAGTGGGCACAGGGACACGATGACAACCTGGGGACAGGCTCTTTGCGGGATGAGCTGAGCCAGCTTCGGACCATCACTTTGCACAGAGATATCCCTGGTCCTGCTCACCTGAGCCTGTCTTTAAATATCATCTCAATGGAGGCATAAGGACTTTTTGAGTTGGGTCCAGAAGTGGTGGCAGACTTCATTGGGTGAAGCCACGTGCTCTGGATCTGCTGCTGCGGATAAGTCGGGGCTCTTGGGACCTTGTGCTTCGAGGACGGATGGAGATGCCCAGCAGGTCAAAAGGAGGCGGCAGGTTCTGCATGCTGCAGATCACAAACCAGCTGCCTCAGCCTTGGCAGCTCCTTCTCTAGCAGGAGAAGCCGGAATACACAAAACAGGCAGGAATCAAGATGCTCAAGCCTCACATTTGGTGTCCTGCATGCAGACAGTGGAGCTCATCTTTAAGAAATCCAGTTTATAAAATCCCGTGGTCTCCGTGTGTGCAGCAATTCCTTCTGTGAAGCAGAAGGTCTCTGCTCTCTCAGCCCATATGTTCTCTGTCACAGGGGCCTATGCGAATCCTTCATCTTTGTGCCTCTGAATTGTTTCCCTCTCACAAGAAAGCAGGCAGTGCAGCAGGATCCAAGTTTTTATCTTTACTTTTTACAGGTGCCAAAGTGAAGACCCAAGAGAGAAGTGACTCATACATGACCAAGTGGGAATCCTATTGCAGAACAAGAAACCAAATACCCGGCCCTAAGACATTGCTCATTGCCCTCTTCTTGTTGCTGGTTCTTTGTTGTTGTTGCCAGAATTTAAAATATCTCCATGTTTTCGACCTATTTAAAACTGTGATTTCTCAGTTGTGGTCCCAAAGATGTGTGCCATTGCCTGTGTTAAGGGATTATTTTATGAACAAAGTATTAAGGAAAAGTGTTCTGTGTCCAGCCACCAGAAAGAATACTGTAAGCATAATAAACAACAAGAGTGGCTGTTCCAAAGATACGTTTATGTTACTTCATACCATCCATAAAACCCCAAGATCTCCATGAGGCAAGGCTGGGTCCTCAGCATCCCTCCATGAGCGACAAGCCTGGCTCTCCCGTGGCCTGCAAACTGGCAGGCAATTGGGCCCAGGTTTCCTACAAACCATCTGTTTTGCTATTTATGACTTCATGCGATAGAGAAAAAAAATGTTGCAACGAGCCCTTTCCATCCCTGTGGACTGTGCTGCCTTTCTCCACCATGAGCTCCAGCGAACAAGCCCCATGGTGCTGAGCTTGGGAGAGAGGGTTGGTGGCACCGGTGCCTCCAGCTGCGGTCCCAGGGCAGGGTGACAAGGTGGGAAGTCACTCCTGTAACCCTCATGTTGTGGCTCTTCCCACTGCTCTCCATAAGACAGATCTAAATCACAGCCTCATGTCAAGCAGACAGGACATTTGGATCCAGCCCTATCAGATGTGACATGGACTTTGTACCTTCATCTTTAGGAGAGCTCCCTTACTGTCTCAGCAAAAGAAAAGAACAAGCAAAATCAGTGAATGTTCTTATAGGCAGAAAACCCCTGGCCCCCGTTGCAGGCAAAAAATAAGATTTAAAATTCTTCGAGACATTGCAGAAAATGGGTAGCTAGAATGGAAATGATGACAGACGCCCTCCATTCTCATCCATCCTCATCGTCCTGGGGGACCCCACAGGGGATGAAGTCCCAGGGTGGCTGTGCTGCTTTGGGGAGAGGGGTCCATCGCAGCATTCCCTTCCCAAGAGGTCTCTTCTTCTTGGACTGCCACCACTTGGGTTGGCAGTTTCCCATCTGCGCTTCCACCCAGACGTGCATTGCATGGTTGAGTGAGATGAAAGCCAGAGGCTGTGCAACAGAAGAGTAAAATGAAGTTTGAGCAAAAGCTAGTTTTGTGTTCAGACTGAGAAAAAGAGATTTATGTCCGGTCTAGGCCTAGGTCTTGCTCTCCAACACCACTGATCTCTGCTCTGGGAGAACAAATGCGTCTTTGCTCACACTGGAAAAACTGGGGCTTAGTCACTTCTTGAGCAACTCTGTCACAATTAGCCAAAGGCAGAGAGCTGAAGCTGGGGATGGAAATAGCTCTCACGAGGAACAAGTGCTCCAGGGACTTAGGAATGTGATTGTATTAATTTTCTGCCAAAGTTCAGTGCAGGATAAATGTCTATTTAAGAGTATTAGCCATGTACTCTGTCAGAAGAGGCACTTGCAAGACCTCACTCTTGCCAGGCTTCTCACTAGCTGCTCTATTTGCTTTGAAATGTAAACGAATGAGCAGGTGGGAAGGGTTTGAAAAGCAGGTAGGTGGAGGCAAGGAGAGCAAAGCCTCCAAGAGGTCATGGAGCTGCAGCAGCTCCGTCCTGGAGCCAGCACGAGAGCCCCATGGGGATGCAGGAGCCATTGCAAAATCTCTGCATGACGAGCCAGGTACGCACTGACCCTTTCCAATGATTCATTTGGAAATGGAAGTGATTGTATTCCTCGGACGGGCTGTTCCTGTGATGAAAGGAGTCTTGTTTGCACATTGAGGATGCACCATCCCACAAACAGGAGTTCAGATTTTGGCAGAAGGCACAAAAAGGCAGCTCTGAGCAGTAATGGGAGCCAGGGGGGATGAAGAAATGTTTTCACAGACTCAGCTTTAGGCTGCTTGGTCAGAGCATGTACAGGATTCACTGATGGTCCCACCACCCCGTAACACCAGCGAGCAGGCAGAGCTCCCTCAGGTCTTGTACACTTAGCCGATTCCTTTCCCTTCTCAAGATATCTCCAAGTTGGCACTGACTGCAAGTACCAACCTCTACCCTCAACAGCAGAGTTTGCTGAATCTTTGCTAAATCTCCAGGGTGTCCCACAGACGAGAAGAAAGATCTCCTGAGGGCCCCCAAAGAGAGCTGGTGGTTGCAGGAGCACTGAGGCTGCTGGGGACGGTGGTGTCCTGGATGCTCCCTCCTGTCCCCATGCAGAAGAAGGTGCCACACGGCGTGGAGGAGCGCGGGCTCTCACCACCCAGCTCCTTTCTGCTCTCCCAAATCGCCTTTGCTTTGAAGCGCATTCCCAAAGTTCACAGCCCTTCATCTGGTTATTTTTACCCTCTGAAATTTCCTGAGCCTGAATGTCATCTCAGCTGTGCTCCGAGAGCTTAATTCATTCTGGGCCCGTAACCGAGCTTTCATGCTTAAAGGAAGTATTTTGAATTAGCTCAGTTCGATTTCTCTCTGGTGTCAGCGACTGTCAGTCGTGATGCTTTTGACTTTCAACTGCAAACCCCGAGCAGGTTCAAAAGCAGCCCAGTAAGCTGATGTTTCAAGTATGAATTAGACTTTTAAGAGGCAAAAAGGAAAATGCTAGAAAGATGGGATTTATAAATGAGTTCAGACACGAGGCTGTAAATTATTACATCTATTTGATTTCTGTATACAGAAGGATATAAGGATTTTTAGGAGGCTGGTTGCTATGGTAACTCATTTACTGCGTGGTCCATATGTTGCTTCTGAAATTCTCTTTTCCTTAATGGAAAATTACACTCATGGACACAGACGACATTTGTAAATCTAAAAAAAAAAAAAAAAAAAAGGCAACAATTCCCTACAGTCGCTTTACCAAATAAGAGCTGTGAGCAACATCCCAACCTTTCTTTGTCCTAAAATCCGTCAAGATCCTGGCTGCGAAGGTGCCTTGCATGTGGCATCTGGGTCAACGCGCTGTGGTCCTTGTGCTTCACCCTTCTCTGGTGTCCCCGAGAGCTTTGATCCATGGTAGGAACTGGTAGGGGCACCTACCAGCCAGATCCCCATGTGGCAGGAGACACGCAATAGAAAATGCCCTGAGCTTTTTGTGGCATGAGGATATGGGTCCAGAGAAGCATTACAGAATAGCTACCTCTGTAGGCAGCAGCCAGAAATGTAGGTAGGCAGCGAGAGAGATGGAGCTGGACCCCTATGCTGGAATGAGCTCCGTCCTCCAGACTTCAGCACGTTTGGATTTTCTGTCCCTGAATCAATCCAGATGCATAATGTGGTTGCTTCTTGCTCGTATTGGAAAAGAAAAAGGGTTGTGTTTTGTGGGTTTTGGAAGGTCTTCCATGAATGTACTTGTCAGAAGTGCAACTATCTCACCACAACTCAATTTTCGTGTATCTGAACTTTACCAAACACCCAGAGCCATTTCGATGGTTTTTTATCCTTATTTCTTCCTGCAATTCTCATTAATTGCTGCAGCCTGGAGACTGCTGTCTCTCTATATTTAAAGAGACTGCGAGTGTTGGCTTTCCAGAAACTCTTCTCTGCGCCGTACACAGCTGCACTCTGCTTTACATTTGAAAGGTTTGACACCTTAGCAGTATAAAGTTATAGGTTTTATCCCTAAAACTTCCCCAATGCAGTTTCCATTATTAACACGATGGTGACAGCTACAGTTTGTTTATATTGCTTCACCTGGGGCACATAAACTTAAAGGACTGAAAATACCTCTATGCAATAAAAGAATTTTATATAATTGCTACCTCTTGCTGCAAGGGACAGCTGGCCTTTGAAAGCTAGGAACTCATTTACGTCATTGAAGTAAAATGTAAGCCCGGGCTTTAAATGAGTGTAATTTATGTTCCTCAAGCTCAAAACAAAAATACGGCTGTCCAAAGGGCAATACCTTCGCAACAAAACTAATATTTATAACTTAATTTGAGGAAAATGAATGTCTACAGCTCCCCAGAGGGAGGCCATCAGCAGGTGTCGAGCACCGCAGCCTCTGCTCTTGCTACCTTGCCGTGCGTGCTGGGCTGTCGGTGGTGCACGGATCTAGGGACACTTTGCGGATCCACTCGGTGGAGAAGGCGCCAGACACCCCCATGGATACTTTAGTGTCCTCACCAGGGACCCTCGCAGGCAGACGTGGCAGCGACTGTGTCATTCAAGTGTCCCTCATCCCCAGGAATGGCCACGTTCCTATTGCAGTATCCTGCCTGCAAGGCGAATAGCTGGGAATCCCCATGGACTTCTTGTGCAGAGCGTTTTCTTGTCATTGCCTCTTGATGTTTGTCTGAAAACCACTCATATTCTTCAGGATTAAGGCCTGGTTCCAAACAGCTGTTGTTTGTTTGGATTTTTTCCCCCCTCTATTTTATTTCATTTTATTTTACTTTTTTAATTTATAACATTGAAAACCTCTCTGGAATGGGCTGACACCAAAAATATCTGTTCTGCTCCTTGGATGAAGGCACCCACCCGTGCTCCATGCTTTTCTGATTTGCAAATTCAGCAGCGTGTCTTAGGGCATTGCAAAACACCAGCGACAAGAGGAAATCAGACCTCGAATCTCAGCTCGCAGACCCGCTGCCCAGAGCAGCCCGTGGCCAGGCAAAAGGTGTCCTTCCAAATGTCCCTTCTGGCACGAGCGTGAGCCTTGGCGCCAGCCGGAGGAGTGGGAGTTTGTCATGTGCTTTTAATATGTGTTCGGATGCATCTGTGACTCAAAAAATAGTTAATCTCATTTTTGTAGCATTCAAATTTTTGGTTTTGTTACCTAATACAACTCAGTGTTGAAAAGCAAATGGCAGATATTCTTCTTGCTGGCTTGTGTAAGTATGAATATCGAGTGCAGAGAGGGTGTGGAAATTGAATTCAGGTTTCGTGTTGCTGGCTTGTGTAAGTATGAATATCGAAATCCCCTTTCCAGTGCAGAGAGGGGGTGGAAATTGAATTCAGGTTTTGTGAGAGTGTTGTGTGGGTGAGCACGATTCCCATAAAAAGTGAGCACAACTTGGGATAAAGCAAATGCAGCTAAACCGGGACCGGATGGATATTCAGGTGGTGCTTGCTGCTGTGTTTGCCTCTCTGTGACAGCACCCACGAGGAGGTGCACGGGGTGCCTGGTGTCTGGACAGCACCAGAGTCCCCGCGGGGTGAATACACTGCGAGACGGGAACTGGCTTCGGTCACCTTTTTATTGCAAGGTCAGGGTGAAAGCAGTAAGGAGGGAATTTGAGAAAAACACGGAAAATGGCTTTAGAAAATGTGTTCAGAGTCCTGGTGGGAGGAGATACTGAGCCGCAAAGCCCATGAGCTGTTCTGGTGGTCACCAAGGGTAATAAATAGTTGCAGAGATGCAGTGCCCTAGATAAACCCAAGTGGGTAATATGGACTCGGTTTTGATATGGTTTTTAATTCTTTGACAGGGCGAATAGCAAAAAGCCTTTGGGGCTCTGCATGCTTGAATTTGGTCCTCTGAGCAGAGCCAAGGTGCAGTCCAGAAATGGGTGGGCTACAAGGAGGGTTCTCCAACCACTACGGTAGGTTCTCCTAGCGAAACAAAAGCAGTACAAACCACGAGAAAAGCAGGCAGCAATTTCCCTGTCTCGCTGGCACCGTGTGAGAATACAGGGCATTTTAGATGCCAGGATACCTGGCGGAGCGAAGGGGAAGGAGCAGACAGGGCTGCTGGGGAGCAGCCTGTCACGCTGTGCCCCATGCGCGGCCGGCCAAGGGCAGCTCCGGCTTGTGCCCACATCCGAGCAGGGGGACGACGTGTTCCTCAAGAGCAAAGGACCTGGGGGAAGGTCACACAGTGGGAACGTGTCCAGGTGGCTGGCCTGGGAGAACAGTCCGGGGAGCCCAGCTCCGTCCCTTTTCCTGGATTTCCTCATTTCCCAAGCTCCTGAGCAAAACTGGCAATCGGTCCTGCTGGTGTCTCGGTGAGAAAGGCAAGGCCTGGAAACGGGAGCTGCCTTCTGCTGTGAGAAGTAGCCTTGCCAGGAAAGGTCACATCATCAGGGCCAGCAAGAGGGCTGGCTGATCACGGGTTCCTTTAGGTGTCTCAGCGTTGCCCAAATCTGCTGCTCACTGATGCACCTCCTTATACGTGGTGCTTTCTCTAAAGATCCCTCCTGAAGGCCAGGTTTATGAGACAATGGCAGGAAAAATAGGCTGGAAGACCTCAGTGCACCCTCAGTGCCTAAACTGAAAAAGTTGGTGGAGAGACTAATTAACGTAATTAAAAAATTTGTAAACCATTGTTAGTATTTAAGATGACCTCAGAATTTGGACTCTGTCTGTGGCTTTTCTCCAGCACTGGCAGTTATTAATATTGACATGTGATCAGAAAAGGTTTTTTTTTTCCTCTTTTTTATATATATATTGCACTGCTCACCTGTGTGTGTGTCTCTTCTAAAATATATCCACCATTTAATTAGCGGGTCTATCTACATAAGGGCTCTCACTGGGATCAGGAAAGTACTTTGGAAGGAAACATCTCGGGCATTTCTACTTATGGCAATTTGGTTTCCACCCCGGAGTGCTCCTGCAGCACACAAGCCAGATTGCTTTTGGAAGAAACTAAAACAGAGCATGTGCTCAGGCTCCCCAATACACTCTGTTTGCCAACGAGCACCCGATGCGGGATCCCCAAATACAGGGTGGAGATGCCGATCGCTGGCCTGCTTGCTACAGGATAGAGCAGATGGAGATGCACTAGCCCATGCTGGCCCACAAATGTGCTCCTAGAGCAAGGAGAGCCCCCAGCTCCCTGCGATCGAGCCAGCCCTTCTAGGGAGAGGTCGCTCCTGTCGATACCAGAGCAAGAGGAGACACTTTTTCAATCTTTGTGACTTTCCACCATCCATCTTCCCCTGCCTCGCTCCTCCCTACAGGTGAACGCTTCGCACAGGCTCTTTCCCCCCGGGAAAGGACACGATTTCATGGCAGGCATGAATGCTGACCCATCTGCCTCCTGCTGCAGGCATACATCAAACCGGCTTCCGTGGCCCCTGCAGTCTTAATTTTCCTCTTGACAGCAAAGACAAATGACTCCCCTGGGGCTGTTTGCTCATGTCTACCCAAGGTTTCCATGACGTGTCTCGAAGATGACCTGTTTTCAAGCACACACAGGCACACATGGAGTGCTCTTTTCCCTGCCACCTACCAATGTGAAGGCAGAGTTAGATTTGTTTTAAGAAAACCTGATAGTGCCTGTGCTCAGGTATTGTCAGTGGTAACACTTTTCCCCTGTTTGCTGTTGTTCTGCTCAGATAGGGTAGTATCTCCTTTCAGGGGGATCCAAGGAAAGGAAAATATGTTTTCCAGCATTTTTTCCAATGTGCCACAATTCACCATGAAAGTTGGCATATTTTTTCCTGTCTGTTCTGTCCCTCTTTCCCACGGCTTCACTATCCCTAGCACCACTTCTCCAGCTCCCAAATGGTGGGAATTTTCCCACTGGGGAACCGCTGCTCCAGGCGGCTGCCTGTGTCTCTAGCTCTGCCCTCACTTTTCCTGGCACTCAGGGAATCAGGGATTTGTGAGGCTGGGAGCTGGTGTTTGAATCACCAGTGGTCTGTGTTCAGGATGATGGCTGCAGTGGGCTGGAGGAGCTGGTCTAAGCAGAGCTATCAGGCTAGGAGGGTACATTATGAAGATGGCACATGGTCCCTCACCAGTGTTGGTCCTTAGTGCCCACCCAGGCATCTCCGTGGCTCTTGTACCTTGTCCGATACCTCTCCCCCTTGTCACCTTGTCATATTGGGAAACAAAAGCAGCACTTGCAAGCATCAGTCTCATGTGCCAGGCTCGACTTGTCCTCTGCCTAAGGGCAGATCCTAAGAGCAGGCCCCTTCTCTCTGCTCACACCACATGAACATGAACTCAGAGCTTGTTCCTGAGCTGGGAAGGCTCCAGGAAACGCATGGAAATAAGAGCCGGTCATTTTAATAAAGCCCAGACTATGAAGCATACAGAGAAATAGGGACAAAGTAGCTCAACTGCCTTGTTTTCTGATTTCTGAGAGCTTGTTTTTGTAACTGGGATACAACTTTTTAAATATCATCCTTGACAAAAAGGTCCTGTTTTTTATTCCTCCTCCCAGCAAACAGAAAGTGTCCTGCAGCATCGCGCAGCACGCGCTCGCGTGGGGAAATACCAGCCCTGGCTGTAATTAAACCTCGTAAAACCGAAGAGGCTCTAACCAGATTCCCCCTGGCGCAGAAAGAGCAGAGAAAGTAGCTGCCATTTTCCAGTTTCCCTTGGCACAAGAATTTTCCAAGCAAGCTCCAGCAATGCCGGGAAGGGGAATGCGGTGCTGGCGGCTGCTCTGGGATGCACAAACCCTAATTAGCCCTTCGGGGCAGCCCCGTGGGTCTTTCTGGCTCCTTTGCGATGAGCCTGGACCCGCAGTGGCTGCCGTCAGGCTGTCAGCAGCACTGGAATAGCTGCAGCTCTGCTACCAAGTGCAAACCACAGCGTGCAGGCGAGCGGTACAACCCGTCCTGCCTCACCAGCCTCGCACCGCACAGCTCCGAGTTATGGTGCATATGAACCCCAGCAGCCTCTCTTCATATATATTGAAGCAACTAGGCAACCCCCAGGGCGTAACGTGCCCCCAGATGCTTAGCTGAGTGTCCCCAAATTTGCCTTGCGTGTTTATCCTTCTGTTTGCTTCGAACGTTAATGTTCTTTGACTTTGCCCCTGTGCCTTGCAGCGTTATTTTATGGAAATTCCAATTTCCTGCCCTGAAAGAAGCTCTGATGATAATGAGAGGCTTGAAGCTTTTCAAGCAAAAAGGCACTTCGAGTCAATTCTGTGTTTTGTTCTTAATCAAAACTAGTTGTGTGCATTTGCATCGGCAATGAGCCCTGCACACAATGCTCCATATGGGCTTGGGTGCTGGCATTCAGCAAATGGCAGGAGCAACTGAAAAAAGTGTCCTATTTTTTCAAAGATTCAGGGATGACCTTGCTAAGGTGTCATTTGTCACTGCCTCATCTGAAATTGCTGGAAAAAATCCCTGGAAACGTGCTGCGATATTACAGAACCAAACTCTAGCATGCAAGAGCAGTGCAGTACCACTCGCATACATAGAGACACTGGAAAATAATAAACTGAATGGTTTTATTTTGTTTTTAAGCAGGAGATTTTTCATGATGCACTATTATCTGAATACTACTCTTCCACTTAGGATGTGTTTCATTTTTCAGAAATACTATTTTGCATCTGTTTAGACCAAGGCTACCATAAGTATGAATGAAAACAAGTTACGGTCCATTAAGCTGGACACCTATTTGCAATTCTGAAGAGGCTAAAACACTTGGAACCGGTTTGCAAACTTTTACTGTTCCCCCGTTCGGACTTGATCTCGCAGAACCTCCTTCGTGCTAATTCCAGCTGAGTTACATGCAGGAGGGGATACCCAGGGGAGCCCCATTTTAGGAGCAGGTCCCTAGTTCTGAGCCCTTTAATAGCACCCAGAAGGGCTGCAGGACATGGACGTTGCACGTCTGCTCTGCAGAGCACCAGCAATTAGCACAAATACGGCCCATGAGTCGCACATCCACCCCGGTTGTGAGCGCTGTCGTGAGCGGCTGGAGCGTTTCTGCTCAGAAAGGATTTATTTCCACTCATTTTGGTCTTGCGGCTGTGAGAGGCTTGCAAAACCTTTCACCTTCTTTCCCTTGAGCCGTATATATTTTATGAGAAATTTAAGAATTACCTCTTATTAAAATGTGGATAGGGTAATTACCAATAAAAAGCAGATGTTACGGCATGACTAATGCTTAAAAACATGTATACGCAGCAAGCACAACATACCAGCGCATCCAGGCTTTTCAGTAAGATAATAAAAGTTGTCTTTGTCGCGTTTGCTGGCCAAGTCACAGAGGTCTGCGGGAAATCGCTACCGCGGATGCCGAAAGGCGCCACGAAGGGCCAACTTTTGCTCCTGCTGATCCCGGGGGCAAAATGTGGCTCTGGGGGAAGGCGACGAGGAGCAAAAGCAGCCGCTCACGGACGTGCAGGTGTCAGAGATGGGCTGCTGGCCTCATCGGCACCATGGCCACCTCCTTATGCCACTGGGGCTTGCTCTGCTGAGAGCATCCTTCCTCCGACGGCCGTAATGAGGTTGTAATTAGCGACCTCGCTTGCACCTCGGGACGCTCTCGGTGGAGCCATAACCCACCTGCAGCAGGCGGGATCCAGCCGCCGGCCCAGGCACGGGGA
>NW_010577116.1:67324-79833 GCF_000705375.1 Tinamus guttatus | reverse complement strand
AATCCCAGCACACGGACGGGTATAGCCACTTGTTGTGAAGTAGAGATCTTCCTGCTGAGATTTTTATTCTAATCTTTGTTTTGCCAGGGCAATTTAGGAATCACACCAGTACTAGAAACCATTTGGCTGACCAGAGACACGTTTAACTCCTTTATGTGCAGGAGGACTGTGCTGAATGCTGACAATCCCAGAAAGAAACAGAAATAAAAATGAGCGAAAAAGCAAGACATCCAAACCCTGGTGACTCAAATGCAAGCTGGTGTGTTCAGATAGCAAGCAGCTGTGCTCCCGGTCACACCTGGACTCTTGAACACACTTGATTAGTCTGTTGTGACATACATATATATGAAGACATATATATGTATATATAAACTGTCACCAGAGCAAATGTGCACAGAGCCCAGATGAAGTGTCTGCCCCAATTAGTCAAAAATATGAAGAGGAAGGCTGGGTTGGGATGAGGGCACAGGCTGGGCTTGTCTCCAATGGTTAATGGTACAGGTGGGAAGAGATAAATAAGGAACAAAAAAAAAAATCCCCCTGACCTGCATAATCCCCCATAAATCTGTCTGTCCCTACACCAGTGCTACCAGTTCTCATTAACCCTCCCCAGGTTCCCAGGCTGCTTTGGGCACTTGGTCCTTCTCCAGGAACGCGGGTTGATGACATTTGCAGGTGGGGATAAGACATAAATGCTAGCACCTGAAACAAGTTACTTGCTCTTTATTTGACTTCTGCAGGAGCCATTAGAGTCTCACACATGGAAAAAGAAGTAAGTTCTTTATTTTACTTAGCAGCACTTTGGTGGGGCTAAGGTTGGTTTCTGCTACTGGTAAATTTAAATGGAGATTTAAGGTAAAAGGTCTTTGAAAGATGGGGAAGGCACAAACCTGCTTTGTTGCTGTTTGCCCGCGGAACAAAAATACTGAGCTGTATTGGCTCTATCCTGGTGCTGCTTGTGCAGCAGGAGGGTCTCCCCAGGGTCCTCTCTCCTCCTTGTGCATCCCAGGCTGCATCCAGGTCAAGCAGGGGGATTGTGGCCTTCTGACACCCCAGTGGGGAGCATTGGCCAATGCCCAACGTCAGCCCTTTGGCAAGATGAGGGAAAACCTGAACTTGGGACAGGTCCCTAAGTCCATCTTCTCTTGCATAACTGCACTCATTGATTTCTTTGAAGACCTGGTTTTCTCCTGGTGTCCTCCCTAAGTTGTGAGATAGGTCGAGGTGCTGGGTCCCAGCAGCTGCCCTGTTAGCACCTGATGCTGGATAATAATAATGATTAATGAATCTTAATATTTCTGTCACAGTTTCCTTTCATTGATATTTATATCTGGCAGATGTATCCCCATGGGGGAGCTTGAATTGCTCAGTATTAGCCTGTTATGTACAGCTGGTATTTTATGCAGCAACTTTGAGGACATTCTTCTAAACAGCAGATTCTTTGCAATTTTTATTTTCAACTCATTGTTAATGTTGCTGTATGTCTGCTTAGAAAAGAGTGTTTATTTTAGGCCCACTAATGAATTTAAAAAATATATATGCATCAGTATTTTGGGGGAGAAAGGGTTCTGATGTAAAGCAGAGAATAAATGCTTAAACCAGTGGCATTATCACAGAGGTCAAGCTCATGGATGTGTCACTGAACCTCCTAATTACAGGAGGGTGTAATTTAAGGCATCTTTTGCAGGCAGTGATTTTAAGTGTGTGCCATTTCCCAGTTAGCCATATGTGTTCAGCTGCTGGGAAAAGAGTCTTGTGCGGCACTTTTGGAAGAACAACCACTCAATTAAATGATCTAGTCGAGTCCCTATAATTGGGCAGAAGTCTGTTTATAACTAATTCCAAACACAGCATCTTTAGACAAACAATTAATTGGTAATTGCTCTGTGGAAACAAATTAATGGCTGTGCTTCCAGCCCCCTGATCCTCTAGCTACATGCTGTGGCAAACCGCTTGGCTCTGCTCTGTGATCTTCTCTGTTTCTAGCTATGCATCCAAGTCCCACGTCTGATGTTTGGAGGGGTCACCTCACAGCTCTCAGCAACGCTGTCAGCTAGAGCAATAGGAAATATGAAAAGCATTTTCCTTTTCTTAAAGAATATTATATTACCTTACCCAGACATGTCTGAACGCAGGCTGGCTGGATGTGTGTTTTTGACTGTGCTATCATTTGAATGTAGGAGCATGAATCTTGCAAATGCATTCACCTAAAGATTAGGAAAATCAGCAGATGAGGATGTAAAATACAGTCTGGCCTTTGTGCATGAAACATCCCTTAACCTGCAAAGACTTCAGCTTTAGGAGTCAGGTTTCCTAAAATAGGTTGTTAAATCGTATAGGTAGGGGAAGCATCAACAGAGTGAATGCAAAAAAAAAAAAAAAAAAAAAAAAAAAGCTGTGTGCACAATTCTGAGCTTTCTTCAGTGATTTATGGAAATGCCCTTGGCAGCTTCTTTGTGCAAATGTGCTAACCATATCCAGCACAGCAAAACGGGATGTCAAGTGAGAAAGATGCCTAATTTCATTTACACATAGGGCTTGCTGCAGGGCTCGCCGTGGTCGATAAAACATCTGCTGTGGACAGCCGTGGGCATCGAAATAGCTTCACTGCTTAGTTGAACACGGTAGAGTTGGTGTAAAATGAGAAGATTACAAGTTGAAAAATAAATCCTCAAACTACCATTAAACAACTTTCTGCTTTGGCCGCAGAAAGAGAAGGAAAATCAGAAGCCCATTAAGGGAAAAGAGGCAAAGAGAGCTCTCCAGGAGGACAACCGATAATCTGGAGGAGAAAGGAGGGCATGAGGAGGCAGCAGGGAGAGCCGAAGCCCATCGAAAGGGAGGAGAAAATGAAGAAAAGGGAAACGAGAGAGGCCAGATTGGTCCTTGGAGAATTTTCACGTGTGTTGTGACCAGCAGTGACCGCTCACACATGGCCAAGATAAACCTTGAATCAACAAAATTACTGCCCGGTCACAGCTGTCTGATGAGCAAGTAGCCCATAATTTCCCCAAATCAGATTCACCCAAAGCCTCTTTCCAAGCAGTCAGTTTTCTAGCAGCTTCCAGGTGTTTTTTCCCTGCTTGCTGAGGCAGGTGACCACAGCAGCAGCCCCATAGCGGGTGATGCAGCTCTGCCCTCGCTCAGTGACGTCCCTGTCACCGAGTGGTGGCTGCTGACGATGCCCCGCTGGGTAATCCCCGCCGTGAAGGAAGTCCCCGCAGCCAGGTGACACCAAAGACATCGGCCTCTTCATTCTCGAGCTATGATTCGTAGCAGCTTTAGTTGTTTAGCAGAATAAGTAGCTTCACTGCTGTTTCCGAAAGGGTCGTGCCTGTTTTCCAGCTCGGATCCTCCAGGGAAGCGGTGCTGACTGCCAGAGTGCTTCCTGCACGAGAGCGTGACTCGGCCATCAAACATTTTTTCGCTCTTGTATTCGGTTTTATGGACCCAAAGCTCCTCCTAATGGGGTGCAGATGTTCCTCAGGCTCCGTTATCGTGGAAAATGGACAGGAGAAGGAACTACTGAAAACTCCAAAGGAAGTGCAGGCAAAGCTCCGTGTGCCTGCAGCGCTTGCAAAGAAGAAGCTGGGCAGAAAGACACTAATGGCCTTTTTCCAACAGCCGCCGCCGCTGCTGTGGAGGGGAAAGAAGGGGCAGAACTGCTTGGAGGCCATCAGTGAATGCTAAAATTTAATAAAACATCAAAATGTATGCAAAATAAGGGGGGAAAAAGGCAATAGGGCAAGGTTTCTGGCTGGAGTCGAGGGCGCTGGGAAGCGGGCGAGTTGAAGCCAAAAGGGCAGCTGGACAAGGCACTTGGAGCTGCATTTGTCACATTTGGGTCCAGGCAGAGTAGGAAAAAGACCCCGTGTGGTAGAAAGTGGCTACTGGGTGATAAAACAAGCTGGGAGCATTTCTCCATATCCAGCCTTCTGTAGTCGTAGCTTTTGCCATGTTTTTCAGTGCTTTTTCACCAGGCAGGAAGCAGTGGTGGATAAAGGGGAAGGAGCCTGGGACAGCCCTGCACTGGGAACACTTTTGTCCCTCTTGTCCTTTTTCTCTGCCTTTTTTGCAATCAGAATGCCATTGATTTTAGAGGTAATCATTGCAGCTTTGGCTGGGTGCTGCATACACTGCTGAAATTCTAACTTTAAAAAAAATAGATACTGAAAAGGTGACAGCATTCCTTATTTGAAAAATGACACAGTTCAAGCTAAAAAGGGCACGCAGCACCCGTGGCTGTTTTAGAGCAGGCTGTCAACTGCATCTGCAGGCTGGCACCTGAATGTAGTCACTGGATAGAAAATAATCACACGTGTGGGCTGCCAAGTGCTGCAAATCGCAGTCCCAAAGCTGGTCCATGTGCAGGCTGCGAACTAGAGCAACGTGACCACGTTCAGTCCACCCGTGGGACGAGAGGAAGCCCGAAAGCAACGAGGAGCTACACCATGGCAGGAAGTTTTAAGGGAAGAAAAACACATTTTAAATCATCGTGTGGTTTAGGATGAGGAAGGATACGCATTTAATGCTGAAATGGATTTAAAAGCTACCCCAGAAACGAATGCAGGAGCTGTGTCCTTTGGACATTGATGCTGTTTTAAGTCATTTCCTCATCAGCTTGCTGGTTTCTTTGAATCCCACTCTGGGATAAATCCCCAGCCTGATTTCACTAAATCCCCTTTGCTGTTTTTTCTCCTCCCCAAACCCAGCCTCTTCCCAGGGAAGATCCCAATTTGCAGGGTAAATTTACAGGATAATGTAACCCCGGGCTGGAATGGTTGCAAATGTCCAGGAGCGTATCCTGTCCTTGGAAAAGCCATTGGAGCAGACGGGCTGACCTGGCCCCGCAACCCACGCTCAGTCCTGGCCGTGGCTCTGTCTCGTGTCCGGTTACTTC
Organism: Tinamus guttatus; assembly: GCF_000705375.1. Next base: position 74,933 of record NW_010577116.1, on the reverse strand, counting down.
TAGTATTTGTGTTACAGCGATAAGGGAGAGCGATTGCCGGCTGGTGATACGAAGAGATAAGGGAGCTCCCTCTCTAGGCTGCAGAAAAAGCTGCTTTTTGCCTTTTTCTGCTCCTTGCTGCAAACTTTCTCCTCTCGTTGTGGCTTCGAGCGCCTGCAGCCTCCGGCCCTGGTGTTTCCCGGGGTCTGTCCGCTGCCGCCTCCAAAATCCGGCGCAAGTTTGAGCTGTGCTTTCCTGCCGAGCGCAGCCTGTGTTTCTAGCAAAGCCCTGATAAGATTAGAAGACCGGAACCAAGATCTTAGCAGGGAAATCCTTTAAAGTTGGCTCTACATAAAAAGGCACTTCGGGACGGCTCTTCTCGCTCCTCTGTTTAACAGCACCCCCTGCAGTCATGCAGCCCCAAGAAAATCTTTAAATCAGCATCAGTGAATCGTTTTTAACCCCGTTCCTCTGCATAACCAGGGACCCTTTGCTCCCAGGTAATATAAGAGCAGCTTTGACCATTTGTACAGAGCCCATCGCATGCATAAACCACTCGGCTCCTGCCGAGGTGCAGAGTTGCTGTGCCCGGGGCTGCTCTATGGAGCTGGCAAACTATTCCTCAGGGTTTTTTTTCCCTGTTTGTAGTGCCAGCTTTGAGGAGAAACGAGAAGAGTATGCCAGCTAATTGGGAATGCAAGGAGGAAAGCCTTGCTTTGCGGGAAATAGCGGGAAGTGGGACTTAACGGCTTTTGTGGGATAAGATTTCTTCATGTGGTGCAATTTAGGATTTGAGCAATTTTTAAAGGTCTGAAATTTTGGCTTTGGGGTAAAAAAGACTTTTTCCTTTTAAGCTGAAGGACTAGCTAAAAGCACTTTTTTCTCATCACTGGCTCATTGGGTGTTTCTGTGTGTGTTTCTGATTGAGATGGATGGAGCAAAGGGTGGTCACAGGCACTGATGGAGGAACAAGGCCCGTAGTCATAGCAACTGCTCAGGAAGTGCAAATTAGAGGCTTTTTTGGACGAGTAGTTTATCATGTTTCCTATTGGTGGCAGTGTCTGCCCAAATATTATCCAATCTCCAGCTGCTGTTCCAGCTGTGAATCCCTCTGGAGTGGCTGGCGGCCCTCAGGAACCAGAATGCAGCTCTTGGCCCTGTTTGGAAGCATTATGGCAAAACCATTTCCGTGGCTTCTGCAGATTAGCTGGGGAAGGTGCTAATCTAAGCAACTGGCCAGCATCTTAATAGCAGTAAATATAGCCAGATGAAGCAGAGAGCAGCTGCTCAGGTTGGCGCGAGCTGGAGCTCCTGTGCGTAGGGATGCTCCTGCCTCCCTCTGGGTGAGGGGGAGATGCTCGTGGGGACACGGACAAGGTCCCCAAGCCAAGATGCAAGATGTGCAAAGAGTCAGTGGCAAAATTGCAACAGTCATTTGTGAGAATAAGTCATTTGGGATGGATGTCTCTCCATGGATGGGAACATGACCACAGCAACTGGATGAGCATTTGGCTTTGCTGGCTGTTCCCTTGGTTTTATTTCTGCCTTTCAGAAACTCTTTCCTGGCCAAAGCAACACAGCTGGTCTTGCACAGTCTCCTACAGTGATGTGCAGTGAGATCTGCACTTCCCAAGGGAACGTGGGATGTGACCCTGTGTGACTGCTGTGACGCCTCCTGATTTTTCAGTCTCCCACTGCAGCTTTTCCATATCTGAGCCCTTCTCAACTGCCACGTTTATTATTATTTTCCCCCTCTCCCTTCAGTTACAGTGATGCTGTGAGTTGTTCCAGCAAGGATGAACTCAGATCTTCCTATAGGCGTTGTAGTGAGATAGCAGAGCTCAGATGGGACACTGTGTGCGGGGAACTGGGGGGACTGAACAAGAACAAAAGCTGTTTTTCCAGTAACATAAATGAGAAACAGCCTCACTGTGCTTGTTCAAGCTGCTGCCCACAAAGCAACAGTGTTTGCTTCTCTCACGTAAATTTTCCTGCAGCTTTCAGACACTCTTCAACTTCAGAAATCGCAGTTTGGGTCCTGTCTGCTCTTCTCCTTCTGGAGATTGACTGCAGAGCGGTTTCCATGCAAATGGGAGCATCCACTTTTTAAAACGAGCCGGCTCCTCCTTCCCTGATGATGAACTTCCCTGGCCATCCAGCTGGGCTTGGCAGCGGATCAGGATCCTGTCCCTCCATGAGGGTAATGCAAGCAGAAAGGTGGAAAGTGCTTGCAGGGGCAAACATGGAAGAATTCATATTTAGCTGAAGATAACCATACAGAAGCATGAAGCAATGTTTAAACTGATTTTTAGGACTAAATATTTTAATTGCTTGTAATTACTGAGATTTTTTCAAGGCAATTTACAGCAGCCATGCTCCAAATTGCCATTTGGTTTTCTGGAGAGTTAGCTGTCCAGCTTCCATAAGCAGAAAAGAAGGGTTTATTCTCAATTTCAATTGCTAGTGGGGTCTAAGCTCTAAACTCCTTAGGAATTATGTTTTCTTGCCTTGGCTGCAAAGGCCGCTAAGGTGACCAGCTCAGAGGTCAACATGTGCACAAGGGAAGGGTGAAGTTTGAATGGGTGAATGCTCTCCTGGATCCCTTTCCACCACCATCTTTTTCTCCAGGACCTTCTCATCTCCCAGCCCTGCAGACCTGTGACCACCTCCTGCCTTCACCACCAGCTCTGATGGCCTTTGCTCCTGCTGTCCTCCACCATACGGAGCAGCTGCCACCTTCTGTCCCTGCCGGGGGGATCTGATGCAGCTCATGTCTGTGCTGTCGTATTAAAGCCCCTTGAGAAGTTCTCAAAAGTTATTTTGAATTCCAAGGACATTGGAGAAGGGCTCTTGTCCATCAGGAGGTCTCTGTGAGGGCGTCACTGCTGTGTTTCATGTCTAGATGGGACTTGCCAGAGCATTGACATGGTGTAAAATGCTGCTCTTCCTTAGCTACGTAGCGTGAGCTCCTGAGCTGCTCCCAGAGCTTCCTCCTTGCCTGTAGCCTTTGGAATTCCTGTCTCCAGCCCATGCAGTAATGCTCCACTCCACTTGTGCCTGCATCCCCTCTGTGAGAGCGTAGGGGATCTAAATGTGCAGGTTGTGCCAGTCAGCACTTGCTAGAGGGACCTGGCAAAGTATTTTTCCCACAACTGTCACATTGCTGCTGTGGGCAGCAGAGCTGGCGCTGTGAAACCTGTGCCCTGGTTGAGCACCAGCCCATCCCTTACAGAATCATTATGGTTGGAAAAGACCTTCAAGATCATTGCGTCCAACCTTGATCTCCTCTAAAGCAGCTTTCAGACTTCCCCGTAACAGTGAAAAGGCACCTTTTAATAGGAAGGGTTGCAGCGGCTGAGCTGAGCTCTGTGCTGTTGATGTTGCCGTCAAGGCTTGGAAACTTGTTAATGCCTTTGGGCACAGTGCTCCACTTAGGCTCATTAGCAGTGTAGCCACACGGCTCCCTCCTGCCCGTGCAGCTCCCTCTGCCAACAAAACTTCCTGCTCTTTCAAGGCCTTATCAATAGCTCCTGTGTGGCAAAGGCACTCGGGGCATGGGAGAAGAGAGCGTGAGTCACAGCGGCCTGTCTTGTCTTGACACGACCATGAAAAGTGCCTTTCAGCCACACCGTAACCGCCTGTTACAGTGCTGCTCCCGTCTCCGATCCAAGCATGTTCCTACCGAGCCGTTTCATCCCGGCCAAAACCTTCTTGGCTTGCCAAGAGGGGTCAACCTGCCGTGCTTGTGCCCTGAAACTTGCTGGGCTCCATGTGATACTCCTTGGTCTCCTGGGTATCACTGCAGATGAGGACCTTGGCGTGCTGCAGAGCTGTTGGTGCCTCTCAAGCAGTTGGATGGTGCTTGGGAGCTTCTCATGGGAGGTGTCTCCGACTGCTGGGTGGATGCTCAGCCCTTACTTTGGATGTAACCAAAATCACCTGGTGTCTTGAGGCTGAGGGTAGACTCCGTAGGTCTGATTCAGCGTTATGCAATTTCATTTGTTTTCCTTGGGGGAATGAGGAGAAGTGAAAATGCTTTCAGGAATCTTCACTGTTCAACGTTGTCCACTGTAATAGCTAATGTTGTCTTTAATTATGAAGGGTCTTGTGCTGTTTGCTACCTTTGAGCTGTTCAGCTAATACAGTGTTTGTGATGCAGGAAAGAGCAATTTTCCCCTCCTAATGAAGTTTTTAAAATATAATGTTTATGAGCCAGAGTTGCGAGTAGGAGCCCATGTTTGCTGGCAGCCGATGTGCCGAGGTCCCTGTTGTGTGTGTCCGTCTGGTCACTGCAGCAGGAGCTGATGGGAGGGAGCTGTGTAGGGACCAAGAGCTCAGGGAAGCTCCGGCTCCATGGGAAGCTGCCCGCCGGGCAGGCACTTTGCAGCATCCCAGTGCTGGGAAAGGAGCAGGGAACTGCTGCGAGCTCCATCCAGGCGCAGCTGCAAGGGGAGCAGGAGGAGAAGGGCTGCATGGGGGAACAGCCCTGCCGAGACGGGCAGCCTCCGCAGCAGCCTTGCCCCTGGCTCTGGGGACCTCATCTTGTCCTTGGGAGATGTCACCTGCCCAAGGCACCTTGCAGAGCTGCTCCCGTACAGCAGAACAAGCAGATGGGCAATGGAATAACGTGAGGATTGCCCTGGGGGGTTCCAGCGCAAAGCTCCCCGGCAGGATCTGCCCAGCGTGAGGAGCAACAGGGTGCAGCAGGTGCTAACGTGGCTCCTCCATGCCCGCACCCACGGGATCCCTTGGCACAGCCCCTCGTCCCTCCTCCCTGCACGGGACACGGTGCTTTCCTGGGGCAAAGCGCTCCTATCTCCTGCCTGCAGACACTCGCCGGGTGGCTCCTGGAGCAGATAACTATTCCTGCAATGTGGTCCTCGGGTTCTTCTTGCTGCTGCCCCTTATCTGACAGACGTGGCCCACGAGGCCATCCCCTTATCGCGTTACCCGCGGCTGCTGGGTGTTTGGGCACATTTGGTCTCAGTTTCCTGGCTCCGGCTCATGGGAACTGCCCTTGCAAACAGGCCCGAGAGAGACGAACAGAGACTCTCACTGCAGCAGCAAGACTTAGTGTTGTTTCATTTTGCCCAACAGTCTAAACCACTACCAAAAAAAAAAAAAAGTTAATGTTTAAAGAAGACATTCCTGGACCCAGCAGTATTTCCAGAGAAACGTGCTGTAGTCCAGAAATCTTTCACCATTGGACAATAAATGCATAATCCCTTTTCATATCTAACACACCACATCCTGTCCCAATGCTAAGGGACTTTCTCAGGTGCTAGGAAGTCTTGCAAAACTCTTAGGCATGTGGAATATAGCTCCTAGCAGTGACTGAGCTCATCTAACTAGTCCCCAAGAGAAAAACAGGCATTGGAAGTCAACAGTAGGCAAAAGAAGCTCTCTAGAAAAAAAACAGTCAATTTAGGACTAAATGTTTCCTTTAATGGGGTCCCTCCTGCCCATTAGCAGCCTGCAGGAGGGTGTATGGTCCTGTGAAAAGCTACTTTTTTTGTCGTTGGGGAGGAGGCGGGTGCTGCAACAAGCCGTGTCTAGGGATGCTGCAGGGTCTCTGTCCCTTCTCTTGGCAGGATGAAGATGGTTCCTGCTTAACTGAAGCTGCCCAGCACCCTGCTGTGGTGGGAGCTCCTGCTCGTTCCTTCCCAGGAAGGATGCTGTGCCCGTGTCCCTGCTCCATAAGGCACCGCTGCTGCGTGTATAGGACAGGAGACCCTATGTAGAGGGAGCTGGTGAGGTACGTGTAGATCTGAGCTGTCCAGTTGAAGGTAGGAGCTTCCTTCTTCTCGCCTTGCAGCACGGAGCCTATTTGCAAATGTGTCCTGCGTTAGCAGATGTTCTGCTTTCGTGGTGGAAACGTGCAAACCCCAGCTAAAGAGGATTATTATGATTAATGCTTAATGATTAATGCTGCTGCCTCAATAATTACCTCATTCAGCCGGCGTTTTGTCTGGCCTTGCAAGAAAATAAGCACAGAAAACGCGGACCTGGGACGATGCAGTCTCCGTTTGCTCCCATTTTCCCTAACCTGCTGTTTCTGTAGCATCACATCGATGGGATTGCAGTTCTCCTGAAGGGAAGAGAACAAATATATTCCAGACAGCAAATAACTGGCACGTTTGCACAGTGCTTGTGCATACACACGGGCTGCAATGTCTGTCCAAGAGCCCGGCCCCTGAAATCTGAACCGAGCCCTTACAAACGCAGAGGTTGAGGCGTGCATGGAGAGAACAGGCATTGTGATATACCCCCAAAGATCTAAAGTTTCAGTGTAGATTATCTAAGCTGATAACCGTGCACCTAATATCAAATTTCTATATGCATTTTTGGGACAAATGCTCCTTTTCAGGCAGCTCGGTGATAAGGTTTCCTGGGTATATGTGCACGTACATAAGGGGATATTGTTTTAGGGCTGCTTGAATAATAATTCTGTTCCTTTTATGTTTCTTTTTGTGGAAAATATTGATCTCTGAAATGCTAATTATTTAAGGCGAAAACTAAAATATTTATATTTTTAGGCAGTGTTTCAAGAATTTTCAGCAATTTTTGCTTATAAAGTATGGAAGTTTTGCATTTGGACAAAATACATTTCGACAACAATCAGTCTGGTGCTTCAGGAAGGCAATAGGGCAAATTGGATGCCGATCTTTTCAGAAAACATCCCAAACTGATCTAGGGAGCTCTTATCTGCGGATATCTGACCTCCGCAGGCCAAAACTTGTTTTGAACTCTGGCCAGCAGCCAGATGACGAGAGAGATGCACGAAGAGCCGTGGGGAGAGGCCGGCAGAGCCCGGCCAGGCCCAGGGGTCACCGGGCAGGAGCTGTTGAGAGCAGAGATTTTGGAGCGTGGTGATTTTGGAGCACAGAGATTTCGGAGAGCTGGTTAGGGCGCTGCGGACTTGTGCAACTGAGCAGCTGGGAAGGCATGCCAGGAATTGCTAGGAAAGGGTTTGACATCAAAACAGAACATTTCTGAGCACAGGGTACATTCCTGTTGCCGGCGGTTCTGCCTACCGGCTTAAGAGTTAAAGGAAAAATATTCTGAGGTGAAAAGAAGCAAGATGCGTAAAAAGAGAAACTAACAGAGCTGCACTCCTAATGCAGAGACAGCGAGGACCGGGGGGAGCAGGTGACCGAGGCACAAGATAATCAGGAAGGTCGGGACGAAGGGGAATATTGATTCCTTGTTTGCCCAAACACCCCAGCGTGGGGGATCGCTGTGTCCTGTGAGCGCAGCGGCTGAGCCGGCTCCCCTTCCGCAGGGAAAGCGGAGCTCCGCACTCCTTATCTCCACACTGACATGGCTCAGAGTTTATAACCTGCTAAATTCCGGCTTTTCCTTTCGTAAAGCAAATCCCATTCAGTGCTGCCTCGCTGCTCCACTTTCCCAGCAGCTCCAGAGTAAACAGGAGCCTTATCAGAGCGCAGCTGGCCAGGGATCGCGGCCAGGGGCCCTGTGGAAACGTGTGTCCCGCTGCTCACGGGCCGCGAGCGACGGAGGAGTCACCCCCGTTCACCAGCCCTCGCCCCCCTCGCTGCTCGCGAACTCGGTGTCCACTTGAATAGCGACAACGGCGGAAAAGTTTCACGGCCGGTGCCGGCCTCGCAGC
>NW_010577116.1:45733-63772 GCF_000705375.1 Tinamus guttatus | reverse complement strand
CGCCTGGGGCTGCACGGGGGCTGGTGAGGGCCAGGGAATATCCCGGCAGGTGGGAGCATCCAAAAGGCTCCGGGCAATGGGGCAACCTTGCTAGCCAGTGACACCAGCACCCCGGAGCTTCCTGACGTTCCCATTTGGGTCAACAATGAGGAAACAGCTGTACCGGGGGCAGGTCTGCGGCCTGTTTGCCCAGCCGGGCTTGGAGGCCAATGACCGTCGGGATTTGTGTCTGGAGCCGGGTCGGGCTCTGCCCCACGGCTCTCGGAGGGCATTTGCTGTGGGTGGAAGCAGCTCTGAGGAAGGCGGAGGAGCTGGACTTGGTCTGAGCTCGGTTTGCAAAGAGCAGCTCCCGCGTGAGCATCCTCTCCTCCGTCCTGCTCACCCTGTTCAATCATGCTGTGTGTTATTCCAACACTTGTATCCCTCTTTTTCCTTCATCTCCCAGCAAACATTCCATCGAAGCCCACTGTGCCTGGACTGCCCGTGTACCGAGGCCCCATTCACTGTTTCAGGACAGTCCTGCAGAAAGAAGGGATAACGGGGATATACCGGGGCGCGGGAGCGATGCTGCTGAGGGACGTTCCTGGATATTGCCTGTATTTCATCCCTTACGCGTTCTTCTGTGCATGGATCACCCCGGACGGATGCATTTCCCCTAGCCCCTCTTCCGTGTGGCTAGCAGGCGGCGTGGCAGGTAAGCCTCCGGTTTGGGATTTTTTTTACTTTCCTCCCCCAAGAAATTGCTCTTTCTCCAAAACAGAAGTTTTTAGGGCATAACAGCAGTTTTTAGCAGGGCAGATCTACAGGGGTGGCTGCTCAGGGGCTGCCCCAGGGAGAGCACTTGGTGCCAAACCTCTTCCTCGCCCAGTGCCACGTCCCCCGCCTGGTGAATAAGCCCATCCCGTTTCCCTGCCTCCTCCGGAGCGCGGGATCCCGGAGGAGGCCAGTGCTGGGCTCGCGCAGGGATTGCCAAACGCTGCGATCCTCCCGCACGCGAGCGGAGCCCTGGAGCTCTGGGACGTCCCAGCCGCGCGCGGAGCCCTCGAGGTGCCACCAACGCGACGGGTCCGGAGCAGAGCAGCAGCGGGAGGCAGCGAGGCTGCACTTAAGCAAGAGATCGTGGTAGACGAGCACCAGGCAGGCAAGGCGGCCCGTGCAGCTGCAGGCATCCCAGTGCAGAGCTTCCCTCTTGGAATACCAACGTGGACCAGATGCAGGGATCCTGATGTTGTTTGTATAAGGTGCAGCAGCTTCTCTTCTGCGTTCTCAGCACAAAATTTGCTTTTCAACGATGTTATTTGAGGATTTCCTTGGGGGTTGCCCCAAGCTTCGCTCCCTCTTGCCCCCAGAACCCCCGTGACAGCAGCGCTGCTGCTCGGGGAGCATCTCCAGGAGCACCACGTGCAATTGGCTTTGGTGCGACCTCCGAAGCCTCAACGCTGCTTCCCGAAGGGGTGAGCTTTGCTCCCGGGTGCCTTCCCTACCTGAGCCGGGTGTTGCCCTGATAAGAAAATCCCTCTAGTGGGATGTGATAGGAGAGAGGTGGATTTCTGAGTTCCCTGGGCTGCAGCCAAGAAAACACAGACAGGAAGTTATTGAGATATCTCCAGGCACAATCAAAGCCTGAGGATCCGTGTCAGGATAAGGAGGGTTTTCTCGCCTGCCTTTTCCTAGGAGCGATTTCCTGGGGGACCGCGACTCCGATGGATGTGGTGAAGAGTCGGCTTCAGGCGGACGGCGTTTACGACAACAGGTACAAAGGGATCCTGGACTGCATCCTGCAGAGCTACCGGAGTGAGGGCTTGAAAGTAAGTGGTGTTTGAAGGAAAATCTGGGTATTAGACTTTGAATTTCCAATTGGGAAATACACTGGCTTTCACAAACCCAGCTGCAGACAGATGAGAGGGGACCGAAGGCAGTTATTTCTAAATACTCAGCCCAGGGCAGTTTCTTTCTAAATCATTATGGTGAGCGCAAGAAGGTGCCTAAAGAAATGCAGAAGCAATAGCCCTGGGGTCATAGTCTACTGGGGCTGTTAACGTAAAGCAACACTTTATGTCGGGGTGTTTAATTGGGGATATAACCTGAGTCAGCATAAGCTAGCAGTGGAAAATCTCACCTCTGTGACTGCCTCTGCCGAGATAAAAGCCCTGGGTGCATCAAGTCACTGGTTTCAGGGACCGCAGTTGCATTCAGCACTATTTGGCCACTGTGGGCTGCTCCTTGGAGGAGCTGTGGCTTGCGTGGCCCCCGAGCAGCGTGCCCCAAAGCAGGGGAGCTGGGATGTGCTCCTAAAGCAGCATCGAAGCAGGCATCACAGCTCACACTAAGACTTTGAATAGCTGGAAAGGGCATTTCCATGTGTTTTCTCCCTTCTCCCTCCATCCTCATCCTCACCACCATCCTTGCTCTGTGTGAAAACTGAGTTAATTGAGGCACTTGGTTCTCTTGCTTGAGGTCAGAGCTGCTTCCAGGTTTTCTGCCAGGCACCTGGAAAGCCTGCAGGAGGGTTGAGGGGTAGCTGAATAAGGTGACTGGACCCTTTTTTTGCAAGGAAAGCTCTTTCTGCATGTTGGGAGATATAGAACTGCTGGAGTATCGCTGAGAAATGGCAAACCCGGGTTTGGCTGTTCGTTTATTCGTGGATATATGAGCAGCATTCTCAGCGGCGAGAGTAATTGTCTGATGTGCATGAAAAAATGTAAATGTGGCTGTCTTGTTTTGATGAGAAAAGTATGTGCCTCTGGGCTCTTCATAAATCTTCATTATTACTTAAGTTGGCTTTGACATGTGCTACATTATGGAAAGCTTGAATCTCCTCCCAGAGAATTCATCTCTTCAAACAAAATAACACACCCCTAATAAATCAAGTGAACAATATCCCAGCTTCATGTTGCAAACTCCATCACAGGGTCCATGCTTTGCTCCTCGGTGCCACACGGCAGCAGCCCCGTTTGCACTGAACGCAGGGTACGGTGGTGGCAAGTGAGCCCAGCGTTTTGGGGGACGAGCTGGTTAGACCCTTTAATCTAAAGACTTTCTGTCTTGGAGCCAAGTTCTTCAACCCCTTCCTAAGGCAGCTGTGGGAACTTTGCCTTTGTAAGAGCTTGAGGGCTTTGGTTTTGCTGATGTGAATCAATTCATCATTTGTGAAATTCTGATGTTTAGAGTGGTGATCCCAGTGACTAGCGTGGCTGGTTAATGGGGTGTTTGAGGAGAAATGAGCCTGCAGAGACCATCGTTTTGTAGGCAGGCTCTCCTGAAGCCACATGGGGCAGCCCTGCGTGCAGCCTTGCACCTACTGTGCTCGGACAGCGCTTGGACGTGAGGGTTGGTGCTGCAGGGAGCTAATCCAGACGCTGATGTTATTCCTCCTGCCCCTCTTCTGTGGTCAGCGGGGAGAAACAGAGCCCTGCGAGGGTAGTTTGGAGCGTCTGACCTCTGAATGTCTTTTGATGGGAGCCTGCTTCTTGCTGCACATGGTGCTGATGAAGCGCCCTGTGGCTTATTCTGCTTGAATCAGGTGCTGATCCCAGATTGCAACAGCTCCCCTGCTCCTTCTCTGCTTCCCAAGTGTCTTCTGCTCCTGTAGACCCAACCCCAGAAGTTGGAGCAGTTGCTGGATGAAAGCAATGGCCTTCTTGTGTACATGAGGGTTTGTCAGCATGATCCACATGGATGCATGAAAGGGCCAGAGGCATCGGCCGCAGGTGGCATTTTGCAGGAAGAAATTTTAGATTTCCCATTTTCTGTTCTCCACCCGTGCTGTGCTACTGTTGGTTACCTCTGCCCATTCCAGCTGTGCTGATGGGTCTAGAGGGTGGTCCCTATGGAGCACATGAATATCACACTCATTCTGCTGCGTTTCCATCCTCCGGAGCGCACGTTAGCAAAGAGGAGCAGTGAGAGGATCTCTTGAGCAAGTCACAATTTTGCTCTTCAGAATTCCACTGTGATTTAGTTCAATGTTTTCTCTTCTTAAAATAGCCAGCATATTCCCATGCTCTAACCTTTTTCCATCCCCAACAGGTCTTTTTCAGGGGCATCACGGTCAATGCAGTGCGAGGATTTCCAATGAGTTCAGCCATGTTTCTTGGCTATGAACTGTCTCTCAAAGCAATGAAAAGAGACCAAACTGAGACCAATCCTTAACCTCCAGGTCAGCGCATAAAGAGCCTCTAGCATTACTAAAATTAGAAAACAAATCTTTGCAATTGTATGGATCTTCTGAAAGTCAGAGGGAAAACTGATACCTGGGTGCCTAAACTTTTTGTGTTGAGCACGTTTCAAATTCTGGTCTGTGGGATTTGGTGTAGATAGGAAAACTGCCAAGATGCTCGATTTCAATCCAGGTCTTCTGGGATTTCATTCCAGTCATTCTGATTTTTTGTGATTGTCTTGATTGGTGTGAGTCAGAAATGAAAATATGAAAGGAGAACATTCCCTAATATTTCATAATTTTTGAAATACCACTCATTAACACTTGTGCACCTTATACTTTCCTTCATAGATACATCCACAAGGCCCTGAAATTAAGCCTTATCAGAGAGTCTTGACTTCCTCTCATAAACCTAGGATTGTGTAAAGGAGCAACATTACAAATATCTGATTACAGAACCTTTTTTAGAAGTTAAATACTCAAAATGATTCTTGGCAGTCCTTGCTGTTTTCTGTGGTGCTTTATAAATCTCCTTCTTTCTTATTTCAAAAGTGTAGCGAAGAAGACCTGACCACTCTGCCACATTCCTGGGCCAAATCAGCAGTGAGGTGAGGTGCTGTTCCCAGCATGGGATACGGCCTCAGCATCCTGCAGCCACAGAAACCTCCAGCTCATGGACTGCGCTTTCTGTTCAGCCATGGACTTGGCCACGGGAGAGCTCCAAACCTGCACCAGCTCAATCCAAATCCAAAGAACACTTTATTATTATTATTATTATTAAATCTTTCACACGATTTTCTATAAGCACCTTAATAATTCCTATAGCTGCACTGGGCTTTTTCACCAATGCTGAAGTTTCCATTGAGCCAGTAGAACAACTCGCTTTATTTATGCAGAAGAGTGATATCTATTTAAAAATGAACCATCTGTCATCAACTGAAGCTTCTTCTATAAAATATTGGAGATATATATATATATATGTATATTTGTAAACAGGAATCTTCCCCTCTTGAGAAAAAAAAAAAAAGGGGGAGGCATGCTGGGGGTGGGGATGCTTTCCATGTAGGAAGTCCTAGATTCCTAACAAATCCTAGTTTGGTTTCAGTACCAAAAAAATGGATGACTCCACCCTTATGATTGGGTACTTTTGTTTTACAAAATGAAATTCTCCATGTTGTTTGTCACAATTTAACGCAATTTAAAAGATGTGGAGGGCTTTGTCAACTACAGTTTGTTATCCAAGCTGTAAATTAAATTGAGAAAACAAGAGGATGATAAATGTGGAAGGTAAACTGCTCCTACTTCCTCAGAAAACAGTAAAACAAGCCTGTATTTCATATAGCTAGCTGCCCCTTAACTTGCCTTGTAGACTTCCAGGGACTTGCTAGAATCTGGACAGTCTGATTTCTCAGATTTGACAGTCCATCCTGGCAAGTGCCAAATTCTGCTGCCATCTCTCAGCAGCCTTCAGAGGCCACCGCCAAATGAAGCCTCTTTAAGGGATGTGGATTTATCCCACCGTATATGCTGCAAAACATATGGGCCAACTTCAGACGTGTTGCAATCCTACCCACAGGATGTGGGCGCAGAACCAGGTATCTTTTTTGGTCTACCTCAGCTTTTCACTTACTCTCAAATTCTTGCATCATCATCATCATCATTTCTGTTTATGCTACTTTCGTTTATCCATGCTTTATTTTCTAAGCATGGGGCTTCTGATGCCAAGAGCGGGAGAACCAGCTCTACTGGGACTAGTGACACTGGTGGCACTGGCAGAGAGGTGGCAGGGAGCAGCCTTGCGTGCGGAGCCAAGTGCATCACAGAAGAACTACCTGGGACAACAGGATCTTGTAGAAAACATACAGTTCCCCCATCTTCCTCTGGAGAAGAAAAGCTCTGGGCAAGGAGCCCATCAATGGCCATTTTAGCAACCTCAATAAAGGTTTCTGAAGACACCTGGATTAGCCATTCTGCTTTGCTCCATTAAAAGGGAAGGAAGAGGAACTCCAACATCCTTGTCCCTCAAGAAATGGAGGAACTGTAACAGGGGGCAAGGGAATTGAGGATCCCCACGTCCCAGCAGACAGCACCTGCAAACTTGGCTCTAGAGCAAAGTTCAGAAATGGGTGCCCTGATCTCCTGTAGCAGTGGGGATTGCTCTTCATTGGGACCTGAATTAGCACCCGCTTCCCCCAGAAGAGGCCCTAAAGAGGTGCAGAAACAAAGCTCATGTTGCTTCATCTCAGGGCTTGTAGGGTAGGAGGTTTCACATAGTGCCTTTGAACTTGGCAAGAACGAGAGGAGCTGGTTCGGATAAATGTTATGTATGAAATGGATGAGCCTTCACACAAATATTTGTTATTGGCCGATTTGAAAAAAAATCATTCTTTCCATGTTGCGTATTTTAATACATACACATAAAGTATGCTCTCTAGGTGTGTAATATCAGATGACTCCGGGAATAATACTTGGGGAAAATGGCTTCTTCAGTGCAAATAAACTGCTTCAGCTATCTAACGACTTTATGTAAAATGGAGTATGAATGGATTAAAATGATGAGGTTTGCAATGAGCTGCATATCTGAATTATCCTGTCCCTAAGTTCTGTGCTTTTAGTGCCAACCTATGTGTACAGAGCTGTGTGATATGATATTTTTTCCTGATTTTCTCCCTACAATGAAACCAATTTTGAGGAGGATCCTCAGGATTCAGGGCAAACTGGGATAACGGGTGCTCTGTCCGAGCTGTGCGTCAGCTGGTGTTGAAGGACAGCAGGGGAAGGAAGCTTTTAATATAACAAAATAAAATGGGAAGTGATTAAAAGGGTTCGGCCACATGGTGGCATCCGCACCCACCGCGAGGACAGGGAGAGGACACAGTCCATGCGGAGCTCGCTGGCTTCCCTTGCTCAAGCTGTCGGGAAAACAACTTTTCCCCCTTGCTCCACTCGACGCCCAAGTCCCTGTTTGCTGCAGGATGAGCCCACATTGCCCTGCTGATGGAAGAGCCCTCATCACGGGGTGGAGCAGAGCGTGGGCTATACAAACTGCTATAGCAGCACACGCTGATAATTACCAACCTGGATGAATAACGTGCAAAGTAACCTGCCAGAGGTAGACTCCAGAGGTAATTAATGAGGGAAAGCATACAATGAGGGAAAATCTAAGCAGCTATAGTGATTCCCAAAGCAGTTTTCCTAAACTACATGTCCCAGTACAGCTCTACAGGCAGACGTTACTGAAACAACCTGTGAAGTGCTGTATGTGCAACAGAAGAATATCTTTTTAAGGAGGTCTCAGTGTTCCCAGATGAGGTTTACACTGCAAGATATAAAGCGTTGACTAAATCAATGATTTTTTTGTTAGTATAGGTGGAACACCAAGACTACCAGACTGTAGATCAACAAATCTCTGAAAGGAACGTGAAAATCTCTTTAATTATGGAGACGGCAGTGAATACTCCTGGGTCACCTAAGTGTAAAGGGTTTGAGGAAACAAGGAATTTGCAATTGAAAGAGCACAGGCTGAGGTTGCCCTGTCATGAACACCCAGTGCTTCAAGGCTGGCATCTCCTGGGGCTGAACCTGGCACGAGAACCTCAGGACTTGCATAGATCCTCTTTGTGGACTGGACCAGCTCATAGTCTACATCCCCAGATTTCAAAGCTTTTATCAATCATATGGCCTACTTGAGACATAGTATAGCAAATCCTGCCAACCTTTATGGAAAAGAGCCAGCTTTCCTCATGCAATTACGCATGGTGGTGCAGCAGCTACGTTCACTCTATTAAACTGTGATTGATGTGTTTCCATGAAACGCCTTCCATCAAACAGGTTTCTGAAGGGTTCCAGAGTGGAATCAAGCTGCAAAGTGGCTTCAGCAGTGCAGGGCTGTGGTGCAGCCAAGGAGTAAGTGCTTTGCACTCTGTCCTGTGCATTCGTCCTTCTGCTGAATGCCACTCTCAGGGCAGAATCCAGCATCCTGGTCACCCCTCAGCAGGAGAAGCAAGGAAGGGTGAGTGGACTTAGGCTATGAGAGCTCTTCTGTTTTGTGGTACGAACACTGTCAGTCCCACAAAAGGGGATGCTGAAGTGAGGACAGAGTATGTTGGTGGTGCTCAAACTGGCATCAGGAGAAGCAAAAGGGAATTGGGAGCTTTGCTGCTGGTTCCTGCTTTCCTCTTACTTCTGGAGACCATTTGTCAAGATGCACTTGCAGCTCCCTCAACTCTCAGATTGTGCGAGATGCAAAGCCAGTATGGCCAGAGTGTTGTTATCCGGGCTTCGTGCTTCCAGACACTTGAGCTTTTACTAAACGTTACTGCAGCATGAAAAGCTTTGCTTCCCCATGAGAAAATCCTGGCAAGCATCCATGCCTGCAATATTGCATGAAATAGGGACAACTCGTAGCACTGAGGGTCCCGCCCAGATGTTCTCCTGGGTGTTTGCTCCTCAGACTGACATTTTGCCACCCAGCATGTTCTCCTAGTTCACTGCCCAGTGTCATCCACCTCTGCCAGCTGTAGCAAATTGCAATCTCTGCCAGCTGTACATGCAGCAAACTGCAATCTGTGTCAGGTGGAGCTGCAGGAAATGCTTCAGCCTTTGAAGTCCTGCAGACTTCAGAGCTTGGGGACCAAGCTGATAGGCTGGCAGCCTTTTATCTGAATTGGAAATGCCCTTGTTCCTGCGCTGTTGCCAGAAGAAATCCTGTCTGTCCCTCTTCCCTGCTATTTCCACATAGGAGGCTGAATTCAAAATACTGTTCTCCAAAGGACTGGTGTTTCTGGGGCTTCTTCTCACAGGTATTTTTGCACAGTGAGCGTGTCCAGTGTGAGAATTCATGTTGATGAAGCTGTTTGGTGGCTTCCCGTGGAGCTGGTCGGCAAACCTGTTTGTTGTTGCCCTCGGAGCAGGTGGGATGCTGAGGGGCTGCGGTGATGGGCCTGGTCCTGTCCCCGTGTCCTGCAGCAGACCAGGAGCACCAGCAGATTTTGCTACGGGACCTTTTGGGGCAGCTCAGCAGAACTGAGGCTTCCCAGGGCTCCTGGCTATGGAAAGGCAAGTGTTTATTTAATTCTTACTATTTCTCCAGAAAACCCCATTTCTTTTACCTTCTTTATTTCCTGAGCACCATTAGTTGTTTTAGTTAGTTAATATAAAGGGCTTCCAGCCCCCCAAAACAACGGGGGTTCTGTCACCTCCAGACCCTGCTACGAGCCCTGGCGGGTCCTGGCCGCTCTCCCCTTCCCCAGGGCACAGCCAGAGCCTCAAGTTTTCCCTGAGCTCCCCTGGGTTTTACATCCCTGTGTCATGGGCAAACTCAGCGCTACTACGCGGGGGTTTGGAGTTTTGGGGAGGAATCAGCGTGGCTGCGTTTTCCATCATTTCTGCGTTAGCACATGTCATCTTTCCTTAAAAGGAAAGCAAAAAAATACTCCAGGGCACCTTATCTCTGGAAATTTAGACTATCAAGGGCATCTTTTCATTGTGGTTTTTGCAAGCTATTGCATCTCGCTAAGTGTGCACTGCAAGTTTACACCAAGCTGGTGTATCATCTCTGATTTTCATCTGCAGGGAATCCTTTTCTACAGAAATGCAAATTATAGAGAGTTTTATGCAAATACTACATCGAGTTGCAGATTCGCTCTTAAGAACATTTATACTGATTATCCTCACTGCAGGCAAAAATACTGATTTGGAAATTTTGCTTTGCTATGTGATTCTTGTGGCTTTTTTGGTCAATAGACATTAAAAGGGCATTATAGTCAGAAGTATTTATATATAAACCAGAAATGTATGGGGAATTGGATGAGGGTTTCCAGAGGAGCCAAAGGGATCTACCTGTAGAAGACCACAGTGATGTAGATGGAGTTTCGTGTGTTCAGCTTTTCCAAATAGCTCTTCTGGGCTGAAATCTTGCAGTTTTGGGTTGAGTTTTGGGTGTTGGGTTGAGCATTGAGCCAGGCCAGCGGGTTGTGGATGGTTTGGCCCTGGCAGCCATCCAGTTTAGGGATCAATCCCTAAATCCTTGCTTTTTAGCTGCGTATACACATCATCCCGGCACACATAGGGAAGCCACAAGAGGTATGGAGATCCATGAGCTGTAAATCCAAGTGTCCCAGTGCAGCGGGGCCATGGCAAGTGCTTCCCAGCTCTGGTTTCCCACTGGCGAGGAAGGGGCTGTTTATTGGGGTTTAATGCACCCCTTGCATTTGAGCTCAATATTGCAGACCCTTGGGTCTAGCGCTTCGTTTTCCTTCTGATTTTCTCAGCCACAAAGCTTGAAAGGGAACAAAAAGCTTCAGAAAAGCTCTGGGTTTCACCTTGGCGGCTGCCCACTTTGGCAAGGGGCCTTTTGCGGCTGCGTTTTTACAACCTGGGAGGATGTGGAGTGAAACAGTCGCCTTCCTCCCTAATCAGTTTGAGGTTAGGATTTTAGCTGCAAATAATTTGTTTTAGCTTTTTTGAGTGGCAGGCCCAAAACATCTATTTTGTCTCTACACTTTGCTTTTTTTTTTTTTGCTTACAGAAAGATTAAGAGAGAGGAAACATGGGAAGATCAGATACATAGAAATGAGGGCTAAAACCCATCTGCTGCCTTTTATTTAGCACACAAATTGCAAAGTGTTTTTGAAAACATGTTGTCAGAGCTGATCATCAAAATGAAGACTTTTAAAATAACAAAGCTGTTTAAAAATTATATTAAAAAGAAAGCTTCTCTCTTGCTGGAGTGGCAGGTTAAAGGGAAATGTATTATAGCTTCACTTGAAATCATTGCATTTAGTGCTGATCCTTGGTGATTCATCTAAGCTGAAATTCCCTTAATGCAAGGGGATAAAAACCTGGATGAGAATCCACCACAACGCAACTGTTCTCTACAACCAAGTAAAAGTCTCTAGCAGCATAAACTGCTGGTCCCTTAGGCCCCAATTAAAGGTTGAGTAGGAAACATGTCTCATTATAAACTGTTAATTTAGCCCAGCTTTGTACTGTTATCCTCACATCCGAAACATGAAGACTTTCAAAATAAAATTAATTAAAACAATTAATAAAACTAAAATAGGTCATAACTGTTCAGGGTGCAACTCAGAATCCGTTCAACCCCCTAAAAAGACTTGTGATTTCCCTGGACGTTGATCAGCCCCTTCATGCTGGAGGAGAACCTCCCCCAAGAGGCCCTCTAACCAGTGCCACCTGCTCGCGTGCCTAATCCACGACTGCTATGAGCAATAAACAGAAAGTGCCCTCTGTGCCAGCGGCTGCTTTCTGATTTACTGCGGGTTTAAGGCAGCTTCTCTGGTTGCCTGTTTAGTCTGGAGGAACAGCAGCACCAGCAGCACATCACCAAGCAGTCAAGGGGTGATGGAATCTGCACAGATAGCGCTGCTGGCGGAGGCAGACCGCAGGGAGGACCTGCGAGGCTCGCTGGGGAATCGTGCCCAAATTCCCTCTTTAAGTAACAAAAAAGGGGTAAAGGGAATGGCAGTTTCCCTCTCAGTCCCAAATGACCACTTGTAATCCTTATCCCAAATCTTCCCTGCTGTCACATTGCTCATTTTCTTTTAAATATGGCTTTTTTTTTTCCATAAAGGAGAACTGGGGATACAGTTTCAGCTGGGAACAAACAAAATTCTAAGGAAGCGCAGATTTTATTCTCCCCACTGTATGGAGGCTTCAGCAGTACAGACTGCATTAGCTCTAGTGAAGTATGCATGCAAAACTCAGGGAGAAATAACTGAAATGAATGAATGAAACCTTCCATTCATCTTTCTTCGTGCCTAAAGACACATAAAAAAGCCATTTTGCCTTTTGCTTCACGTTGCGAGGAGCAGCTCTCTGTTTTCCCAAATGTCATCGGTTTCCCAGCTGTCACATTAAGCGAACTTGTCCGAGCCAGTCCCTTTAGCTCCCTGCGAGTTCTGCCACTTGGATTCAGATGGTCAGATCTTCTCCGGATCTTCTCCTTTTGGGGTTTAGGCACGGGCAGGAGTCAATAGGAGCAAGGGGTGACTCGCAGGTGACTGGAGATTCAGGCTTGGCCTTTTTCATTCTGGGATGACAGGTTTAATAGATGAGATCTGGGCTATCGGCTGCCCAGGGAATATAAACTATGTGGCATGTATGAAGAGTGTAATCACATATCTGTCATTTACAGTTCATGCCACTAATTATTTTCACTTGCAGAACAGCTTCACTGCAACTTTGCTCGTTGGGTGAAGAGACCCATCCGTGCATTGGGTCTGTTACCCAGTTTTGTAAAAACCTTGCAATGACACAGCCTATTGGTGCCTTGAAACACACGTTCCTTGAAAAGGAGAAGCGAGTTGAGGCCACTGGCTGGCCCAGAGAGTCCCCTGGCCCACGCTGCCCACGGCTCTTTACAACGGCCCTCGCACAAGCGTGGTCGATCTGGGATGCCTGTTAATTGTGTCCTCTCAGATGATCCAAAACAGCTTCTCCAGCCATCTCAGAAGCATCCCATGAGGTCCCACCTCCCTTGGTTTGTTAGGGGTTAGGATGGTTTGTTAGGGGATACATGCTTCAAACTGATGGCTGCAGCTTGTACTGTATGCTCATGCTGACTTAGGAATGAGGAAAAAGCTGCTTTGCAGGAGCCAGAAGCTCCAACCCTGAGCGGCTTCTGCCCATGAGGGCAGCCGCTTTGCCGCACTGCACAGTCTGCATCCCCAGTGGGTGATTTCTAGCCCTTCTCTGGTAGCCAAGACGGAATCCAACGCACAGCTGGTCCCGCCACTGCCAGCTCCGGATTGCCAAGGCTCTGCCCTTCCCCAGCTGCTGCCCTGGGCCTTTTGGAGCGCGTGCCCATCAGGATGCGCGCTTCCCACACAAGATCAGCTCAGGATGCTCCTCAAAGGAGAGGCCTGGAGCGGGGCCTGCAGATGGGGACGGCGCTCGGGGCTGGCAGGGGCAGAGCTGCCTCCATGCGGGGCCCGGCACGCAGGGACGAGCTCGTGTTTTCTCCTTGCAGGAGCAGCCCGCTCGGCCTCGGGCCAGGCCGGAGCCTGAAGCCTCTAGAGAAGAGCAGCGAGGCGGCCCGGGAGGCAGGGACGGCTACCAGCCACGCGGGTGATCTGAGAGAAACCCCACGGTGAACGTTGGCTCTAGCGATGCCAACAAAGGCTGCTTGAGAAGCAAAGGAAAACTGCTAGGGCCACGGCAACCTGCAGCGTTCAACCTGCTGTGGAGACTTCGCCTGGCAGAATTTCCAGGCTAATATTTTTTGGTCACTTAAAGAGCATTTCTGCAGCTAGTCCTGTCTCCTTGGATGGGTGAGGGTGGCATGGCCTGTGGTATTTGGTCTGACCCCCAAAGGACCTGAACTGTATCTTCATATCAGTGCATCTTGCATTGGCAAGACCAGCATCAAGGACTACAGGACTGCGCTCCAGGTGCAGGAGCTGTAGTTCCAGGCAGCTTCTCCAGACACCACTCTGGACCTGGGCATTTTTCCTTGAGTTGGACATCGGGGTCCTGCAGCATTAGGAGCTTCCCTTGCACAAGGTCCTGCTTTGCACCCAGGAGACCATAAGCTGGCTGGACATCTCTGCATCTTCCAAGGAACTCTGGCGATGTCGAACATTATTGTCTCTTTGCCTTCATGGAGCCACGATTTGCACAAGCAAAACCCACATCTGAAAAAAAAAATGCCTTCGTAGAAGATTTTCGACCATTGTTTCCTGTTGGGGAGTGATATTATAATGTTCAAACTAATCACTTCTGAGGAGCCCGTGTGAATTTCCACGATACTAAAGAAAAGTCACTGCAGTAGGTGACTCAATTCCACGTTTGATTTTTCTAAAATGCTCTCCAAGCTAGTGGGAAGAAATAGTGGGCACCTGGTATCAGTTTTATAATTGGGTTTTTCCATGTGAGAATGGGAATTTTGTGCAGACTCGATTAAAAGGAGTGTCCTCCTGTCCCTCGCCCATCAGACAGATGCACGCGGGTGCCAGCATGCTGACGTACCTGCTCCTCTCCTCTTTGCTGCTCGCTGTGCAAGCCCACTATTGCCAAGTCAGCGAAATTATCCGCTTTACAAATCGTCTGCTTGTAAGTGCACCTTCAGCACCTTAATGCAGTGAAAATGCTTGTTTGTAATTTGTGTGATGGTAAATGCTGGCTTCTTCCTCTTTATTCTTTCAGAATATGCAGGGTGAAAATGTGCAGGATCAAATTTCTGTAAATTGCCCATGTAAGGAGCCCACCACCAGCGTGAGTAAATCCCCCTTGAGAGTACTGTGAGACTAAATCACAATTTATCTGCGTATTCACTGCTAGCTGAATTTTAATGCTCACTCTTTTCATTTTCAGTCATGTTTATGCCTTCCTATTCCTGAGGTAAGTAAATATGCTGTTTTTTCTGTTACTGTAAGTCTTAGAGAAAGTTAGGTACTACTTCTGCTGAAACTTGTTTTGCTCCTTGCATAAGTTTTGCTTTCGTTTATGAGGAAGATTTTTAATACGTGAGCAACAAGTGATAACAGAGGTTGATATTTCTCCTCCCGAGGGGCAGAAGCAGGAGCTCTCCCTTGCAGGGCAAATAGTCAAGCCTGGAGTCAGGCACAAGCTCCCGGTGGACTCGACTTGGACATAGAATCATAGAATGCTTAAGGTTGGAAAGGACCTCTAGAGATCATCTAGTCCAAGCCCCCTGCACATGCAGGGTCATCTGCAGCTCGGGACACTTGGTGGAGCTCCCTGGGAATCAGCTCCCTAGGGAATGGGGATGCTGGGCCCGCCGAAGGCCGCGGCGTTCGTGGGCCTTCCTGCTGCGCTCTCCTCACTTCTCGTGGGCGAAGGAATCCGTGTTTCTTCCGCCCTGGCAGGTCTCCCTGACGCCCTCTCTGTTCCACAGGCTGGCCACGAGCTCTCCTGCTTTGTGGAAGGAACCGAGCGCCTCATGGAAAACAACGTGGAGCCCAAGGAGATCCTTCGGCTCCTCAACCAGTCCTTCCAAATTCAGCTGGAGAGAAAGTTCTGTGGAGTAAGAGATTTCTTGCTTTGCTGTAGCTATCTAGCTTTTCAAAACAGAGCAGTTTATTTATTTATTTTAGATAGCTTAAATACCTGTAGTTGTCTGATTAAATTCAGATGTGTTTTAACACCTCTTCTATGCAAAAGCCAGACATGATGTTGGAAGATACATGGGGAAGCAACTGAACTCAGCAGAGGACGCTTGGAGATGGCTTTTCCCACCCGGTGCCTTCTCCAAACTCCCCATTTCCAAGCATGAGGCTTAAACACCGCACACGAGGCCGGAGCTTCATCTCCTTGCTTGGCTATTTCCCCTTTTCAGACTGGGCTCAGCGCAGGCCGGTCACGTCCTTTCGTGGTGCTTTAGACCTCGGTGAGCTCTGTCTTCCTCAAGGATGCTTGGGCACGAAGCACCCATCAGCATCCTCAACCAGCGACCGTGCTCGCCTGCCCCGTTGCTCCTTTTGCAGCAGGAGCTTCTCGTAGCTCGTGTCAGTGACATGAGCTGTTTCTTACTGCTCTGCTGTCTGGTTTCACATCCTCCAGGACACCCCAGATGGCCCCTCTTGCCGCTCAAGACGCAGCTCTTCGGGAACAGCGCTTGAAATCCTTACTTAGCTCCAAGGATATTTAAAGCCTTTTTTCTCCTTTCTTCTACCGCAGCACCTCTCGCGCAGTAGTCGTTGCCAGTCCAGAGACAAGGGGAATGTGAAGGAATTTCTGACTACGATCCTGAAAACCTACCAAGCCATTAAGAAAAGTAAAGCTTGAAGAGCTGAAAGCTTCACCAACCCAAAACTCGGAGATGAGGACGGAGAAGAGAAAAATTATTTATTGTATTTATTGTCCACGGGAATTGATAAAAAAAATCAATAAACTAATTTACATAAACACTGACAGTATCCCAAAAGTTTATATTATATACATGCCTGTTTCATAGTTTTAAAAATTCATCAAAACTGGTCCAAGCCAAAGCTTGATTTTTTTTTTTTTTTTTAGCTAAGATTTGGGAGGAAGGAGAAGGAAAGTTAAAGGCAAGGAAAAGGTGAAAAAAATGTAGCTCTAAAATATTTCCAACTCCTGAGGGTTCTTCAGCCTCTGGCATTAGTTATGGTTGCAAATGCTCCTGACACTGTTGGATCCATCAGAGGGCTCTGAAGCGTCTGCACATCCTCTCCCACGTGTGAAAATGGTGCCGTTTCTGCCAAGCTCCAGGCAAAGCAATTCCGTCTTGAAAGATGCTACAGCAAAATGCAGGAGTGTCCACAGAGCCAACAGAGCCCGTTCCCCTCCCTGTCCCGCGTGCTGTGTCCGTAAGGGTAGAGGAGGCCTCCCTTGGCATATGTTAATGTTTGCACAACCTCTTCTGGTTGCAGCAGCAGAAAATGCGTGCACTGATGCCCCAAATATTAACTCTGGGTTTCCTTTCTGCACCAGCTTTATTTTTTGATAATCTGTGCACCGGTACTGAATTGCTAGCTGCTTTCCTGCAAGGCGGCAGCCTTTCCTGCCCCAGGCAACTTGACTTCTTTTTTCTTTTTCTCCCTCACATTCCAAATGTTCATTATTGGTGAGCTCAGGAGTATCTTAATATATGGAAGGATGACCATGCCCAAGGTTAATTAAAAGTTCTCAATGGGCTTGTTTGGAACATCTTGTGGCCCGTTTCTTTCGCAGGATATATTTCATCTTGGCTTTGATGGAGATGTTTCGATATTGCAGTGAGCTCGGGTACCCTTCAGTATTGCCTCTCCACTCATCTCAACAGAAACAAAACAGGCAAAACGGGAACCTTGCTGGGAAGAAAAATATATCAGGGGAGATGATTGTGTCAGCCACCTATTCCTGCCCTACTGATAGTTTCTTTGACTGACATATGAAGGCAGTTAAACTTAGACATATCAGGCAAATGCATTTCTTCATTTGTCACCTGTGATAAAATTAGAAGATAATAAAAAAACACAAAAGACTATTACATAGATGAAAATCAGAAAGTAACTGTTTTATCTTTCGTTATTCTCATATCTTCCTACAGTTTCTGCTCTAAGTTCAGATTAGATAGTTTCCCCTAACTATATCATTTGGTTCTAGTCCAAACAAAAAATCACCAGCCTTTCTCCTGAGTATTTGGTTCCCAAATCAGCAAAATATTCGGGCATGTCACTGCCCTTAAGCAGGCAAAAAGATGTCATTAACATCAACATATCCTACTGAAGCTGGGGCTCACCTGGGGCTCACCTGGGGCTAAGATCAGTGTCTGATCTTAGGCAGATTTCCAAATATCTCCCGAGCAAATAAGATATATAATGATAATAATGGTTTTAAGTATTGCCAAGCAAAGTCCAACTGATTTTAGTGTTTCTTTGATGGTTTTATTTTCTTATCTTTGTGCATGTCGTTTGCCAGCAGTGTGTCTAGTCACAAGGTGTAGCAAGCACAAAACCCAGAGAAGAATGATTCATTTTTATAAACGAGAGAAAGAGCTCCAAGGTCCTAAGGCTGCAGATGACTGTTCTTGAACCTGCTTGCGGCAAGTTGCAAGGGGAAAGAAAATTCAGTATCTCATACTTCGCCACTCAGAAGAATTTCACTAAAATTATGTAAAAGATGCCGTCATTTTGAAAGGTGATGTAATGAATTTAGTTCTAACCATCATGACTGGCACCAGAGAGATGCTGCGTGTGAAACTTGCAGGGAAAGCTGCAAGAAAGCAGCTTTCTTGGGCTGAAAGAGCCCAAGCACTGCTAAAATGCAGGAGAGAGGGCTGCAAAGTACCTGTTCCTGTGTGTCTCAGGCTGCAGGATGCATTTAAGGCATTCAGTGCTGAGTGGCACTGTCTGAAACGGGGCCTTCCCTGTCCTCGGGCACAAGTGCAGCTGCTGGGG
>NW_010577116.1:32564-45242 GCF_000705375.1 Tinamus guttatus | reverse complement strand
TTTTTTTTTTTTAGGTAAAAATTTGGAGGAAGGAGAAGGAAAGTTAAAGGCAAGGAAAAGGTGAAAAAAATGTAGCTCTAAAATATTTCCAACTCCTGAGGGTTCTTCAGCCTCTGGCATTAGTTATGGTTGCAAATGCTCCTGACACTGTTGGATCCATCAGAGGGCTCTGAAGCGTCTGCACATCCTCTCCCACGTGTGAAAATGGTGCCGTTTCTGCCAAGCTCCAGGCAAAGCAATTCCGTCTTGAAAGATGCTACAGCAAAATGCAGGAGTGTCCACAGAGCCAACAGAGCCCGTTCCCCTCCCTGTCCCGCGTGCTGTGTCCGTAAGGGTAGAGGAGGCCTCCCTTGGCATATGTTAATGTTTGCACAACCTCTTCTGGTTGCAGCAGCAGAAAATGCGTGCACTGATGCCCCAAATATTAACTCTGGGTTTCCTTTCTGCACCAGCTTTATTTTTTGATAATCTGTGCACCGGTACTGAATTGCTAGCTGCTTTTCTGCAAGGCGGCAGCCTTTCCTGCTCCAGGCAACTTGACTTCTTTTTTCTTTTTTTCCCTCACATTCCAAATGTTCATTATTGGTGAGCTCAGGAGTATCTTAATATATGGAAGGATGACCATGCCCAAGGTTAATTAAAAGTTCTCAATGGGCTTGTTTGGAACATCTTGTGGCCCGTTTCTTTCGCAGGATATATTTCATCTTGGCTTTGATGGAGATGTTTCGATATTGCAGTGAGCTCGGGTACCCTTCAGTATTGCCTCTCCACTCATCTCAACAGAAACAAAACAGGCAAAACGGGAACCTTGCTGGGAAGAAAAATATATCAGGGGAGATGATTGTGTCAGCCACCTATTCCTGCCCTACTGATAGTTTCTTTGACTGACATATGAAGGCAGTTAAACTTAGACATATCAGGCAAATGCATTTCTTCATTTGTCACCTGTGATAAAATTAGAAGATAATAAAAAAACACAAAAGACTATTACATAGATGAAAATCAGAAAGTAACTGTTTTATCTTTCGTTATTCTCATATCTTCCTACAGTTTCTGCTCTAAGTTCAGATTAGATAGTTTCCCCTAACTATATCATTTGGTTCTAGTCCAAACAAAAAATCACCAGCCTTTCTCCTGAGTATTTGGTTCCCAAATCAGCAAAATATTCGGGCATGTCACTGCCCTTAAGCAGGCAAAAAGATGTCATTAACATCAACATATCCTACTGAAGCTGGGGCTCACCTGGGGCTCACCTGGGGCTAAGATCACGGTCTGAAATAATGGTTTTAAGTATTGCCAAGCAAAGTCCAACTGATTTTAGTGTTTCTTTGATGGTTTTATTTTCTTATCTTTGTGCATGTCGTTTGCCAGCAGTGTGTCTAGTCACAAGGTGTAGCAAGCACAAAACCCAGAGAAGAATGATTCATTTTTATAAACGAGAGAAAGAGCTCCAAGGTCCTAAGGCTGCAGATGACTGTTCTTGAACCTGCTTGCGGCAAGTTGCAAGGGAAAAGAAAATTCAGTATCTCATACTTCGCCTCTCAAAAGAATTTCACTAAAATTATGTAAAAGATGCCGTCATTTTGAAAGGTGATGTAATGAATTTAGTTCTAACCATCATGACTGGCACCAGAGAGATGCTGCGTGTGAAACTTGCAGGGAAAGCTGCAAGAAAGCAGCTTTCTTGGGCTGAAAGAGCCCAAGCACTGCTAAAATGCAGGAGAGAGGGCTGCAAAGTACCTGTTCCTGTGTGTCTCAGGCTGCAGGATGCATTTAAGGCATTCAGTGCTGAGTGGCACTGTCTGAAATGGGGCCTTCCCTGTCCTCGGGGACAAGTGCAGCTGCTGGAAAAAGACCACAGGGATGCGAGGAGCATTGGGGAAGCATTGCCGGCTTTCTGGGATAACAGCCATTGCTCCAGTCATTCTTAAATACTGCCACAAATTAACGAACGGGATGAGAGGTTCACTCGTAGCCTGGCAATCTAGACCCCAGGAAAGAGGCTGATGCTCTGTCCCCTTCCAGTTTTGCTCCTGCCTCCCCGTGGGGACCCGAATCCTCCCCGTGGGGACCCGAATCCTCCCCGTGGGGACCCAAATCCTCCCCGAGATCCTTGGCAGGTGGATGGGAAGGGCTGGATCTCTCCCGGTGGGGCTGAACCCCCTCCTCCGTGGTGCCGGGCCCTTGTAACGCCACTTTCTCTCTCAGTTTGGCTCATGCTGCTATTGTGAAACTGCCAGAACAAAAGGCAGGGAAGCGGTAATCCATCGAGCCGCACGGTTCCTGTAACAAGCAGCGCTCACTGTTATCTCCCCTATCGCGCTCTAGCACAATGTGTCACGCAGCGTCTGCAGCAGAGGAAGTGGCACGGGGTGGAGGGGACAGCGGAGGTGAAGACGGCCGGTGGCTGTGACACGACGTGGCCTGCACGTGCGCGTTCTATGGGGAATAGGCAGCTCTGCAAGGGGAACGGGCACTGACCAGGAGTGCAGGAGAAGCCCTTTCTCCAAACATGCACCTCGATGGGAGTCCGTGCTGAGGAGCATGGTTGCTTCCAGACATGCACAGTTCTAACTGGAAAGAAATGCCATGACCCCCCATAAAACACAGCGGTAAAGACTACCTGCTTTCCTCTGGAACACAAGATTTTCGGCCGATTCCATGCCACATGTCACCACAACAATGTAATTTTTGGTTTTCGTATTAGTATCAAGTAATGGTAGATTGTATGCTATGAAGGCACCAAATACTTGCAAAACTGCTGTAGTTGTCTTCAAGGATGCTTGTCCCCAATCCTGTCACACCAGAGCTGCTTTCTTTGAAAGGTTTGGCTGGAGACAACAGCCACAAACCCAGTCACAAGCCCTGCAGTTACAAGGTCTCAGGTATCCAGGTAGGAGCACGGCTACTGGAAAAATCCAGCGTTGTCTTTGGATCCGCTCCGGGCAGGACACTTTTATACACCTGGGTCTCTGCTGGGACACCCATGGGATTGCAGAGCTGTTGTGCTCTGGTCACACGTTCAGAGATCACTGGTTCAGAAGGCATTTTTGGACAGGCCATGACTGCCCAAGTGCATCTGGTGTACATATATATGTGTAAATATATATATATATTTATATATATATATTTTGTCTCGCAGCGCGGTAGGAACAAGTCTGGTATACACTGTGCTGTGGGAAGGAGAGGCTCTGGGCTTCTCAAGTGCTTCTCTAACACAAACCGTAACTCATTACTTAAAAACAGATTTACATGTTTGTATAACAAAGATGATCTTATCTGACTAATTCTCACAACACCCGCCCAAGGCATGTGGACACACTTCGCTCTTTAGTTTTACAGAAAAATAAGGGAAGAAGAGTTTGGTGACAGGGAGCACTCATTTCTCTCTAACACTTCTCCAATGTCCCTGCATCCAACACTTGTTGGAAGACTAAGATTTACTTGCCATAAATGAAGGCATCTCCAATACCAGGTCGTACTATGGGAAGACTAAAGCTGAGGTAACGACCCTCTACCCTCTGCCTCCTGCCAGGTGAGCCCATCTTCTCTTGCTCTCCCACTTTTGAGCTATTCAAATAACAAATCTCTAAGAGATTGATTTCTTTCCGCTGCTTTTACAGGCTTTTTCTTGTGGAGTCAACTGCAGTGAGGCTCTAGGAACTGCAGCAAAGCTATTTCTTCATGGAAGCCAACTCGCAGACTGCACAAGCACCAGTCCCTGCAATGATCTTCTGCCATCGTGCCAGAGCTACTGCCAATATTCGCCAACGTCCCCACTACTGTTATACAGGCGTTTTTTTAAGGATAACTGTTATCTTTTTCCTGTTGGATTACAGGCGTTTTTTTAAGGATAACTGTTGTCTTTTTCCTGTTGGATCAGCTGCATAGCCCAGCATCCAGGAAAGAGAAGGCAAATTGCTTGACTTGCAGGTGACTTCTCTAACCACCAAATGGCATTGGTAGCTCCACAAGGGCCTTTTGCTCTGATGCATCTGCTGCCTGGGAAAATCGGAGATGCTTACCAATGACCAAGACACCCGCACTCTTGCTGTTATCTTAAATCAGGTATTGTAGTAATGCATGACATAATGCTAAGCTTATATCACCTGTCATCTACAAAAAGTGATAGTAAGTAAGAAATGACATTAAAACCACCTTTTTTCCATGCAAAACATGGGTGCGAGTTCTTTTTCCTCATGTCAGAAACAGCACTAGCAAGAGGTTTCACAAGAAAAGAGGCATCATAGATTTATTGTGTTCATATTGGTTTTTCATGTGTTCATGTTGGTTTTTCAATCCTACAACAACGTTCGTACGCAATAAATAGTTTCCAGGGGTAATAGGTCAACAGAAAGCCCAGGAGTGAGGGGGGTTTCCCCATCGCCCCACAAAATTGGAATTGTAAAACAGCAAAATAACAGGGAAATCATGACTTAAGAGATGCAGATAATGATCGGTCTGCGTCTGACTTTGCAAGCAGCCGAGGGCTGCTCTGTCTGCGTTCGGGCAGGATATAAACCAGCCCACTTGGTTTTAAGAATGTTCCACGGTGGCAGAAGTTTCTCACTCTGTGATTTTCCTGCGCTCCCATACTTTTGATTTCACGTTATGAAGGAAAAACGCAATAAAAATTAAAGAAGGCACTTGAATATTCCTGGAAACCACAAGGTGTTTTTGGCAACAAAATGCAACTGGGAAGAAATGTGATGGAGTTTACAGGGAAGGGAAAGTGCGAAAGTCCATTTAATTTTTATGGCCTATTTAGAGGCAAGCACCCTAAGGGATTAGGTTCCTTGATACATCTCACAATATTTTAAGAAAATGGGTATTTAGGACAAAATTATTCCTTTCACCTGAGGTTACCTGAGGCATGGAACTGTTTTGGGAACAGGGAAGGGACATTTGGGCATTTTTAAGTATGGTCTCCCCACTTTTTTGCAGATTTTGTGATACTGGTGTGCCAAGGACAAGATGGGCAGCAAAGAAGGCTAATTTCCTACTGCTTCCACAATAATCCTTCATTAATCTATATGCAATTAAGAAATATAGATATGTGTGTGTGCAAGATATAGTATTTTTCTTCTACTGAAATTCTACATATTTCAACATAACGCACCCATTTATATGGTCCTTGAGGATCAAAGATGAGGGGAAATAAAGGATGAACCAAGCAGACTTCTTGGGTCAGCACCTGAGGACAGTATTGTTATTTGTAGCTGTTTTTGTCACCTTGCACCCCTTGGCTTCGGGTCAACCCTTGGTACAAACTAGACGATCAGAAGATCCTGACAAGCAGTGAAAATTTTGCCATATGAAAAATGTGCAAACAAAAAAGTGTACAGATTTTTTTTTTTTTTTTGTAAAATTGGATATGTGTAAAGAAAAAAAATTGAGACACAAAAAGGTGCATCAAGACACAAAGCAAATAAAGAATGAGTCTCCAGGAGGCGGCCAACAGCAGGGAAATACTTGGGGTTTGGAACAACCTGACGATGTAAAACAGAGTTTCCCAGGGAGTAAACTGAAAAATCCCCTCGCATGAGGGGAAACTACCAGTGATGTGAAGCAGTGTGGGTGAAATAGGGGAAAAAAGGGCATTCTGTATGAATGATAACTGTGCCTTCTCACACAGTCCTTCCCAAGAAGGACCACTGAGTTGGGTAAAGTCTAGAAAAAAAATTACTATGCTACTTTTATTACAAAAAAAGGCACAAAGCACCAGTAAAGGCCATCTAAAAGTGTATGGAGGGACAAACCAAGCAAAGAATGAGCAAAAGCACACAGAATTGTATCAGATTGGAGATACAGCCTCGAGGGAGTCTTCACCTCCTGTAATGTGCTTGTTCTGACATCCACGTTGCTGGATTGGAGATACAGCCTCGAGGGAGTCTTCGCCTCCTGTAATGTTCTGACATCCACGTTGCTGGGCCATGTGATAAGTCCTGTGAGCATCAGACATGTTCATAACTGTACCCTTGGCTTGAGGTCTAGCCTCATGGTTTGTTGTTTTCTTGGATGGATCCCAGACTCTTCAAAATTCGATTGTGCAAGCCTATTTATTCCCACAAGTTATCCAAACCGAACAATGCTATGCAGGTGTGGTGCACTGAAATTAATAATTGGATTGTTCAATAGATCAGATGTACAGATTACAGCTAATGATTAGCTATTTGCAACCTTCCCTTAGAAGTTTCAAGATCATCAGCCTTACCATCTACCAAAGCTGACAGATATCCATGTGATTTGTGGTTCAGCACACAAACTCGAGTTAGGAGAGCTGCCCTCTCCCGTCACAACAGTTTTACTATCAACTCAGCAGAACCCACGGTGTCCTCCTTGAAGCTGGTATATGTCTCCAAACACCTAGCCCCATTTCCCAAGCAAAATCCATACCAGAGTTCTTCTAGGAATCAGCCTCGTGAGCCAGGTTACCTTCTCGTTCCTCAAGGGCCCCAGACTCATTGCAACACATCAGCAATAAGTTGCCAACTGCTAATACATCCATCAACCACCAACAGGGCCACCAGCCACAGGTTGGGGATGCTCTTCCTGACACAACCCGGCTCTCCTGGAAGTCATACAGAAAGAAGAAGGCCCCTAGGAATTCAGGAACTGACCAGGTCAGTGGACAACAAGGAGAGAGTGAAAAACAGACATGATACATGTGGAAGACCAACCTACAGCACTGCCCGCTGTGACTATGACCCGAAGACCAACCTACAGCACTGCCCGCTGGGACTGTGACTGATCACCTAACACACACGGTCCCAGCATGGTGATTTCTTACAAGTTCACGGATACAGGGAGAACTGAAGGGCCCCTAGAAGCTACTCGAGACAACAGAGCTTAATGCAGCTCTGTGAGGAACCTGCCTCCCGCCGGGGTGAGCCAAGGTAGCTCCCCTTCACACAGGAAGATTCCTATTAATTCCCGGGGAATCAGTTACCCCAGACTCCCACAACTCAAGCAACAAGCACAGATCCCAGCCCTGCTGAGTTGTCGGGGTCACCCTGCGAGTTGTCCCCGCGCTGCCTGCACTAGCCACGGGCCAGGCGCAGGAGCTGGGTTTCCAACACAGGCTCCCACAGCACATGGAATCTCTTCAGGACACATCCCGAAGGAACCTGCGCATCCTCTTGGCAGGATTCACAAACGGGAGCAGTTTGGGAAGCAGGACACCCCGGCAAAGTGTGCGACACAGGTCCTGAGCACAGCGGGAATTTTCATGTTAAAAAGCTCTGGATTTAGAGGTTTGTTTAGCTTAGAACAAGGAACCCTGAGCATGCTGGACACGATCCACGTTGCTGGCATTGACGTTTAGGAGAAATTAGTAAACAATGTAAATTTAAGTCTTCTCCTTTAATAAACACATTAACGATGATCAAAGAAAATGCATGCATATTCATTCCTATAAGTTCTGGGACAGATTCCAACTGGAATCAAGTTTTGTCTGGCTGGATTCAAATTTATTTGGCAGGATTCTCTGCAAAGGTGAAAGGCAATCAGGCTCAAACCAGAAAGGTTGCTCAAAATTTTTGGTTAGAGAAGCCCCTGCTGGTCAGGGATTGATGCTCTGCTCTCCCTGGTCCTGCTGCTGCAAACTAGTATTAGCTTTGAGATTTACAGCGTGGTAGCATGGGACAGGCTGCAAGTCTGCAAAGGGTAGGAGGACAATATCTGTTCTTATTTATGCTTTAATACCTTCTAGGCTACTGCTCCATATTTCTATGAATGATTTTCCTTCTTTGGTAGCTAGATGATGTGTATTTAAATGTAGATATATTTATACATTACACATATACATATCTCTCTCAAACATGCATATTCCAACATAGTCTCCACCAGGCTGTGCAGACCTCTGGTTTCAAAAACGGAATCATAGCGACAGATCTGTGAGTTCCCTCTTGTGCCCAAGTGATGCTACAGCAACTGCTTAAAGTAATGCCAAAAAAAGCACAAAATACATATAGAAAAAAACACACTTTTGATGAGCAAACAAGCTAATCAAATTGCATAGAATAAGTTATATATCTCGTGTTTACTAGACAACTCTCTATTTTAAAAGTTTTGCAACAACTGTGCACAGTACAGAACAGTACCATGTTTCTGGAAACGACTGTCACAAGTATGAATCCAAAAGAATGATAAAAACTAGTAATGCAAAAATATTGCTGCGAGAATCCTAAACCCCAAAGTCAACAGAGGCTGGAGGAAATTGGTGAAAACCCCTTTATAAATTTCATCTTGGCTACAGGTTATTGTGTGATTAACTCAAATACATTTATCAGAATGTACATGGAAATGTACATTCCATCCTTTCTGTGGGCTTCATTCCTCAAGACAATCACACTATGGTATTTACTTAGTAGCTAATGACACCAGACTTTTGAATCAGAGAATATAACTGTTTTTCAAGAATGCAAATATGTTTTATGAGTACATTCTATTTTCCTGGAGGAAAACACAAGTTGAGCTGGTGGTCAGGCTATTTTAACGCTGCTTGGATGCTGTGCAGTCTGGGGATGTTCGATGTGTGTTTGACAAACACCTGGAGGGCAGTCACCTCCCAGAAGTGCCAGGGCCCTGAGTGCATGAAAGGGCCTTGATGGCCCTGACAGGGGCCACCTGGGGCTCTCCCACACCCTTCTCAGGTGCCCAGGAGCCCATTTAAGCTCAGCCTGGGGCCTTCACTCTTGTTTCCTGTGGTGCTGAAGGAGTGATGGTCTCCAGCCCAGCTGCAGTTGAGGTTGGTTGGGCCCTGTGGATCTGCACCCCAACCTATGGACTGATTTTCCAGGCTCTGTGGGCCTGGGTGATGGTTTGGGCTCCTGGATGAACCTGCCAGCTCTGGGGCTGCTCCTGCTGCCTGTTTGGGAGCCCTGGGATGGGGCCCTGGCTGGTGAGATCTTGTCCCCTGCCTCCCCATCCCTTGGGGAGCAGCCAGCTCACTCTAATGATAGAGCAAATGACCTCTGCTCCTCAGAAGAATCAGTGCCAGGCTTATCTTAAAGATAAAATAACTGCTCCCAGAGGGTTTTAATAACTTGTGTGTAGCATACCGAAGGGACAGGCAATCTGTGCTGTGCTAAACTTCTCTTCAGGCAAGTTGAAAGCTGCTCTGTGAGAGCTTCCACAAAGGAAGTACAAACAGCATCTGCACAAACAGCTTCCTCAGTTGTTTTGCAAATAGAGTACTAATTCTGCCTGTTATCTGTCTAGCCTGAAAGGCATATGCCTGGGTTATATAAAAATCGTAATGTACCATCTTACCCCTTCAAGCCATCAAACAAGAGGAGAAAATACAGTTGGAGTTACTTTTAGAGGCTCTGCATTACAGCCTCTATAAAGATCTCTTCATAAAAGAAAAAGTCTTACCCCTTCCTTATAAAGGAGGGCATTTGTATGCAGATGTGTAAATGAGTTTTTACTGCATTATTTTTAATGAGGACTGTAGAAACTTTTTCTTTCTTGTGGGAGCACTTCCCTGGTTCCTGTCCTGCAGGCAGTTGCTGTCTCGCACAGCAGCAAGGCTCCAGTGAGCCTGACACACTGACCTACTTTCTGCCTCTGCTTCTCACTGGTTGCTTTAGTCTTGGTGCATTTTAGATCGCTAGGGCTGCGGTCTTTGATCATACAGAGTTTGAGTACTCTGGCTTTAAATTAAGAGTGACATAAGTCACTGTTTGCAACAGCGTTTGGGAAATGCATCAACTCTTATAAAATCAGCTCTTGAAAGGCAGGAGTTAGAATGCAAAGCTTAACTGGCTCAGCACAAACACGTGTGGATGCAGCTCCCTTTGGAAAGCAGACGGAGTTTCATTCAGTGTGGCACTGATCCTGGTGCCCTGAAACTCCGGGGCATTGCCCAGCACCCAGGCCTGCTTCTTCCAGGGTTGTATTTGAGGAATCCAGCAGAGCAAGCGTGCGCTGTGAGCAGCTCTCGGCTTGCTGCACGCTCCCATGAGAATGAAGCAGTGTCTGTATGAAAATGTAAAAGTCCTGGAAATTTAGGACTAGGAAATTTATTTATGCTGAGGTGCGTGGCTTTATTTTTTGAGGGTAGAGTTTCTGAAATCTGTTGGTATGGCTTATTCTTGTATAGCCCAATATACTGCATGGATCCTCAGCTGATCTCAGGAGCGTCTGTGACTTCTGCCCTTCACTTCTTCCAGCTGCCTCCTCTCCCTTCTGCAGCCCTTTTAATAAACTACACAAAGAACCGGCTGGTAACTGAAGGGAGCTTCTCCTTCCTTCATGCTGCACCCAGGTTTTTAGTCTGTGAAATGCACAATGCACTAACTGCTTCTATGCTGTGGGAGACGTGTTTGCACAGTCTGAATTTCCTGAAAGCTTTCTTAGGAGCAAACCAGCAAGTTTATTAGTATATGGCATTTTTAATTACTATTTTAAACCTCGGCAATAAAATGTGAATATTGCTGTTGACCAAAGTACACAAAGAATACCCTATAAAGCTAATACGATATGAGTGATATTTGTGTTAAGATAAAATGAGACGTGAGGAAATGAAACTCTTCTGTAAGCTTGTTTCCAGGGGACACAACCAGAGTGCCAGCAGCAGAAGGGCTGAGCTTGACCTTGCGTTGATGAACGAGGCGGTCAGCCTGCAGAAGAGGGTTGGAGCGGAGCGGGGAATGCACCCAGGGGGGAAGTTTGTCTTCAGCTCCCTGCATTGTGTTTGGATGGAGAACCTGGAGACACAAGCAGCAACTCTGGTGTGTGCATGTTTATTCTCTCATCACTGATAGAATAATAGCTGATTTTTGTCCATATATACCCGCAAGCATTTTATAGAACAATCGCAACCTGCAAGAAAAAAATATCTGGACAGTCTTCTTGATAATGTTTTAAGTTAGAAATGTCCCTGCAAGATCAACTGGGGAAACTTCTTTTTTTTTATAAAGAAAGCCTTGGACAGATTAGTCTATCTGAATTGTTCTTAAGTAGGAATCCGTTCCTTTACAGCAGCCCAAAGGTTACTGGCAATGCATCAAAGATAAACCCATGACGGGTTGATTTAGATATTAGCTACAAATACCCATTAACCTGTTTACGTTCTACCACCTATTGCTGTCTGCAGGGAGTTACTACAACACTAATGCGCTTCTGGTGGTAACTTAATGGAGAAAACATTTTGTAAATATATATATATATATATATACACACACACACACACACATATATATATATACATGGAACAAAGTGGGTAGAATTATCCAGAACTTATCTCCTACTTTCTAGTGAATATGAATAATACACCTGAGAACTTCATAGTTAAGAGCATTTTGGTAAGTTTTTAATAATAATTTGATTTTATATGCAATGGGCTTTGTTAGTCATTCTACTTCAGCATCTTTAAAGATGCTATAGTCATTTTATGATGACTAGTCTTTTCAGTTTCAATTTTACTAGTCCTTTAATATGCTTTCTAAGTTTCCCACATTTGTTTGAAAAGATCTTATTTTATTATAACACAAAGCTGGCAAGATGCAACTGAATACCCACATAAAGGAAGATATAATGTGGGACTTAATACTAAACATTCAGTAAAACACTTATCTCTTCACAATAAGATGCTATAAAATTGTTATTGGTTAAACACATATGCAAGATCCAGGAAATGTGCGGTTGCTTGTGCTTTGGGTAGCAGTCAATAATGAAAATGAGTCACTCTGAATGTTTCTTTGCAACTGTATATTAAGATTGTTATGTAGTATGTCTGCATAGATGTGTTTATTTTGCTTCTGTGTTGCAAAATGGAGGTGCATTTTAGATACCATACAAATCTTCACTGCCTACTGCCTCTTCAGGTCACTCTGCTCAGGACCAGTGAGCTAATATTCATGTTATAAGGTATCTAGATTTTAAGGTAAAAGTTTAGCCCTTCAGAAAGGGCACCTTTTTGTCCAACACTTAGCTGAAAAGCAGCAGTAAAACCTGCCTGAACATCATCTCTGTTCAAGCTGGGATGAGCAATTAGGATAGCCTGATACTGGGGTGGGCAGACACCCTGTGGCACCCAAAGGGTGGCTATTGCTCTTTGCAGTTTTGGGTCTGTTTGGGTATTTGGCCCCAAATACTGAACTCCTTTTCTGTGGTGTTGTTGCTTTCCAGAGACCCGAGAAGAAAAACTCTGTATCTGTGTAAAACAGCCCCTGAAAAGGTTCTTGGGACTCCAGCAGTGGCTTCTGAAGTCCATGGCTGCAGTTAGAAATGAAAATATGAAGCTAGTGGTGCCAAATAGCTTCTTTGGGGGCTCAAAATCTGCAGGTTTCTCAGAAAACAAACAGCTTGTGAGGTGCTGCTGGGCTTTCTAGGCTCATGTGAGAAGCAACTGCCCCTGTCACTTCTTGACAGTCAAATTGATGAAGTTGCCCAGAAAGGTGCATTTTTGCCCCAGCTGGGTGTGAGACTGAGGCAATCGCTCTTGTCTTCTTAAAAACTTGGCTGCTCAGACTGTTTGTGAGGAGACCTGCACCTCCTTCGACCAGAGATGGCCTCTAGTCGGGAGATGATTGAAAATTAAAGGAGCAATGAATAAAAGTAGGGGTGGCCCAGGGCCATAAGGCGAGAGGGGGACACGGCGCTGAGGGGGCCGCCGCCTCCCCCCCATTTTGGCCGCGCGGCGCCTCTCGCCTCGCCGCGAAATGGCGCCCG
>NW_010577116.1:0-32325 GCF_000705375.1 Tinamus guttatus | reverse complement strand
TCCGGGGTGTAGCGTCCCCGCTGGGAATTCCCGACGTGTTCCCGCGTGGGGAACAACCGGCCGAGGTGGCTGTAGCCGTGTCCGGGGGCCGGCGTCACCTCCTCCTGGCAGGCGGTGCTGAGGAGCCCCTTGCCGGGAGCATTAGGCAGAGCCTTATGTCCAAAACCAGGGAGGTTTATTATTATTACTATTTTTAAAGTCTAAAGAGCTCACGTTGCGTATTGAAGTCAGGGGAGGCTCTTGGGGGAGGAAAAATGGTAGAAAAATCTGGAAGAAATCAGGGTTGCTGACACATACAACCATTTGGGTAGGCCCCTGAAAAGCAGCTATGTAACGAACCGGGATGCATGCGAAGAGTTGTTTTGTGGAGTAAATAAATTAATTTGGTAAAATCGCTTTTTTGGGGCAGAAAAGGTGTTGAGAACATGAGGTTTCCCCTTGTTGAGAACGGCGCGGCTGTTGGGGGAGATGCTGTAGCAGCTGTGTACACGGGCACTGTTTGCGAACGGGGACACGTGAGGGTGTGAGCAGATTAGCCAAACCTCGCCGGGCTTCAAAACACTCCGCCAGCCTCCGCTGCCACTGTTTATCCTGGATTGCAATCCGGAGAGCTCCACCTTGGACCTAAACCTCATTCGGTTTCTAACAGAAGTGGTTTCTTTAACATTACCTCATATCTGATTGCATCTCTGTTAGCATTTCTGCTAGCTGTTCTCATTAATCTTCCTGCTTGGTTTAGCTGTAACTGTTCGAATTGCTTTTGCTGGCCTGTGTGGCCTTGAACCTTAAAGGAGATATCATGAGACCATACACCTGATTTCTGTTATCGGAGCTTTGAGAACCCTTTCAGTAATCTGTTTGTTTTTTTTTTTTGTTTTAATGCAGGATAAGACTTGGGTACTTTTAACGCTGGCATAAAAGCATAAAGTGCTAGTGTGTGTAACCTAGGTATATTTAAATCTGCGCTGTGGGACTCTGTGAAAGAGAAGTTCACTCCAGCAAAAGCTGTAGTCTCTAGTTAGAAGTCTTTAGCCATTACAGGTAACTGGTTCAAACAGTTAGGAAATTTAGAAGGCTGCAGAACAGTGTAGTAGTATTAAGTAGTTTGGAATACGCCTGTCTGATGGGGTCCCTGGGATAGGGAGGAGGCCGCAGGCTGGGTGTCCTGTTCCCTGCTTCCTGCTGTGGGACTGAGTGGGGGGAACTCTGGGCGTCTTGGGCACGAGGATGCTGGACCATACGGTGGAAGAGAGCAGCCGTGTGTGGATCATGTGTCCTACAATTCCCTTGAACATTAGACAGAATTGCCCGTGGAGGGCAAAAGGCAGGAAAAAACTTCGCTTATTCCAGTGTACTTGCTTATTCCAATGTACTCGCAGGGTTCCCTAACTTACAGGTTGCAGTAGTATTTACAGGGAGTGTTCTTTGCTGGACTTTGCTGTTAAAGAAGCAAATGCTGAATAATTCATACTGTTTACATTGTATTCTTGGCCAGTACAGGGTAAATGCAGTTGCAACATCCTGCTTTAATTTTAAAAGTTGCCTTCTTCGAAAGCTGTGCAATTCACAGAATTACAACACTAAGTATTGTAATTGTTAAGTGTTAAGGTGATACAAACTCATTCACTAAAGCAAGCAGCTGAGGAAGATGGACAAAATGAAGGAATAACAGGTTACTTAGCATCTCTTTTAAGTTTTTAAGTGGGATGGTAAAAATAGTGGACCTCTTGATTACTGCCAACTTATTTTTTTTCTGTTTTCTTTGCGTGGGATGGCCTATTGGGATTATTATTATTTAAATTAATAAAGGTTTTTCTGGCATTTTATCTGGACAGGAGGCCAGATGCTTTTGAATGCCCCATGGCGGCAGCAACCTCTA
Organism: Tinamus guttatus; assembly: GCF_000705375.1. Next base: position 30,446 of record NW_010577116.1, on the reverse strand, counting down.
TTCATTCTTTTATTGCCTGTTCTAACTTGGAAGCGTTCTTCAGGTGAGAAAGTTGCTTCAAAATATGCCGTGTGGTTTATTAAATTACAGTTACTACACCTTAGTGCTGACTCTTTGGATACATCTCTCTGTTTCGCTCTTTTTCAGTTACAATATCTTATTTATGTATCTTTCTGTTCACATGTCATTATCAACCTATCTGCTTTATGTTTATGTCGTATGCTCATGTTTATGAAACTGGCAGCACTTTTGCAGATGAATTTTAGCTCTGTATTTGTCCTGCCATGCAGAGTTAGCAAAGGGATGATCAGCGCATTTTGCTGAAGAATATGTAAAATGTGCAAGTAATGCACAGTAATCTTAAAAACTTCTTCAGATTTCATCTACAAGCACAGTTACTAATACATGTCAGCTCTGTAATCCTGGACAAGCATGACGATGCAGCTTGTAGATTTTGCATGTTGTTGTCCCTGTTATTTGGTGCAGTTTTATTGGTAAGTTAATGTAAAGTGGGTAACTGAATTTGGAAATTTGGGGAATATTTTCCCAAATTCATAGTCGAAGAAGATGCTCTTTAATACTAAATTAGAGTAGCTCCTATCATAGTGGTATATGGGAGCATCTTGGTGCATTATCAGTATTTTTCCAGTTGTGAGAGAGTTTAGCCAAGCTAGTTTGTCAAGGATTATAGTGATGCAGTAGCATACCTTCTTTTGGTAAACTTTAGTAATGTTTAAATCCAAGAGTCCTTAAATTTAAGGTATTGGATGTTGTATGTTTAGATACAAATCTTTTGAGCAGTGTAACCTCAGCGCACTAGTATATGGTTAGCTGAAAAAAATCAACGCTTATGTAGGTACACAACCTCTTTGAATAATATGCAAGCTGTACCTATGTTGCATAAGAGCACTAGTGTGACTCAAATTATGGGTAACGCCAAAACAAGGTTTGTGGGAACACCTGCAGCTTTTTATTAGCTAGTTGATAGTTCTGAGACAGCAGCATTTGGTAAAACTGATTTACTTGTCACGTTCTGTTCTACTTGCACATCTCGGCATAGAGAGTATTAGTCATCCCAGTCATGTTTCCACAACTTGCCTTAGTCCCTCCTGAGGGTCTCCCAGAATTTGCAGAAGAGCTTTTCTTTGGTCCATGGCTTCACAGGTCAGTTCATCTTCTGGGACCCCTCTCTGCCTTCTGGTTAAGGAATCCGTGCACACATACGGGATGACTCATCAGTGGGATGGATGTTCAGACACCAAAAAGGTGCTGGTAACTTGACAGGAACTTCCACATTCTTGGAGGTATGTGTGCATGTCCACCTCGCATTTAATACTACCTTGATTATATATAATTGAGTTATCTTCAATTGCATTTTAAAATACATAGATACACATACAATTCGATGTGTTTCTTGCACGAAATTTTAAGTGTTCACACATCAGGGCTTCATGTTTGAAAAAACGTGAAAAAAGTTGCTAGTTTTAAAATTCTGCAGTATAGAATACAGAAAAAAAAAAAAGAGAACTTCAGAATTTGTCTGTTCTAATGGGATATAGTGGCAAGGACAAGAGCAGCCTATGTTACTACATATGCCGAGCATGCCTTGTTGGATCTCGTACGTTGCTGAAATGGATGTACTACAGCTTGTCTGCAGGATAAGCTTTTGTGCCCCTTCTCTCTGGTAGCTGTAGGATGTCAGATCTCTTGTCAGAGCCAAAGCAGCCCCTGTGAAGCTCAGATGAGTTTCAAAGGGCAAAGGGAAAATTACCCTTTTTAAGGTACTTGCATTTTACTGAGATCATGCTTCTTTTAGACAATAGCATTTATTTTATTTTTTCAATGATTAAACACTAAAGTCCAGAAAACAGCAATTTTTTAATGCAACCTAAGGAGACAGAAGGAAAAAATAAGCAGGTATTTGTACCAAGCTAAATTTCGCAAGGCTAGGAGAGTTCTATACAGTCAATTTATACACCCACCCAGAATGCCAGTTTGTTGTGCATAAGTACATAAGTAAAGAATTTGAAGTTATAAAATGTGGTCATGTAGATCATTCAGTAAAATGGTCCACAATGTGTTTTCATACTGAGCTCCTAAGAAGTTTGCATCTTACTATGTTAGTAATACTAGTACAATTAGTAGTAGCGTAATTAGTACGATGGTACTTAGTAATTGATTACAAATACTACTTTGCTTTTGAATGGAATGTGTTGGAATATGCGTAGTAGCACGACTAGTTCTCTCTGACCTAATCACTTTCTCACTTGTTATGTAAAGTACACATGTCTATTCAGGAAATAATTGGAAGAGTGTCACTAGTTTAGCATTCTGCTTGGATGTGTGTGCTTTCTCTTTTCATAAAAACGGAATATCCCTCCTTGCATATCTGACAATTTTTCAGCCTTTAGGACAAGGATATGTCAGTTGAGTCCTACTGCTCAAAGTGGAGTACAGAACTGTAGTGGAATAAAGCATGTGGTCTGAACATGCATTTAATTTCTGTATATTTGGATCTTAACCTGATCTGTAGTGCATCTACTTACTGCAGTGCTTCTTTTTGTTGCACAGATTTGGAAATTGCTCCAAGTAACTAAGCAAGCTGGAATAAGAATTAAACCAGTATGACTTTTAAAGTAAAACTTTTTTTTAGCTAATTTAGTGTTTAACGATTGAGAAACATAGTATTTATTAAAAAACGTGAAAAATCCAGGCATACTCTGAGGGCTGTTTTGGAAGACTTTCAGGAAAAAAATATACAGTGTGTTCTGTTGATTCACATGCAGATCATAATTTGGATGCCTTCACTAGATCATATAAAAACTAATGCAAGAAGCACTCGTTTATGAACTAGTTATACTTGATAATGTTATGTTCACATCTAGATTCTCAGCTAAAGTTGGGCTAAGAAACTTTATTTCTTTCTGCTAAATATATGCATGTTGACATAGTACAAAATCCAAGGATGCAAGTTATTTTTGTGAGGTCACATTATTGTGACTTCTTTTCCTCTTGATAATTCCCTGTGCCATTCCAAGGACATGCTGCAGCTCCTTTACTTTTATATTTCCAGCAAACCAAGACTCCTTAGATAGACTAGAAATACGCTTTTGGCTGTCATTTTCTCAAAGCAGAAGTCTCCACTGGCAGGCCTGCTTGCTGCATCCATTCCTTTCTACTAGCTCATGTGTCTTTGGTTACTGGGAGATGAGTTGCTTATGTTAAATTTTGTAAGAAGGTTAAGTTTTGTTAGAAAGATAACTCAGAATTGAGTCATAATATTCAAGAGGAAGCTGGAGTTAACGGAGTTAACATTAACTGTTTATCAATATACAGAGGTCCATGATGTTATAGGACAGACGTTTTGCATAGTAACATATTTTAAATTTCATGAACTTGTTAACTCTTACAATATTTTTTCTCTGATTCTACCATCTTCCGTGTGCTTGTTTTTGTTTTTTTTGTCTTTTAGAGACCTTCTGTACTTGAAACTGAGAAGCAACTGTGCAGTCTGAATATAGTGGCCTATTCCAGTGCCTGAAGCTGATTACATTCATAATGAAGAGAGCTAGGCAGAAGGCTGTGGTAGAAAACGAAGCTCCTCAAACATCACAGAAAATTAAGAAAAAGAGGACTGGTTTCCAGGGAGCACGGTTTGGAGAGGCCAGCCTGCCCGGCTCGGGCTGGGGGAGCCTGCCACACCACGTCATCCTGAGGATCTTTCAGTTTCTGCCTTTAGTCGATCGAGCCAGGGCATCCTCCGTTTGTCGAAGGTGGAACGAAACTTTCCATGTCCCGGAACTCTGGAGGAGGTTTGAATTTGAGCTCAGCCAGCCAGCTACTTCTTATTTAAAGTCTACTCATCCTGATCTCATTCAGCAGATTATCAAGAGGCATGCTGATCATCTGCAGTACGTCAGCTTCAAGGTAAAGGCTGGAACATATTTTTAAAAACACAGCTGCTACCACTCCTTTCCATGCAGACACCTTATTTTCCTTCCTACCTCTGCAGCTTAGTTCCCGTACAGTGAAGAAAAAAGTAACAATATGTGATGCTGTGCTGAAGGCTACGTGACTTGTTTTCAAAATACAGACTGTGGAGGTTTTATATTGTGAATGCAATAATAGTGGCAGCTGAAGTGCTCAACAGATTAATCTGCAAATAGAAGAATTTAAGAAAAATTTATTTGTAGGAAATATTTCTTAAGTTACATGTATTATTAGTGCTGTTGCTGAACTTTGTTACACTTGGAGATCTTGTGATTGGGTTGTGTAGCAGGACACGGAGCTAATCAGTTATTAAGGGAGCTGAGATGGAGCAGTGATTTGTCTAGAGCTACCTGTCAGGCTTATGGATGCATTGGGGACCTTCAGCTCATTATTAAATATGTTAAGCTATTGTCCCCGAAGTAACCTGAACTAGCTTCCTAAGGCTTTTTAGTTCTGCTTTAACTTGTCAAGTGAGTGTTTGTATGCATGCACACATACGTGGCATGCCACTGTCCATCATAATGCCAGTACTAATTACACCTGTTATTAAGGAGGAAATATGGGCATGAGGCTCTTAGAGAAGGGCTGGGTTTAAATTACTCATATCAGAAATACCTATGCTCTGCTGTACATTTTGATAATGCAGTAGTTCCAAAAATACTTTAACTTCTCTTATCGTTAAATTTCTACTTAATGTTACTTTGACCTGGTGGCAAATGAAATCTTGTGCAATACAGGCCGTGGTGCTTGTATTCCTTGGTATTTGTGACACTGTTAAGTTTCTAAATAGTAATAGTGAATAACTACATGATTCTTAAATTGCTTTTATAGGTTGATAGTAGCACAGAGTCAGCAGAAGCAGCCTGTGACATCCTTTCTCAGTTGGTGAACTGTTCTATCAAGACACTGGGTTTGATTTCTACAGCAAAACCAAGCTTCATGAATGTCTCTAAGGTAATGTCCTACAAACTGTATTTTTATAAGTAGAGATACTGAGAATTTTTTTTTCAGGAAAATATTTATTCACTCTTTAAACAACTTTAAGAGAAAACTGGATAGTAATAATAATAGTTGTGCTTATGTAGGAAAGTATATGATGTTGATATTATAGATTTGTGAGAACAGTTACTTGGCTGATACTTTTTTAATAAATCCTTCTATATTTATTGGTCTGTTATCTTGTATCTACTAAAATGAGGAAATAAACTTAGGTTCCCTTCATTAAATTTAGTAGTGTTGTTAACTTCACAGCATAAAGGAGTGAAACTCTTCTGAATTCAGAAGAGTTGATCCTTCTAATTTCCACATTAAAAGATACAGCAATCACTAGTTCCAATGTACTGAAAAAATTGAGATTTTTTTTAGTTTACTTTTTTTTCTCTCTCTTGGCAAGGTCACAGGAGAGTTATTTTCTAGAAGATAAAATAAATGACACTTTTTTTTATCTTGCAGTTTTTTTATCTTGCAGTTAAACTAAAGTCTTTGAATGCAGAAGTTTGACTTATACATAAGGTTTATGTTCTCATGCTTTTTTTTTTTTCCCCCCCGAAACAGGCTCATTTTGCTTCAGCGCTGACAGTAGTTTTTGTTAACTCCAAGTCACTGTCATCAATCAAGATTGACGACACACCCGTGGATGATCCTTCTTTGAAAGTTCTTGTTGCTAACAATAGCGATACTCTAAAACTACTGAAAATGAGCAGTTGTCCTTATGTGTCACCTGCTGGTGAGTAGTGAATTTGAGAAATGTAATATTAAGAGTAGGAAACGATAGGATTTAGGTTTGAAATGTTATCTGTATTTTCCATGCCTTTTTGAGTCTTTTAGCATAGGCCTTTTCTTGGCCTAATCTTAGCTGTTTCTAAAGTTTGAAGGGGAAAAAAAAGTCCCTTTAAATGAACTGGAGTAGTTGGTCAGCGTGGAGGTGCTTCTCACTTGACTGCATCTTCTAGAAGTCCTGGAGATTCTCATGTTTTATGGGAATAAAAAAACAAAACCTGTAGATCAAGTGCTGCTTGATGGGATAAAGAAGGTATTTTTAAGATGCTTGAGTTAAATTTATTAAAAAAAGATTTTAGTGCTTTGAAGTTGTGTTACAGAAAGATGAGACTTTACAAACTTTAAAATTTAGTAGTATAAGACCAAAGGGCTTTTCAGTTTCTGCAGTGCCCTCCAGTGTCCAGATCTGGTAGTACAAATGGTTGTTGTTCTGGTGCAGTAGTTGGTGAAGGGCTCGCTCCTTCCAAGGTAAATTGCAGGATTTCTTGACAGCTCAGAGGGCCTTTGGGTCCACACGTGAACAGATGTGATATTTAGAACTTTGTCCTACTTTTGGTTCTTGGTTATGGGCACGAAGACTCAAGACAGTAAACTTAGTGCTTGCTCAAGTTATACGGTAAATAATTGTTAGTTATATTCACTTCTTATTTAACAAAGTAATATTTTTATTTCCCAGGAATTCTTTGTGTTGCTGACCAGTGTCATGGACTTAAGGAGCTGGCTTTGAACTACTACATTTTAAGTGATGAACTGCTGCTGGCTCTTTCAAGTGAAAAACATGTTGATCTCGAACACCTTCGGATAGATGTTGTGAGTGAAAATCCTGGACAAGTTGAATTTCATACCATTAAAAAGCAAAGCTGGGATGCTCTTGTTAAACACTCCCCCAAAGTCAACATTGTGATGTATTTTTTCTTGTATGAAGAAGAATTTGATGCTTTCTTCAGAGAGGAAACCCCTGTTACACACCTGTACTTTGGCCGTGCAGTAAGCAAAGCAATGTTAGGTCGTATTGGCATGAATTGCCCGAGGTTAATTGAGCTGGTGGTTTGTGCTAATGGACTTCAGCCTTTGGATGATGAACTTATGCAGATTGCAGAGCGCTGTAAGAACCTAACAGCAATGGGGCTTGGTGAGTGTGAAGTAACTTGCAGGGGGTTTATCGAGTTTGTGAAGATGTGTGGTGGCAGGCTCACCCAGCTCTCTATAATGGAGGAGGTGTTGATTCCAGATAATGATTATAACTTGGATCAGCTTCATTCTGAAGTCTCCAAGCACCTTGGAAGAATGTGGTTTCCTGATATGATGCCGACGTGGTGAACTGTCTACATCTGTGGATAAACTGTTAGGATCAGGGTGTTGCTCTCTATGCAAGTAAGGAACTTTAAAATGGAAACATATAGGAAACATCCCAGATTTCAGTTTCTCTTCCTTGAGACCCTGGATATAGGGGTAACAGTAAATCACTCAAGAATGTTCATGGTATAGTGAAATAGCAATTAAGTGTACTTAACTGTAGACGCTCTTGAAAGTATGTCCATGGTTTACAGGTACTTTTTTACTTCAGTTAAATGAGGCTTCTCTGATTTAGTTTCAGTTTAATCTATTGAAGTTAAACTTTTTTTTTGTGCTTAGTCTTTCTGACATAGTCAGGAGATAACTAGAGAAGCTTTCCTCCTTGAGCAAATCCGGCTTGTGGAGAGCTGGATAAAACTTGGGAGTTCAGGAAAACCCTGTTGTTTGCCATGATGTTTTCTGCAGCAGATTTTTCACAGTTCTTGTTATAAGTGTAAAGGCTCATACTTTATATTAGAGTAACCTGAACTGATGTAAGTATTTTTATTTAGCTTAAGCTCACTTGATGCGAGTACCTTAAAGTGGTGTGGTAAGTATTAAGTTTATGCCCCCCAAACCTTCCTGATTTTAAATTGCACTTTAAGTCACTTTAAGATTAGCTGAATTGTAGAGACAGTTTTGTAGAGTATGTTGTTTTTCTATTTTATGCACTTAAGTGGATGGGGAAAGAGACCTTGTTAAAATTGCTGGATTTAAAAGTTTGAATCTAGGTTGGTTATTTACATCATCAGTAAAAGACTGTGGGAACTGTAGAATAAAGGGAATAGCTTTTGTGTCGGACACAGTCCAAGTCTTTGACTACGAACACTGATGTCTGAGTGCTGTTCCATGCTTCTGTTACTAAGAGATTAGAAGGATTTCAGGAAAATGCCCAGTCAGAAGGAAGGTTTGAGAGGAAAATGGTGATCTTCAGGCCCCTTCTGCCAGGAGTTAAGGGTTAAGAGCACTTTCAAAACTTATTTGCCATTCAGAGGCCACAGTAACTTGCCACAGTTCAGAACTGTGAGTAGAAGGATTTCAGGAAAATGCCCAGTGAGAAGGAAGGTTTGAGAGGAAAACGGTGATCTTCAGGCCCCTTCTGCCTGGAATTAAGCGTTAAGAGCCCTTCCAAAACTTATTTGCCATTCAGAGGCCACAATAATCTGTAGCAGCTTTGCCTGAGTTTGCCACAGTAACTTGCCACAGTTCTCAGGACTGTGAGCCCTGATTCCTAGAGCGTGTGTTGCTGGTTCCTGAAATTTTTGTTCCAGGAAAAAAATCACACGACTTCTTAATGCTTGTTACTCTTAATTGTTTTTTTGAAGGAGAAAGCTTGTATTCCTTGCTTGTGGGCAGTGGAAGGGAAGGGGGCATTTGTAGAGTATGTATATTTGTGATACTTTGCACACTTTGTAAACTAAAATGTATTATATACAAATATTACAATAATTATTTTCTTGCTGTAGTTGGTCTATCTTCCTGTTTGTAATGAGATGTGTCCCATTTGATGAATGGTGGTATTCGTGACATTATATCTAATGTCAGGTAGTTTCTTCCACAGTTAAACTTTCCTGCAAAAATAACTGCCATGGGTTGTCTAAAACTACCATCATCTTGGACAAGCTAGTTCAATGACTTGTTCACAGCTCTAAGCTAAGGGAATTAACAAGGTAATGCACGTCTGAATCAGTAATGCATTTTTGCTTTTTGCACAGTGGGGCAGGAGGGTGGGATAGGGAGGCAGAAAAAGGGCAGCCGACTGTTTGCTAGCACTTTTTATGGAAGCAAGTGCTTAATTAATCAAGGGGATTGTAATTTACCTTTGGACAGAAAGTTGAAGTATTTCCAGACAGTATTTGGTTTGATACATGCTTTGCTATAACTGAAAACTTAATAAACTGATCTAATACATGCACTGCTAACAGATACCTGTCTGTTCCACTGAATTTCACCCCCTCTCTGCAGAGTTTTGTCCTACAGTAATCCTGTACTTGAGAAACCCAGGGAAGGACAATCTAGTTTACGTAGGAGCTTAATTGTTGGCCTTCCCCATTCCTGTTGCAAACTCCAGGATGTTTTGATGTGCTGCAACTGCGAGAGAGAACTTGGACAAACCTTACAGGTGACATTTAGAAGTTCCAGAATCCTTCGTGTCTCGCTCCTACCTGACACCATTAATAAAGCACTGGTGGCTACATGCAGAAATATACTACAGGAGAAAACTTCAAATGCTTGTTGGAATATTGTCCTTTTTCTCTGTCTCTCTGTTACTAAAGGAACCACACTCTAAATTCGGGAATGATAGTTTGCTCCAGCTCAAAGGTGCTGCCAAACAGGCCTGCATTTTAGTGTTGCCAACACATATTAATGTTAGGGCCTTGCAATATTATGTAAAACCCAAAGTACTGAATCAGTAGTAACGCAGAATGTTGTGTTTTTATTTATTCTGGGTAAACATTTTTCCTTCATTCATTTAAGTAGGCTGCCCGCATGAGAAGAGAAACAACTTTTGGATGCTGAGATGAATTTATTTTGAATTTACTGCACTTCCATTTTATGTTCTTTGTCCCTTCCCCCTTTCGAGGTTGCTGGTAGGATCTGAGTGATCACAGTTCTCCACATGAATGTGGGATGTGATACCAGGAAATACTCTCTGCATTGGGAGCATTTTCCCAAGGACTTGTCCTTTTTCAATCATACCGTTGTATTTAATGGGATGGATGCAGAGCAGTTTTACGCAGAAACCTGGTTTAAGAAAAAAGAATAAATAAATAAAAGTAGCCAAATACTGTGGTCTTTGAATATAAAGGGAATAAAGCTACTGGATTGATGGAAGATGGAAAATGGGTAGGAGGTGGAGCGAGGATGGGGATTCCTTGTTTAGGAAAGAGAAGAGCTTGAAGACTTTTTACAGATCTAGAGAGAAATCCACTAAAACATCTTTGCTTTTTAAAACTTTTTTTCTGCACTTTGGGGCCCAACTTCAGTACTGTAGAGTCCTGAAAATGAGAGCTTGCCTGTTATATTGAAGAGTGGGTGCCCTATATCAGGATTTCAACATAGGAGCAAAAATTTCTGAATGTGAATGGATAGAAGATGCTGTGGCTCAAAACATGCACTTTGCTTCACTGCTTAGGTGCAATGGATCACCTCCTACGTGAAGTTGAGATAGGAGAACTAAATGAAAAATAGCTATTTACCAGATCCCCTGATTTGCACTCCGTCATCAATGGCATTTCCATTATGAAAGAACTTAATGGGTCCAGAGAGATGGCCAGAAAAGGGGGCGTACACTGTAGCTCCATCAGCACAGATGACATCCACCCCCCTGTGCTTTCCTTTACCGTTTGTCCTGAAAAAGGTTATGTTAGTTGTAAGACAGTGCTGGCATAGACTGTGGTTGAAGAATCTAAATCATGTTTTTATGGAAGGGTAGATTATGTAATGCCCTGTAGGTTTTATGATCTGTATTGTTAGATTTGCAGTTCCGTACACTGACAACCAATGTTTCTTACAACCCTTTAGATAGAAATGTGCAGTAGCAGAAATGTGGGTTAGGTGTCTTGGGAGCTCGTCCAGTCCAGCCCTCCACTGCAGTCAATGCTGGTCCTGGCACGGGGTCAGGTTGGCCAGGGTTTTGCCCAGGTGAGTCTTAAAAAGCTCCCAAGACAGATGTCATGACTCTCTGACAGCCCGTTGTGTTGCTGCCATTACCTTTGTAGTGAAAACATGACCAAATTTGCTACCTCAGCCTTCAAAGCTGAGTTTTAAAATGGACCTAACCCCACTATTTCAATGGAGCAGTAACAAACTCATGCTAATTGCAGTACCTTGGAGCTCCGTAGTATCCACATCCATATCTGTCACAGCCTCTGATCTCGTTTGTAGGATTCCCAGCACATACGGCTGACCAGCGGCGATCGTGTTGTGGAAATGGTGGAACAACTTTGAAATACGGAAACACGAGAAATCAGAATGATTCTGAATAATCTGAGGGGCTCTGTCAATTGCATTTTTGTTTCTGGGATCTGCTGCACAGCTGTAAATACTTTGTTTTCATTTTAGTTAGTAGGAATATGCTGGAGTTGTTGACACAACACAGGATTTGTCTCTCATGTGGCAGTATAAGCATATCAAGACTAGATTTAATTTTTTCTTCATACAGGGCTATCTGATTTAAGGAACACCCTTTAAAGAGAAATGCCAAGGGATTACCATGTTTCCTAGAGTGTTATCTTTTCACTAAAATACTCAGCTCTATTTTTCATTTAGCCCAACCTAATGGTGTTTCAGTCTTCAAGTCCTATTCTGCATTACTAACAAAATCTTTAAATTTGTATTTGTAAAGGATCGTCCTAAAAGGATCATGAAGAAATCATTGCTGTGTTTTATGTATGTGTGGATATATATATACACACACACACATACATGCACACACTTTTTTCTTTTTTTACCAGGTTTGAGTAGATCAGTAGGATTAGAGCGGTCGCAGTTTTCAACGTGGATGTGAGAGATGATGCCAGGAAATACTTTCTGCATTGGCAACATTCTTCCAAGTTCCTGCCCTCGCTGGATGGTGCCGTGGTATCTGATAGGGTGAATGCAGACGAGCTTCACGCAGTAACCTGGAGACAGAGGAGAAGTGAAGTCAGGAAACATCAGGTGTAGCTTTTCTTGTGCTGTTCAAGAGGTCCTCCATGTAAGAGGACTCTTACTGGAGACTGCAATGAGGAAGCAGAAGTACAGTAGAGATCCCAGCAACCTAGAATCAAAATTCTCTGAGTCGCTTATGGAAAGGGGGAAAGAAAAGAGAAACTGAGAATAGGGATAGTGTTCTCAGCAGAATAGAGACAATTCTCCCCACATAGGACATGTTACTGATATTTTTATTTTTACAGTTTTTTTGATTTTGGGTATAGTTGGTTTGCTTCCCTTCTCTTCAAAAGAGCATAGCAAGAGGGCTGTAGTTCCTGCTAGTGATGTGTGATTGTAGTTGTATTTAAATACAGGAATTAGAGAGCAAACAAGAGTTTGCTTAACTTGAAAAGCAACAGAAATATCTTACTCAAGTGAATAATGCAGCTGCTGCTGTTACTTGCCTGATCCTGTGATTTGGACTCCATCATCAATGGCATTTCCATTATGAAAGAACTTGATGGGGCCGGAGAGCTGGCCAGAAAAGGGAGCGTACACAATTGCTCCATCAGAGCAGATGACATCCACCCCCACGTGCTTCCCTTTGCCGCCGTGCCTGAAAGCATAAAGGTGTCGAGTGAAGCCTGGCAGGCCCAGCCTTAGGAACAGATATCCACACACTGCAAGATCTGAACCTTGGGCAACAATTTAAGCTTTTATGCCTGCAAAGAAGTTGGAAAATTAGTGCCTTCAATCCATCTTTAACCAATGAAAAATTAACTATTGAAAAGGATCTCTGTTCTACACACAAATACACTTGTTCCAGGGCAAAACAGAATCTTATGTTGGGATTTTTTTATTTAGAAATCCCCAAGTCGCCTAGTGACTTCCCAGTGACCACCCTGCGTTACCTGTCAGCACCGTAGCCGCCACAGCCGTATTTGTCACAGCCTCGGATCTTGTTGGTGGGGTTCCCGCTGCAGATCTGTGCCCAGTGCCTGTGTTGCTGGGGTGGGTGTATGTCCCACTGACTGCCAAAAACTCCAAGAGCAAAAGAGGAAAAGAAGGGAAATTGAAGCGCATTCTTAGTATTGTGCTATAGGAATTGGTAAGCTGCAAAGTACAGTGTGTGCTTAAAAGAGAAGACAACTGTCGTGACTCTTGTGTGTGTCACTTCTGTCTGTGTGCCATTGAATACAGCTTTCTCTTTCATTACCTGTACATGTGGCTTCTGGGGTTTTTATCCTATCCTTAAATTCCATGAGTGAAATCTAGTCCCCCTTATTCACCCAACCTGCATCATTCCTTGGAATACACTTCGCCTCAAGACCTGCATCAAATTGTCTCACTTAAATATTTATTTTTCTTCAAGGTAAAACTACAGCAGGAAGAGCTTCTCTCTAAGGAACAAGAATGGGTGCAATTAGAGTTTTCCAGATGGGGAAAGGACAGGAAATAATGTAATGTAAAAGCAACCTCTGCATCTGAACATGTGTGAGGAATAAGATGACAAATTGGTAAAATGCTAAACAGCAATGATGTAGTACTTAAATTTATAAAAAATGAATGAAGGTATTGCTTTCAACTACACTAAAGATGTACACTTTATATCTGTTAATGCTGGAAGAGAAAATTCTCTAAATACTTCAGTATGGTATGGCACTAATTCCCATGCACACCCACGCTTATATTTTAGAAAAATTATAATATTATACATTACAGTAATTCTACATAAAACTAAATTGCAATAAATGGCTTTAGCAGCGTGTATATTGGAGGAAATTTCACTGATTTCTTACTGCCTATCTGAAGAAAAAGTAAAATACAAGAGAGTAATTGCAACTCACCAGTGGACACCAAGCTGACCCAAGTGATCAGGCTGAGAGCCGACATCTTGTAGCCGTTCCACGGGTGTTCTTTGATCAAATCAAAGACATCGAGTAGTAGCTCTCTTTGGTATTTATGTACTTCGGAAAGTGCAAGTCCATTTTTTTTTGGCCAATCAATCTTGAGCAAACTATTACACCTCGAGTTGATGATATTGCCATATTAGGCTGTAAAGATGTCAACCAACTCAACTGTTGTTAGAGCCGGTTGGGAAAGATAAATGATTGGCCTCTTAGCACACACTAACAGATGGAAGCAGCAATCCCAGTGGTCAGGAAGCTCCAGTTGAACCATTTCTCAACTCTCTTCCTCCTCCTGAAGTGAGGGTGCATTTTGGCCAAAGATTCAGGAACAGAGAACATGGACCAGGGACTTCAGTTGGAGGGAAAATCTTTTATTATCTTTATTTTAAAATCTTTAACACCAGTTCAATGTTTTGGCCCTTCCTTGGGGGGCTTTATTGATCTACCTGCAGCCCAGTGTGAGTGCTGTGCTCATGTTGTAGTAACTGCATCCTGTGTAACCAGCATGAGAGAGAGTCAAGAATTTCCTAGGATGTAGGTATCAAAGTGTTGCTGAGCTTAGTTAGCTAGATACCGCACTTTCCTTTCTGCTAGGAACAAAAATCACTTAAAAATAAATGAGTTTTGGCTCTTATCTGGTTGTTCTCAGTCATGGGGCCTCCAAACATGGTGTCTGTGGTAATGGTCTCTATCTGCCAGGTCTTTAGGCCTCATTTTACTCCAGATTGCCAGCTTGCAGTAGTAGGATTTTACATCTCTCATTGTATAAATTTTACCCAGCGACACCTGCCTAAAAAAACAGGTTTCTTTAATAGCCTTTTATAAACTAATGAGGTGGTTGTTATTACCAAGGGAGGAACTGCAGCACCTCTGTTCTCTCTACAGAGTCTTTGGAGAAAGAAAAGTGGAGTATAAAATAAGCTGGACTTTTTATAGGTAAGAGATTTGCAGTATGACTCTGGGGTCAGAGAAAGTGAGAGCAGTGCTTATTTGATTGCTGCATTGCAATTTGGTATTTTGTTAGACAGCTTGGAGTTGCCAGTAATTTTTTACATCTGCATTTGTGTTGCTGGGCTTACTGCAGCTTGCTGCTCGCTGGGAGCATGTGCTTTTTGTGTCTCCTTCTTAAGAGATCTTAATAGCATCGTGTCTTGCTCGATTCTTTCTTAAATGAAGAGCTCAAGATATCTTTTTTTTTTACAATATAACTGATGGAAGTATTTTGCTCAAAAAAAAAAAAAAAAAAAAAGGAGTTTTAAAATGCGTGTTTCAGTAGTTGGGATGTAGCCTGCCTTTGCTGTGTGGTCTGGCAGAGCGGACTTGTCACCACGGACAGTTGGGCGCCGGGAAGCGGTGAAACCCTTGGCGCCAGCCCCGTGTTGGGCAATGAAGGTGTCCGTGCGCGAGGCGGTAGGTGCTGTTGTGAAAGGGGCCCCGTGGTTGCGCCGAGCGCCCCGTAACAGAAGGATATGGGACAAGCGGGTTGCGTGGCCCCTCGGAGCTGCGGTCGGGCCACTTCCCTGCCCGTGGGCAGGAGCAAACGGAGCGAAGACGATCCCTGGCCAACACGATGTACCAGGCTCTCCTAGTGGGAGATTCCTCTCCAGATGAATCCTTCCTAGGATTCGTACCAGGAGCCCCGCGACTGCTAATCAGGGTCTATATGTACCTCAAGGGAGGCAGTGAGGAGGATGGTGCTGGTCTCTTTTCACTGGTGGCCACCAACAGAACTAGAGGTAATGGCCGCAAACTGAAGCACCAAAAGTTCCACAGGAACCTAAGGAAAAATTTCTTGACAGTGAGGGTGCTAGAGCACTGGAACAGGCTGCCCAGAGAGGTTGTGGAGTCTCCTTCTCTGGAGATCTTCAAACCCGCTTGGACGCAGTCCTGTGCCACGCGCTCTAGGTGACCCTGCGTGTGCAGGGGGGTTGGACTAGATGACCCCTAAAGGTCCCTTCCAGCCTTAAGCATTCTATGATTCTATGACTTTGATGGGAAGAGAAGGGAGTTCTGTTATCAGAACTGCTCTCTGGACTCCTTCATAACTCCCCGTGGCCCTACTTTGTAGCAGCAGGAAGTGTTTCATGTTTTACTAGAGAAAACAACACAGTGATAACAAGTTTTTGAAGAGAAGCTTCATTCAGACAAACTTCTCATTTCAGCCAAGTTTAAGCAGCTGGGGGCAGTTCTTTTGTTTCCAAATTTAATGTGGCAGTGATGTTGTCTGAGTCTCGGAATTACCTCTGGATTTGCAAACAGAACTGGTAAGTCTTTCTTCTCCCAGACTTACTTGTCTCAAAGCTTTTTACAGACTTGTTTTCAGTAAATGAGTTTTTCAGTAAAATGAGCTTTTGGTAAATGAACTATTTTACTAACAAATAAAACCAAGAAAGTTTATTTAGGCCCAGTCGTGATAGCGTTAATGATGAAGCAGGTAGCTGAAGACACAAGGAGCTTTGGACGTTTTGACATTTCCAGGGTTGCCCGGTTTGCAGCTGTGGTGTGAGGGACAGCTAGGGATTAGTCGCTAACATGAAGGCCCAAACTTTCTGCCTTTTAATATATATATATATATAAAGGAGAAGCTCCACAAAGATCCCTCATCAGTTTCAGGTGAGGTGGTGAGCTAAGCATGTCAAGCTTTGCTTTCCAGGTGATGTATGTGCATTACGGTGTTTAGAAACCTCAAAAGCTGTTTGTCTGGAAAAAGAATAATAGCGTGAATTGTAAAAAAACAAATTATGCTTTAGAAATTCACTGTGGTAGAAGTCGTGCAATTAGCAGCACGGTGAAAATCAAGCTGGCACGTGGGATTTAATCAAGCTTTATCATTGCTTTAGGAGGCCGCAATGAGATGAGGTTTGTCACAAAGCCTAAATGAGTTTTAGCTGTCTGGTTCAGGTTGTAGTATCACTGAAAAATCAGCAGGTTGTGCTACTTGATCAGCCAAAAGACCTCTTCGGTGTTATGTTAAATAGATACTGTGCTGTAGAACACTTAAATACATGGAATGGTCTAAGTTTGCCCACTCTTGGGCAAATGGTTGCCCCATTCCCGCCCCAGACCTCGAGGACTTCTGCAACAGCCACTTTTTTGCATTTATATTTTGCATTTCCAGCACTCGGGTCGCTGGTGCTACCTAAGTATCTCTGGGAGTTGCAATAGGGTGATGGGATCATCTGTCCTCCAGGCAAACTTTGTGAAAGCACCAAAGAAATCCAAAACAATTTGTAAGGAATCATTGTTTTAATAAGGTAATTTCCCCTACAGAAGTGAAATGAAGATTTGGGCTTACTGAAGAAATATAGCTGCAAAGAGAGCAGGGATGCGCTGGCCTGGCGTGTTACAGCCCAGGTCGCTGCGTTGCTGGTGAACATCAAGAGAGTGTGCAGGGTATGTTGACATCTATAGTGCATTTATTCTTGCTCCCCTGCATGAAGCTCCCCTGCATGAAGCTCCCCTGCATGAAGCTCCCCTGCATGAAGCTCCCCTGCATGAAGCTCCCCTGCATGAAGCTCCCCTGCATGCTCCCCTGCATGAAGCATTTTGTTGGTGGGCGCTTGGCTTTCCTTTGCAGAGACCCCATTCAAGGTTTGGTGGCTTCTGCTTTACTCAAGGGACTATCGGCGTGCAAGCGAGTTAGTGGGTACACAAGAGATAGGCCAAACCTTCGCTTCCGATGCCTTTGTGGCCTTCACAAGTGGGGCGTGGGGTCGGTGAGGTCGCAGTTCTGGACGTGGACATGGGAGGTGATGCCTCGGTACACGCTTTGCATGGGCAGCAGGACGCCGATCTTCTCACCCTTCCTGATGGGGCCGCTTGACTTGAGTGGTTTGATGTAGAACATCTTGACGCAGAAACCTGTTGACAGGGCATGGAGAAGGGAGTGGGAACCGCTGCTCCCGTGAGCTGTTCAGGAACCCAACAACATTGTAAAATTCAGTGGAAATGCTGGGCGATGGGAACTTTTGAGCTATAGCAGCAGGAAAAGCTGCAGAAAATGGGATGCAGCAATAGCCTTGAGAGGAGAGCTTAGGAAAAGCAATGGATTAACCAGGAGCAGAGTAGAGAAAGGGGATCACAAGGGTGAAAGCTGCATGAGCAAGTCAAAGACACACTGCTGTCCCTTCTTATCCCAAACATGCCAATGCACCAGCCTGACCCCTTTGAATTTATTTTTTTATGAGGATGAATTGCTCTGATCTGTACTGTCCCCTTCATCCCTTGAAAGGATGATGACCAACCACTGATCCATGCACAGATCCATGTTTCCCACCACCAGTGGCACACGGAGCCTGGCCCAGTTACGTGCACAGGAGGCTGCAACTGCGTTTGGGCTTCAGCTGTAAATGTTTCTGTGGAAGGTTGTTTTTAACAGGGCTTCTGGTTTCTGCCAGAATTTGGGGATAATCCATCTGGATGTAGCTTGGTTTGCTCTGCTATGACTCAAGATCCTGCTATGACTCATAACATTAAGTGGCTTCAAGTGTCCATTAGCCTCTGGCAGTGGTTGGATTTAATGGGACTCACAGGAGCCAAATCCTGGATTTCTAGGTTATCTTTTTGCTTGGACTCCCATGCTATAAAACTACAGTTCTGGCTGCATTCGTGATTTTTGGGCTTATTTTAAAGTCTCATAGAGGAACTGGAGTGCTCTACCACTGGGCTTTGTAAAATGCCCATCTTTGAGCTTCGGTACCTGACCCGGAGAGCTGCACGCCGTCATCGATGGCGTTGCCGTAGGGCCGCGTTCGCCGCTCGATCCTCCCCGTGAAGGGCGCGTGGACCGTGGAGCCGTCCTCACACACCACGTCCACCCCTCTGTGCCGCTTGCCACCCCTGCAAGAGAAGAGCAAAGTGTCCCGGGTCATCCACGGCGGATCCGCGCCAGCCTTCCAGGTGGGAGCCAAGTCCTCCAGCCCCTGCCCCATTCCACCTTTTTAAGGTTTTGTTTTGTATTGGGAATTTCTCCAGTGCTCATCTTCACCTGCGCTCGTTGTATCCGCCGCAGCCCTTGGTGTCACAGCCTCTGATCTTGTTTGCGGGTTGACTCGGGCAGATGTTGGCCCATTGGGCTGCAACAGCTAGAAAAAAAGAGAGGAGAAGAGCAAAAATGAGCAAAAGGCTAGAAACAGGGTTTCCCAGTCCTGGTTATTTCAGAGCTGCTGCTTTTAACGTCCATGAAGGGCAACATGAAAACTTGAAGACATGATACAAGGTCTGTTGAAATCCATAGTAAGGCTGCCCTGGGCTTTGCTGTAACTGTGGATCTAGGGAGAACATTAAATACAGAAGCATCTATGGGGACACTTTTTGTTTAGGAAGCTGATCTTTAAGTAAAAGGGTTTTTGAGGAAAAATAAATGCTGATAGCAAGTTATAGACTTTAATCTGCCCTTTCTTACCTAGCCACCATAGATATTGCTCCTCAAATCATTTGAGTACAGGTGTTAACCCAACTCAAGAGGCTTCCCCATGGTTGCTCTACAATGTGAGGGGGTTTATTTTTGAAAAGCAAGAAAATGGCAGTCAAAAATAAATCGGCTCCTATATCCTTAGGGATGAACTTCAGGAAAAAAAATAAAAGAAAGAGAAGGCAGTTTTCAAAGATCAATGTTTACAAAAAAAAAAAAAATCTAACTTACCGCTGGAGATTGCAATCGCGAAAATGACTGCTGTGGCTCGGTGCATTTTTGCGTGCCTTGGGAGCTTTGTTTTCACACTGAAAGGTCTAAAATACCCTGCTTTCTATTTATACATCCCAGCAGAAGCTCTAGCCAATTTTTTCCAGCCAATCACAAAATTTATGGGGCACTAGTTCTTTTGCTTCCAGATTCAAGCCAAGGAGCAAGAACGGACAACAGCCCAGCTAACTGGGGCTGAAGAGGCTCCAGCTGAGCCTCTTCGTTTATTTAGCAATACCAGCTAAATACTATTTTGTTTGCAACCAAGCACTGACTTTTAAAGCCAGACTTTAAGGGCGATTTGCAGCTCTTTCTCTCCATTCCTGCCTCTTGCGCAACTGCAGAGTTTAGCAGGACAATTTGGGTGGAGAAGGGGAAAAGAATTCAGATGAACTTTAAAAATATCTGGGCGGATAAATACCTCGCGCTCCCACCATGTCTTGGAATAAATGGAGCCAGGTGGCCTTATCCTTGAAGAATGCAACTTTTTGCTGGGGAAGCTACATGTTTTGATCAAACAGCACGTAAAACGGGGCTCTTTTCTCCCATATTTATTTGCCACTTTATTATGCCCCCCAGATATTCCTGTGTTTCTGATGTGATACCTGCAGCACAACCAGGGGGAAGACACACATGTTTACAGTCTCTGCTGTGCCTGAACGGGGCAAAAAAAAAAAAGAAGTAAGAAACCCTATAATATTGTGGCTGAGCAAAATTACAGGAAATTCAAGAAATAGAGAACGCTGGAGCATGAACAAGACCATCGCGGGAGTTATTTCTGGGAAGGCAGGGAATGTGATCCATTGGTTTATGGCCAGGAGCTGGAAGTTGTTTGTCTCCTTGGCTCGTGAAGAGCCTGGTCTGGGCCACAGGGAGCCGCTGACCGTTTTATTTCTCTGTGCAATGGAAAAGGAAAGCCAGGGATGTGGGTGGCTTTGTTTTCAGATGGGATGTTGTGCCCTCAGTGCCTCTCTTCAGCAGCGTTTCCATCGGTGGTATCGCATCGAGGGGTTGAGGTTGGCCATGCAGTCCCAAAATGGCCCAGAAGCCGAGTGTAGACGTGAGGGATTCGAAGGCAGCTCCCCTGCCAGCAGCACTGGCGGCAGCTGAGCAGAAACCATGATTTGATGAATCCACATGAACTTAAGGAAAAATTTCTCACCAGTGAGGGTGCCAGAGCACTGGAACAGGCTGCCCAGAGAGGTTGTGGAGTCTCCTTCTCTGGAGATCTTCCAAACCCGCTTGGATGCAGTCCTGTGCCACGTGCTCTAGGTGACCCTGCGTGTGCAGGGGGTTGGACTGGATGACCTCGAGAGGTCCCTTCCCACCTTAAGCATTCTATGATTCTATGATATACACGAGAAAAGCTGGTGCTGGCAGCAGACCTTCAAGACGAGCATGCCACCTTGTCCCTGTCCCCTTGCCCAGCGCGGTAGCGTGCAACTGTGTCACGGGAGGCTGGGGTGAATTCCTAGTGACAAGGAAGCAGCTTACATTGGACAAAACTAACACCTGAAATGAGGCAAAGGGTGCCTGGGGACACCATTCAGTGCCTGCAGGGAGGCTTCAGCAGCCGTTTTCTCCAACTTCTACTATTTTTCTGATCCTCACGTATGCTGGGAGGAAATATGTTTGAATTTACTTATTTGATGCTTTGAAAGAGTGCATTTAGAATATGCAGGGAAAAAACAATACCTAGCTCTCTGCACCTGGGTATCGGTTAACCCAGCTCAGATAAAATAGCATTATCTTTAATTTATTTTGTTAAGGGCTCAGTCTGCTAGAGAATTACCAAGCAGTGTCCAAGAGAATTTAAGAGGGCTCATGGAGAAGCAAGGCTCCTTTGTGCTGTCCTGTTGCTCTTTGGAAAGTGAAGGCAGGGGATTTGTTCCTGGCCCCCAGTTATCACTCTTGGACAACCCATTTTAAGACTGGTTAGTCCCTACGAAGCAGAGCAAGGATGTGACAAAGTGGCAAGTGGCTTGCTCACAAATAAGCCCAACAGTTAAGTGCAATGCAGATAAGATTTAAAAGGCAATGATATTAAATCCTAGTCCTAAAACTCATCAACGTCATTAAAAGCAATTTCCAAAACTGTAACCATGCTGCGATCTAATAAAGTTCCCATTCATCTAGAAACATCTGCCTCAAAGCTTGGCGCTCGGAAGACGCGGTATTTTCCCTGCTTATGGCAGGCACACAAATAGCTCCAAGAGCTGCATTTCTGCTCTGCACATAAATTACCCAGGCGTGAGCAAGTTTGCTGGCAATGCTCAAAAGGGCGCGAATGCTCAGCCTGACCGGCAGATGCTGCAAACGCTCTGAGCTCCTGTCCTCCCACCTCTGTTTCTGAGGAAAAAAATAAATAGAAAGAACAGGATGTTCCAGAGGACCCGGGTGTCCAGCAGCAGCTGTTTGATCTGCCTCCCCTTCGCTGATAACATCTCAAACCTTGAAAGAAATAGGAACTCGTTTAGTGCCAAATTTTTTTAAGGGGATTTTTTTTAGTGCTTGTTTTAACATTTAAGGGACTCCTGCAATGCAACATCTGGCTCGTGCAAGGGGCACTGAGGGAAAGGCTGCTAACGAAGCCCTGCTTGGTTAATAAGTGGCGCTGAGGGGCTCTGTTGCAAAGTTAGGGGGGAAATAGTGTAGAAACGCTCCGCCTGCGGGAAAGCAGGGTTTTGTGCTTCCCCCAGAGCCTTGCTTCAAGCTGTGGAAACCCATGGCGGTTTTTTATTAGTTAAAGCAACCGAAGGCACCCAGTGCAATTGCGGAAACAACCTCGCAGCTCCCGAGTGGTGGCAAATACGCTCCTTCCTTGGTGCCCCATATACATATATTTTTGAATCTGTATAGATGCAGATACGAAATTTGTGGGTGTAAATGCATATAATTTTTCCCTTTTTTTTTTTTCTGTTTTCCTTTTCTCCTCCATCTTCTATACATAACCCAATCCCTCAAAGTGCCTGTCCCAAGCAATTTGCATTATCGCTCATAAATGCCAGTGCCCTTTTGGTGATAGTTATTCTCGCTCTCTTATTTATTTATTTATTTTAATATTCAGCTGGTGTTATTTCCCATCTTTTATTTTTGCAGGACTGCAGCCCAGGGAAAGGCTCCGCGGGTGCTGCTATGTGTTTAGGGTCTTGCATTTCCAGGGCTCGTTTGAGGGTGTTTTTGGTGCTGGTGAAATAGTTGCTGACTCTGGGACGAGGGATTCCTCACAAGGTCCCGATTCAGGATGATGAATCCTGCAGCAGAGCCGCGCTGCTTCCCCGCATCCGAGCCCTGATGCCGGAGGTGTCTCCACAGAGGAGACCGGGTCTGTAAAAGCAACTGCAGAGCACTGAGCCCATTAGAGGAAAAGTTATTGGTGGCACCCAGACGCTTCGGATGTGGCACACGGGGCTTGGCAGCCCTAGCTGGGGTGGAGGTGGTTGGAGGCTTGCTGGGGTTTCACCGCTGTTGGGACGTCCCTTAGAAAGCAGGGGGTGTTTTTAGAGAAAATACCTGCTCGGGTGGGGAAGCTGCGCTGGGTTCGCGTTGCTCCCGGCGGCTCCTTTCCGCGCTCCCCGGCAGAGGGTGCAGCTGCTTCTCCGTTCTGCACGGTTGAATTTGGGCGAAAGCAGCTCCCTGCCCCTCGCTGCAGCCTCTTCCTTCTTCAAAAAGAGGAGGTTGCAGGGGCCTTTGCTACTGCAAAACTGGAACTATTTAATGCTTGCATCAAAAACAATTTCAAGCAATATTTGCCCAGCCAGGCAGGAGGGATTGGGGACAGCAATTGCGTAGCCCGTCTCTGTAGGACTCGCTTCTCGAGTCGCTTGGTTATAATCCCCATAAATCCCTGGCCAAAAAGCAATTTCCCTGCTGACACGGGTCAGTGTGGGAGCTCCAGCGAGGGCAGCTTCTTTCGACACCTCTTTCCTGTGACCTCAGGGCCACCAGCCCTTGGAGTCTGGGGACACACTGCCACCTTTGTGCCCTGATAGACCCTGGGTATCATTTCCTGCATGGGGAACCGGGGCTGGTGCTGCAGGCTGAGCTGATCAGGGCCCCGTTCTCAGAGTGGGATTTCGTGCTGGGTTTGCCCACTGGTGAGCAGGACGTGCGAATGCCAAGTCTCCGGGAAGCTCCCAAACCCCTTGCAGTCGTATGGTGATTTATTTATTTCATAGTGCTGCTAATGATTGACAGTAATTGGCATGGGAATAATGAGGCCCACAAAAAAAAAAAAAAAAAAAAAAAAAAAAAGAGCTCTTGCAAAAGCTGCAGTGCATCTCAAAGGGGACGGGCCTGCCTGGCCTCCTTTCAAGAGCCCTAATATTGCAGCTTAGTGCAACCTAATTACATTCAGTCTCCTCATTCCAGGCTATATTTTCTTCATAATGAGCGACAGATCTAAATTAAGTTGTGTTTCCCATGAAGAAAATATTTGCAAACTCTCCTTGTTTGCATGCTGATTCTGAAGATAGGGAACGGATAGGGGTGAGCCGCGTGCCAAAGCTGCTGCCCTTGCAGGCACAGAGGGCATCGGGAGCATCTTGGTGCTGCCTGCATCCAGGCAGAGCATCCCTCCTTGCTGCCAGCCACTACAGCAACAGTCTGTCTTCACCTAGTGATGGCCAAAAAACAGCCTATTTTAAATGCAAAGCTGTTTTGTGTCTATCTGTGTCTACAAGATCCATGTTCTTACACTGAGACTTGAGCACCTTCCATTGAATCTGATCCAATGTTTTGGGCTCAGGTGACTTGGCTCATTGAGTGCCCATTTCCTTGCCTCTGGTCTCCTGGTAGAAAGAGCAAGTGAGTCACTCTTGCTTCTTCCTTCCTTTCCCAAAGAGCTGGCCTGGGAAAAAGCGATGAACTTCCGACATCTGTGTCGTGGGCAAGAAGCTGAGGCTGGTCGCTATTGCAGTGTGAGTCAAAACTGATTCGGTGTGAAAGGATATTTCAGTACTTTCCCTTCCAATGGTCGTTCTTCTGCTGAAAGGCCACCAGTCTTCCCCTCTTTGCTGAGGATGTCCCAGAAAGCTGTAGCTTAACAGCATGGAAGAAAGTGTTCTGAGCAGGATGGCTTCAGTGTTGGCTAGGATTAAACTGTGTGGAGGAAAAACAAGATTATTTCACCTGTTCCTCGGAGCAGACACTTGTCTCCCCTCTTCCTCATCTCCCATTGAAAGAGACCTACCCTGGGTCCCATGCTGGTCAACCCCCATTCCTCTTCCACCTTGCATAGCTGTCTTAAAAGCAGCTTTTGTGATATTTCCAGTGGAAAATAAACCCAATGGACCAAGCAAGCTCCTGAGAAACCTTCCTGTGAGATTTCTAACTCATAAACTTCAGCAAATTCAAACTCTTCTTCAGACATTGGGGGAAAGAAGGGGAATTGCAAAGGCAAATTAGAAGATAGGCTCTTCTCTAACGAGCTGGAGTCTTTACACGTTTCCTACATCCCACTGTTCAGCTTTGATGGCAAATACTCCTGAACTCCCTTCAACCAGCAGTTGCTGGTAATTAGCAAATGACTCATTAGTACTTGAGGGTCAGAGCTCCTGGCTGGTATTTCCCTCGTGGTATTTCCTACTCCAGCAGCAGGTAAGCTGTAGTGCGATGCGCTGACTGAACCATGTCCTGCCCTCTCCATCTCTTTGGGGAAAGAAACCCCACCATCTTGCCATGCTTTCTAATGAAAAGCTCAGCTCAAAATCTAAGTATATATATTGCCTTCAGAAAGGGTGAAGCATTTTCCTACCAAAATGTTATTCCACTCCTCCCTGCAAGTGAGCCCTTATTTTCACTCTCTCTGGAAAACATACATCTCTTTTCACTTTTGTCTCCATCCTGGTCTCAATCATTTACATTTGCACTTAATTGCCTTCTTCAAAGGCAAACAGAGAAACCTTTGATTTACTAGATTGGCTAAATTCAATATCTTTCCCCAGAACAGTGGCTCAGTGTTTCCAAACAATAAGTTCAAACACTTGAATGATATAATTTCCTCACTTCTGACACTCATCAAAATCAGCATATTGCCTCCAACTTGGTCTCCCTCATATCCCAGTGGCAAGCTTAGCATAAATTTTATCCACTTTAAACAATAGTTGTGTTTGCCACACAGTGTCCTAAAGCTGCAAGGTCTGATTCGTGATATGAATAACATGCACAGTTGGACACCTACATTAACTATGGATGATGAGATCACTTCCAGTAAAATCCTGAAATGCAGTAATGTGAAAAACATCTGGTTGTTGTGCATTTGATTTAAAGTTGGAAGTCCTGGACAAAAGGACTACATATTTATTAATGAGGTCTGTGTTTTATGGAGGTTTCTATGCAATTTACTCATCAGACTTCAAAAGCAAGCCAACCTCTCACTTAAAATTAGCTTCTTAAACATCAAAAGTAGGAAAACATATGATCTCTTGGTTGAAATTAGTTATTACATTAGGTTTTAAAACACACAGCCGCATTGAGCATGGCGATTCGCTGCCCATCCCGTGGATGAACCCACCATTGGAGCAGCGTGTGCCGGTGCGGATGTGCGTGTGCCAAGAGCGAATCCAGAGAGATTTGGATCTTGGGAGTTGGCCACAGAAGCGAATGCTGCTTTCCTGGACAGAAGTCCTGGTACATGTACAAATGTTCAAAAATCTGTAGGGTGGGTGCCTGATGTCTCTTCCCCAGAGCAAGGAGAAGCCAGGACAACCCCCGGGATGGTCCCAAGCCCCATAACAGTCTCCTTGGGATCATCTGAGACCACCAGAGCATCTGGCAGGTCTCCTCGTCCGGTCTGTGCTGAACCTGCAGGTCTCTGCTGCTCCCGGATCCCCCTCGCTCATCAGCGTGTGGGTAAGGAGAGCACAGACCCTGAGTCTGCTGCTTTCTCATATATTTATTTAGAGCAGATCATTCCCAGACACTCCTGCTCCAGAGGAAGTGGCTTTCCTGTGATCCACAGGGATGATGTGTAGGAGCTGCCCAGGGAGAGCGTCTCCAGGGGTAGCACCATGGAGGAAGAAGGGAAAATGGGATGGCAGAGATGTCCCTCCAGCTCATCCTCTGCCCTTTCTCCTTCGGTTGCTTTGCACCATTTCCCTTCATTTTCCCTGACCTTTCCTTGTGCCGTTCCATTGGTTTTGTGCATTCACCCTGTTTTCCCCTGTTTTGGACCCACTCTCGCTTTGGCCCCTATCTGGATGGCTCTGGGGACACCAGGGGCACAGTGGGGTGCTGATGCAGCCATCGTGTCCTCTGCCAGAAATGTAGCTCCAAGGAGTGTCAGTAACCGCTTAGCAAGGCAAGCAAAGGAAAATTCATCCGGGATGGCCACAGGGAGGGACCTGAGCTGCCCCATGGTAAGGTCGCCTTAGAAACTCCTGTGGTTTTCCTTCCCTCTTTTTATTTTTATTTTTTTTTAATATGCACATATGTGAAAATACTAATTTTTCATCAGTCACTGACTGTTCCAGGATGTGGAAAATTATGTTCAGGGAGGATGCTCGGGCTCCCCTGTTTGGCCCAATGAATGTCCTGCAGAGACAGCTCTGTTCCCAACTTATTCCCAACATGCTGGTGTCTGGCGTCGGAGCTGGTGGAGGAGCCCGGGTTCCTCTGCATCCCCTGTCCCCGCTGCCTTTTCCTGCTGCTCCGTCCCTGTGTTCCCAAGGATCCAGCAGCTGCGCCGGGTTGTAGCTTCTCTTCCTCATGGTAACGTCTGCCTCCCTGCTCTGCGCCCGGGACCTCCGAGTGCCCATGACGCTGCTTGGGTCCTTCCAAATGCACAAGCTAGGCCAAGAATCTAAGAAACCCAGGGGTTACCCGACACCCAAAATTCTTTTGTGCAAAAGTGCATTTGTTTCTATATCTTATGTAATGGTATGGATGGGTTGAAGCCTTTTTTTATGAAACCTGGTGCATTTGTGTATGTTTATTAAGACAACTTCTTAGTCCTTATCATTTCCGATGAGGAGCAACGCGGGTTTCAAAGCAGCGGGTGAAGCTGCCGCATGGGACCGGCGTCGGCTGCATCCCCCATTCGCAGCAGCCAAGGGGCTGTGAAAACTCCCGCTCGGGATGCGCAGACAATTACAAATGACCAATTACTGGAACATATTTTCCTAATGAAGCTCTCTGTGTACAGTCTGAGTCATCTAAAAGCAGACGAGGAGGACGAGTCACCTCTCATGTGAAAGAGCGCGGCCAGCGCCGTGTGTAAATACCCTTTTCAAGCAGCCCCATGACCGTATCCGTGAGGCATGCTCTGCTGAGCCCGCGCCGGCTCCTTTTCCATGAAAGCACCACCAAGGCACGTTAATCCCGGCTACTATATCACATCTGCTCCGCGTTTGCACTTGATTTATGGTAGCATGTTGCAAGCTATATATATGCATGTGTGTGTACTCATATATAAATATATTTGAACAATACGTTAACAGGGATCAAATCAGAAAAGAAATCTTGTCTATAAGGCCAATAAATTTAGTCCCTATGTTTAACAAGCCATTTATTGTCCCAATTCCTCTGTGGTATGCCTATGTAAGAAATAAGAAAACAATGATAATTTCCACAGAACCTTTTCAAGAGCAGCTCCTCACTGTTTTTCTAATTTAAAAAGATTGTGGGCAGATTTATATGCAATCCTCCTTAACTGCTACAGTTACTCCAGTCCTGAGCTCCTTAGCAGGAGTAGCGTTAGCTCTGGGCGATGCGGATGACGTCTCTTAACATAATACCCAAGGAGGTCACTAATTATTTAAGAGCTTAGAGGGTTCACAGCACTCTCTCAAATTCCTTGCACAAGTCTCTCCATTTTTTTTTTTCCTAAAAAAGGTGATTGCCCTTGAAAGAAAGGAAAATGTTTTGCTGGATAAAGAAAAGCCCGAGCTATGACTTAGCAGGGAGCTTTCCTGACGAGTGCCCTAAGGACGAGATTTCGTCTGCCTGAGGCTGTTCCCCTCGCTCCATGCTACGTTTTTGGCTCTATCCCTCCACACTCACGCACTTTCCCCCTCCACTTCACCTTCTGTTTTTCTTTTCCCTTTAAAAGTGCCTATTTTTTTCCTTCTTTGCTGCTTTTTACCAGCTAAGCAGAATGCAAGGCAACGACATCAGGGACTAAGGTTTGTAAGCCAGATTTTTTCCCCAGGTGCCAGCAAAATGGGAAAGCAAAATTTTGCTTTAGGCAATTTGACAAATATTTTAAGTGTAAAGAATGAAAAATCCTCAGTGAAGACATATATTGGCCCGGGGCAGGTTTCGGGTCAGGCCTTCAGCTCCTGTAAGGGAGTGTGTCAAACCTCACGGTGGTAAATGCCAGTAGGGCCTTTCCATTGGCACTGCCGTGGTGCACATGGCGTTTTTATGCTGTGATCTGGAAGAGCACTCCCAGGGAGCCCATTTGTGCCAGTGAGCATCTTGGTGCAATACGTTAATAAAAGATATTGCACAGGAACATGGCCACAGTGCAAAGACGGTGCCCGTATCTCTCCTCTTACCTGTTTTATTCTGCAGGACGTCCAGGCAGCAAAGCAGGCGCTTCATCTCAAGATCTCAAGATCAAGGCCAAGATCTCAAACCATGTAAATACAGAGCGGGATTAAATTTCCTAAAGGCCTTAAGCGCTGGGGCTGTTTTCCCCTCCGTGTCTTCCTGCACCATTATGGTAGCTCCTGGCACGCTCCCCTCTCCATGAGGGATGAGGAATCCCCCTTGTTATTTGATTAATTATCCGCAAAAAGGAATAACGGGCAAATATATGATGGAGTTGTTCAGTAATCTGCTAATCGGCCCCTGTGGGCACATGAGGACCTTGCCTCTAGGAGCAAGCAACTCTAAATATTTGTTCGGAATTGGTTATTAGCCCTTTTCCTGAATTAATTTCCCAGCGTGTGCTCCGGCTTGGGACCAAGCTCGGCCGTGATTTGGACCCTGTTGTGCATCCCTCTGAGAGCCAGCCAAGCCGGCTGGGCTCTTCTCCAAGCGGGCTGGTTTTCCCCAGCTCTCAGAAAATCAGCGCAAAAACTTGCATAAAAATCACAAAGAGCTGCCCGGGTCGGGCTCCTGCGCTGGAGACATCCCAGGCACCGCAGGGCTTCAGGGACACAGCAGCACTCAGATATAAACTCTTCATGCAAATCCTCGAGTCCTTGCAATATTACATGTTGCATTGACCATTCCAGCCAACGGTAGGATAAAGTTACCAGAAAAAGAATAACCCCTGTTGTAAGTGTCAAAGCAAAACATTTGCAGAGAGCTCTGCTCTGCTCCCAGACTTCATCTCTCATGGTTTTGCACTGAGGTTTTCTGTCCTCAAGACAGCTCCTCAAATTGGAGCTTATTCTGGGGGATGTTGGGTTGTCTGGGCCTAATATATTTGTTGCTTAAAGAGATTTGCAGGATTTTGTCTTTTGGGGGGAAGAATAAAGGGTTTTCTCCTATTCTGGACTGAGTCTTGTTGGAGAACTGAGTCAACCTCCACCTCTGAGATGTTTGCTCTCAACCATGGCTAAAACCCCCTTAAAATCAGGGCCCTGGTCTGCCTTACCTGGCCCAGCTGAGCTGCATTAATCACAGATCCTGGCCGGGAGCTGACAGGCTCTGGAGAAACGAGCTGAATTCAGTGCTGAGCTCATCATGACCTCATTGCTTAAAACACCCCTGTTTGCATGGGGGAGGAAGAGGAGGGAGAAGCCTGGAGAAAGTCAGTAGTGGGTTTCTGCTGGTGCAGATTCAGCAGGCTCAGGTAATGCAAAGGTAAAGAATTGTGATTTATACTAGTTTGCAGGCTTTGGGGTGCTTGGTTTTTGCCTGTGCTGGAGGAGAGGGGAAGTGCCCTCTCCCTGCACACTCAGCAAATGCTTCCTGTGCTGGGAGGTTGAGCCCATGTGCTCTGGAATCTCTGTCGATCTGGAGTTTTTCCATTTAATGTTCACCTCAATGGAAGGTCCTTGAGCAAGAGCAAGCCTGGATGTTTTTGTGGCTCCAGCTAAAGCCCTTCTAGGCACATCTGTCTTTTTGTTCAGATCCTGCTCAAAGGCAAAGCTCCCTGACAGTTTTGGTATGACACGTATTACATTATAATGTTCACAAGCTCCATTCTGCAGCATAAAAAG